>CAUYUJ010014332.1:137708-187708 GCA_963575745.1 Prorocentrum cordatum | reverse complement strand
CGTCATCGTGACTGCCACCGTCGTCGTTGCGATCCTTAAAACCGTCATTCGTGTTGTCATCATCTTCGCCACTCGTCGTCACTCTGCAACTGTTGGCAAACAACAACCAATCCGACTGGCACCCTATCGCATGTGCACAACATGAACTTGCCAACAAGCCGCGGGGCCACTCACTTGTGCGGCGGAAGAGTTGTGCCAGTGGCCTCCCGTGCGCCGGCATGTCTGACCCACTTTTCTCTTGGACTGGGCCGCGCGGTGCCCAACCATGAGCCGTGCAATTCGTGAGCGACATGGGGCGAGCCTCCCGGTGGTGCCCCCAGTCTAGCCAGGGCGAGACGAAGCTTTATACGAGCCAGGGCTTTACAGGACACACACTGGGCGGAGTCTGCCTCAGAGGAAAAACACTTGACTTGGCGTCGGCGTTGCATCGCCGATAGGTCGGCGATAAGCCCTCGATAGCGGAGCCGAACGTGCCTGGGCGGAGTGGGGGGCCCAGGCCCCAACTTGCGACGCATGGGCCATGGGGGGTCGATGCGCTCCCCCCTGAGCCACCCCCCCTTTGTCGTTGCCCCTGAGAGCACTCAGGGCCACCGCAGTAACCAGTGGACAATCTGGAGGGGGGGAGAAAGACAATAAAGAGTCGCTGTGTGAGGAGCATATGGAACGACCAGAGCACCACCGACTGCTCCTTGGGCCCAGGCTAGCAAGCTGCTTGGCGAATGTGTGGCCAAGCTGCACAAGGACATGCATGGCTTATTGTGGACACGGAAGTGGATGGGTATGAGGGCACCAACTATAAGTCTACACCGATCCTGTTCAGGCTCATCCTGGACCTGGGAGCGGCTTAGACGCCCTCCAGACTTGGCGAAGAATCTTTACACACTGATCCAGGGCCAAGGACGGGCCTGGCCAGGATCGGTGTCGGTGTATTGGTTGACGCCCTCCAAAAACGTGTGATGGGCAGGACGAGAACGAGGACCCGGGGAGGGCAGGAGGATCGGGCAGGAGCGCGCCTCCAGACGTGGAGGCTGGTGTGAACACAGGGCAGTTTTCAATACATAGGATTTTTTGAAATGTAGGATCTTTAATGCATGATTACTTTATTAGTAAATTCATGCATGAACCCATCGTTGTTTTTAAGACGAAATCCCTGCATTTTTATACATGATCCGCACGCGGAGCATGTATAAAAAACGGCACTGTCGGGTCAGACAGGGCCCGGAGGCTGGAAGCAGGAGGGCGACCAAAGGGGGACCAGGATACGGATGGACCTGCGTCGTTAACCTCGCGCATCACGCCCCGCAGTTATCTCTGCGCACCCGCGCCGCCTCCCTGCAGAAGGGCAGCCGCTCTGGCCCAGACTGCGACGCGCGAAGCGCGAAGATCTTCGCTCCCCCGCGGGTGACTTGGATAGACGCGTCCCCGCGCCGAGAACTTTTTCCGCCTGCGCCGCACAGCCATGGATCCCACCGGATCCAATCGCGGGTGTGTGAGATTCTCGTGAACCCAACTTCTTTTCTCTCTGGATCTGCTTTCCCGAGTGGCCAGGGCCATGGATCCAAGCATAGAGGTGCCAAAGACTGCCTGGTAGGGTTTTTTTTGCCGTCGAACGGCGTGCCTCAGCCCTCAGTGCACGGCCAACCACACGAGACGCCATGGCCAGTCACGAAGATTAGATCAAACCGTGATGCTTCCCCCTCCCTCCTTTCGAAGCACTCGCCTGCGTACACCGCCCCCCTTCTCCCTTCATGAGGACACGTGGATCCGCGCGTCCGAGGCCACGCTCCATAGTGAACGCTTGACCCGCGCGCCCAAGACCGTGATCTCCTGTAGAATCATTGGGTCTGCTCTCCCGAGGCCCCGACCCTGGCAGGAAACGATGGACCAGCGCACCCGAAGCCACGATCCCTGGTACCACGCGAACGATCCGAGCCCCCCGCGCTTGCAAAACGGCTGAGGCAAGCAACCGGGACCGTCAAGATGGCCACAGATGCCCCAAAGACGGCCCAAGATGGGCCCAAGTCGGCCCAGTATAGCCGCAAGACGGGTCAAGAGGCCCCCAAGACCTCCAGTTTGGTCCGAAAGCGTCAAAGTCAGGTTCTCCAAATGGGCTTGCCTTCAGGAGTCCTAGCTCAATCCTTAGAGAACTGGTCCACTGCTACCCTTTGTGTTGACCTTACACGCGTCCCCTGTTGCGCATGGCTGCCTCTGTTGCGCATGGCTTCCTCTGCTATCCACATGGCTTTCTATTTGGCCCCTGTGCGCGTCCTCTGTTGCGCATGGTTTCCTCCGTTGCGCATAGCTTCCTCTGCTAACCTCCTCTGCTGCGCATTGCTTCCCTGCTCTCCGCATGGCTTCTCCTGCATCTGCATGTGTTTCTCTGTCTCCGAATGGCTTCCTCTGCTTCTTCAATGGCGGCCCAACAATCGTCCAACAACTGTCAACACCAAAATGTTAGCCAGCGTGGACACTAAACCGTGTGTTCTGGCATACAATGTGTTGCAATGCATGTGGTGAAAGCTGTGTGCCATCTACATGGTGCGATGTATGCGGTGCCAGCTAAGGGGTGCAAGCCATGCGGTGCAATCTAGGTGGTGCAATTTGTGTGGTGCAATCCACTCTGCTGAACTTGAAGTCGTCATCTCCACTGCTTGCGCAAACATCCCACCCACCCACCCGTAACTTGGTTTGCAAAACCTCTTAAGACCGACTACGACGACACCGACGACAACGACTACGGCGACACCGACGACGTTTCCGACGACTTCGACGACGACAACGACGCCGACGCCGACGCCGACGCCGACGACGACGCCAACGAAGGCGACGACGAGGGAGGAGGAAGGACGACGACGGCGACAACGACGACAACGACGACAACGAGGAGGAAGGAGGGAGGACGGCGACGACGCGAACGACGAAGAAGGAGGAAGAACAGCGACGCCGACGACGACAACGACGAGGGAGGAGGGAAGACGACGACGACAATGACGACAACGAAGACGACGGCGACGAAATAGGAGGGACGACGACGAGACGCCGACGACGGACGACGACGACGAGGGAGGAGGAGGAAGGACAACCCCGGCGACAACGACGACGGAAACGACCACGACGCCAAAGAGGACGACGACGACGAACACGAGGAAAGACAGAGGACGACGTAGGCGACGACGACGATGACGCGGGAGGAGGGAGGACGGCGACGACGATGACGACGATGACGACGACGACGCAAGAGCGCGCGCGCGCACGCTTTTGTTGAACATCCGTGTTGCGAAACCTTGGGTTTTTGTAGGTTTCTTGGATACACGATTTTGTACTCGTTCCGAAACCGATGGGTTTTGAAGATTTTCGGCGTACGCACGCGACGACGCGCGCGTCTGCACTTCGTCCCATTTTTTGTAAAGGATTCTCGCGACGGCACACGCGCAAGGGCATCGACAGATTTCGACATGCGCGCGCGCGAAGCCCGTTTAATAGCATTTTGTGAAAATCTTGAAAAGCCCATGGTTTTCTTAAGATTTCGCAAGAGCTCGCGCAGAAGTTTTTTTCCCAACCCTCCTGTGTTGGGTACTCGTTTTGAACAGAGCACTGCGGTCTCCGTTCTCCTCCTCCCGCCCCCCCCCTCTCTTCCCTCCTCCTCTCCTCTCTTGCTTGCCTTCTCCTCCTCTCTTCGCTCCTCCTCTTCTCTTCTCTTGCCTTTCACGTCATCCCTGGCGGGCTGCGATCTGCGGAACTGTCACCACTTTCGAGGGCTGCTGGTGGGTCCAGCGGAGTGAGGCACCACGGGGACTCAGATTAGACCTCGCCATCCCTGGGGGGGGGCTGCGATCTGTGAAACTGTCGCCACTTTCGAGGGCTGCTGGTGGGTCCAGCGGAGTGAGGCACCACGGGGACTCAGATTAGACCTCGCCATCTCTGGGGGGGGCTGCGATCTGTGAAACTGTCACCACTTTCGAGGGCTGCTGGTGGGTCCAGCGGAGTGAGGCACCACGGGGACTCAGATTAGACCTCGCCATCTCTGGGGGGCTGCGATCTGTGAAACTGTCGCCACTTTCGAGGGCTGCTGGTGGGTCCAGCGGAGTGAGGCACCACGGGGACTCAGATTAGACCTCGCCATCTCTGGGGGGGGGCTGCGATCTGTGAAACTGTCGCCACTTTCGAGGGCTGCTGGTGGGTCCAGCGGAGTGAGGCACCACGGGGACGCAGATTAGACCTCGCCACCCCTGGGCGGCTGCGATCTTTGAAACTGTCGCCACTTTCGAGGGCTGCTGGTGGGTGGCCAGCGGAGTGAAGAGGCACCACGGGGACTCATATTCTGACCACGAGCAATGCTCGCGTGCCCTTGCTCTGCGGTTCGTGCCACGTGGCGCTGCGACTCGAGCTGGCGGTCGTCCTTCGGACCCGCAGAAACATCTGCTGAGCTCGATGAGCTAGGGGCACGACAGGAAAGAAGTGCAGGAAACGGAGGCCGGTCATGCACTCGCCGATACCTCGTTGCTCTGTCATCGTCTTTGCTGTTGCATGATCCTTATCTGGCCTGCCGGCGCCGCGGCTCGAGCTGGCGGTCGCCCTTCGGGCCCGCGGGAACATCTTCTGAGACAAGTGGACGCCGCCGCCTCACTTGCAGGCAGCGCATTGCATTCGCGGACAGCAGCATGGCAGACCGCAGTGAGATCCTCAGTCGCGTGGTGTTGCCAGGCCTGGTGGAGACGCGCGTGATCGACCTGAAGTCCCAATCGCGCGTGCACTGTACCTGCGTGGCGTTCAGGCACGCGCGTGATGCTGCTCGCTCCGCGTTCAACCAGTACGTCGCCAGTGCAACTTTGGACGATGGACAACCGATTGATGATACGCGACCCCGGCCTTGAGTTTCTTTCCCGCGGGCCGCCCGCAGACCTGGCGGCGCGCCTGCGAGCGTTCAGCTCCCGCGCTGAAATGTGCGGGAAGGAGGCGGAGAAGCTAGCGGGCGAGCTACGCCTCGCTCGTTCCTTGCACTCTAAACAAGTTTTATCATGTGGAACTCTGCGACGACATGGCGCAGGCAGCGCTGCGGGTTTAGCTCGCACTTGAAAAACGCGGCAGTCTTCTGTCTCCTCCCGCCACTTTCATCGTCGTCCTATTCCCCGCCTCACCTTCTCCATGCATGCTGCTGCTTCCGCGATGGCCTTTCGCCCCCCCCGCCCTCCATTCCATCCCTCTCCTACCCCTCGTTCCCGTGCCCGTTCTTCTTCGATCCTGGGGCCTCAAGCCTCGTTCTTTCGATCGTCGTCCTGTGAATCGTGCAACGCATGCGCATCCCATGTAGCTTGCACAGCAAATCGCCGCGTCTACACTGTCGTTGTTCCTGCTAATGTTGGCATACTCCTCTTGCCATTTGATGCACGTGGGTTGGGTGCGTCGCAGGGTAATTAGCAACTCAGTGTTGCGAAACCCTGTGTTTCTGTGTTTTTCCCAACCCTCCTGCGTTGGGTACTCGTTTTGAATAGAGCACTGCGGTCTCCGTTCTCCTCCTCCCGCCCCCCCCCCTCTCTTCCCTCCTCCTCTCCTCTCTTGCTTGCCTTCTCCTCCTCTCTTCGCTCCTCCTCTTCTCTTCTCTTGCCTTTCACGTCATCCCTGGCGGGCTGCGATCTGCGGAACTGTCACCACTTTCGAGGGCTGCTGGTGGGTCCAGCGGAGTGAGGCACCACGGGGACTCAGACTAGACCTCGCCATCCCTGGGGGGGGGGGCTGCGATCTGTGAAACTGTCGCCACTTTCGAGGGCTGCTGGTGGGTCCAGCGGAGTGAGGCACCACGGGGACTCAGATTAGACCTCGCCATCTCTGGGGGGGGGCTGCGATCTGTGAAACTGTCACCACTTTCGAGGGCTGCTGGTGGGTCCAGCGGAGTGAGGCACCACGGGGACTCAGATTAGACCTCGCCATCTCTGGGGGGCTGCGATCTGTGAAACTGTCGCCACTTTCGAGGGCTGCTGGTGGGTCCAGCGGAGTGAGGCACCACGGGGACTCAGATTAGACCTCGCCATCTCTGGGGGGCTGCGATCTGTGAAACTGTCGCCACTTTCGAGGGTTGCTGGTGGGTCCAGCGGAGTGAGGCACCACGGGGACTCAGATTAGACCTCGCCATCCCTGTGTGAAACTGTCGCCACTTTCGAGGCTGCTGGTGGGTCCAGCGGAGTGAGGCACCACGGGGACTCAGATTAGACCTCGCCACCCCTGGGCGGCTGCGATCTGTGAAACTGTCGCCACTTTCGAGGGCTGCTGGTGGGTGGCCAGCGGAGTGAGGCACCACGGGGACTCAGATTCTGACCACGAGCAATGCTCGCGTGCCCTTGCTCTGCGGTTCGTGCCACGTGGCGCTGCGACTCGAGCTGGCGGTCGTCCTTCGGGCCCGCAGAAACATCTGCTGAGCTCGATGAGCTAGGGGAACTACAGGAAAGAAGTGCAGGAAACGGAGGCCGGTCATGCACTCGCCGATACCTCGTTGCTCTGTCATCGTCTTTGCTGTTGCATGATCCTTATCTGGCCTGCCGGCGCCGCGGCTCGAGCTGGCGGTCGCCCTTCGGGCCCGCGGGAACATCTTCTGAGACAAGTGGACGCCGCCGCCTTACTTGCAGGCAGCGCATTGCATTCGCGGACAGCAGCATGGCAGACCGCAGTGAGATCCTCAGTCGCGCGGTGTTGCCAAGCCTGGTGGAGACGCGCGTGATCGACCTGAAGTCCCAATCGCGCGTGCACTGTACCTGCGTGGCGTTCAGGCACGCGCGTGATGCTGCTCGCTCCGCGTTCAACCAGTACGTCGCCAGTGCAACTTTGGACGATGGACAACCGATTGATGATACGCGACCCCGGCCTTGAGTTTCTTTCCCGCGGGCCGCCCGCAGACCTGGCGGCGCGCCTGCGAGCGTTCAGCTCCCGCGCTGAAATGTGCGGGAAGGAGGCGGAGAAGCTAGCGGGCGAGCTACGCCTCGCTCGTTCCTTGCACTCTAAACAAGTTTTATCATGTGGAACTCTGCGACGACATGGCGCAGGCAGCGCTGCGGGTTTAGCTCGCACTTGAAAAACGCGGCAGTCTGCTGTCTCCTCCCGCCGCTTTCATCGTCGTCCTATTCCCCGCCTCACCTTCTCCATGCATGCTGCTGCTTCCGCGATGGCCTTTCGCCCCCCCCCGCCCTCCATTCCATCCCTCTCCTACCCCTCGTTCCCGTGCCCGTCCTTCTTCGATCCTGGGGCCTCAAGCCTCGTTCTTTCGATCGTCGTCCTGTGAATCGTGCAACGCATGCGCATCCCATGTAGCTTGCACAGCAAATCGCCGCGTCTACGCTGTCGTTGTTCCTGCTAATGTTGGCATACTCCTCTTGCGATTTGATGCGCCTGGGTTGGGTGCGTCGCAGGGTAATTTCCCAACCCTCCTGCGTTGGGTACTCGTTTTGAATAGAGCACTGCGGTCTCCGTTCTCCTCCTCCCGCCCCCCCCTCTCTTCCCTCCTCTCCTCTCTTGCTTGCCTTCTCCTCCTCTCTTCGCTCCTCCTCTTCTCTTCTCTTGCCTTTCACGTCATCCCTGGCGGGCTGCGATCTGCGGAACTGTCACCACTTTCGAGGGCTGCTGGTGGGTCCAGCGGAGTGAGGCACCACGGGGACTCAGATTAGACCTCGCCATCCCTGGGGGGGGGGGCTGCGATCTGTGAAACTGTCGCCACTTTCGAGGGCTGCTGGTGGGTCCAGCGGAGTGAGGCACCACGGGGACTCAGATTAGACCTCGCCATCTCTGGGGGGGGGGCTGCGATCTGTGAAACTGTCACCACTTTCGAGGGCTGCTGGTGGGTCCAGCGGAGTGAGGCACCACGGGGACTCAGATTAGACCTCGCCATCTCTGGGGGGCTGCGATCTGTGAAACTGTCGCCACTTTCGAGGGCTGCTGGTGGGTCCAGCGGAGTGAGGCACCACGGGGACTCAGATTAGACCTCGCCATCTCTGGGGGGCTGCGATCTGTGAAACTGTCGCCACTTTCGAAGGTTGCTGGTGGGTCCAGCGGAGTGAGGCACCACGGGGACTCAGATTAGACCTCGCCATCCCTGTGTGGAAACTGTCGCCACTTTCGAGGGCTGCTGGTGGGTCCAGCGGAGTGAGGCACCACGGGGACTCAGATTAGACCTCGCCATCTCTGGGGGGGGCTGCGATCTGTGAAACTGTCACCACTTTCGAGGGCTGCTGGTGGGTCCAGCGGAGTGAGGCACCACGGGGACTCAGATTAGACCTCGCCATCTCTGGGGGGCACGGGGACTCAGATTAGACCTCGCCATCTCTGGGGGGCTGCGATCTGTGAAACTGTCGCCACTTTCGAGGTTGCTGGTGGGTCCAGCGGAGTGAGGCACCACGGGGACTCAGATTAGACCTCGCCATCCTTGTGTGAAATTGTCGCCACTTTCGAGGCTGCTGGTGGGTCCAGCGGAGTGAGGCACCACGGGGACTCAGATTAGACCTCGCCACCCCTGGGCGGCTGCGATCTGTGAAGCTGTCGCCACTTTCGAGGGCTGCTGGTGGGTGGCCAGCGGAGTGAGGCACCACGGGGACTCATATTCTGACCACGAGCAATGCTCGCGTGCCCTTGCTCTGCGGTTCGTGCCACGTGGCGCTGCGACTCGAGCTGGCGGTCGTCCTTCGGACCCGCAGAAACATCTGCTGAGCTCGATGAGCTAGGGGAACGACAGGAAAGAAGTGCAGGAAACGGAGGCCGGTCATGCACTCGCCGATACCTCGTTGCTCTGTCATCGTCTTTGCTGTTGCATGATCCTTATCTGGCCTGCCGGCGCCGCGGCTCGAGCTGGCGGTCGCCCTTCGGGCCCGCGGGAACATCTTCTGAGACAAGTGGGCGCCGCCGCCTTACTTGCAGGCAGCGCATTGCATTCGCGGACAGCAGCATGGCAGACCGCAGTGAGATACTCAGTCGCGTGGTGTTGCCAAGCCTGGTGGAGACGCGCGTGATCGACCTGAAGTCCCAATCGCGCGTGCACTGTACCTGCGTGGCGTTCAGGCACGCGCGTGATGCTGCTCGCTCCGCGTTCAACCAGTACGTCGCCAGTGCAACTTTGGACGATGGACAACCGATTGATGATACGCGACCCCGGCCTTGAATTTCTTTCCCGCGGGCCGCCCGCAGACCTGGCGGCGCGCCTGCGAGCGTTCAGCTCCCGCGCTGAAGTGCGCGGGAAGGAGGCGGAGAAGCTAGCGGGCGAGCTACGCCTCGCCCGTTCCTTGCACTCTAAGCAAGTTTTATCATGTGGAACTCTGCGACGACATGGCGCAGGCAGCGCTGCGGGTTTAGCTCGCACTTGAAAAACGCGGCAGTCTTCTGTCTCCTCCCGCCACTTTCATCGTCGTCCTATTCCCCGCCTCACCTTCTCCATGCGTGCTGCTGCTTCCGCGTTGGCCTTTCGCCCCCCCCGCCCTCCATTCCATCCCTCTCCTACCCCTCGTTCCCGTACCCGTTCTTCTTCGATCCTGGGGCCTCAAGCCTCGTTCTTTCGATCGTCGTCCTGTGAATCGTGCAAAGCATGCGCATCCCATGTAGCTTGCACAGCAAATCGCCGCGTCTACACTGTCGCTGTTCCTGCTAATGTTGGCATACTCCTCTTGCCATTTGATGCACGTAGGGTTAGGGGGATTTTTTGAAGTGGTACGCGTCGCAGGAGTAATAGCAGTGGGAGTGCAGAAACACTTTCTATCAGCTGAGTTTAATGTGTTCTGTGTTTTTGCCAACCCTCCTGCGTTGGGTACTCGTTCTGAATAGAGCACTGCGGTCTCCGTTCCCCTCCTCCCGCCCCCCCCCTCTCTTCCCTCCTCCTCTCCTCTCTTGCTTGCCTTCTCCTCCTGTCTTCGTTCCTCCTCTTCTCTTCTCTTGCCTTTCACGTCATCCCTGGCGGGCTGCGATCTGCGGAACTGTCACCACTTTCGAGGGCTGCTGGTGGGTCCAGCGGAGTGAGGCACCACGGGGACTCATATTAGACCTCGCCATCCCGGGGGGGGGGGGCTGCGATCTGTGAAACTGTCGCCACTTTCGAGGGCTGCTGGTGGGTCCAGCGGAGTGAGGCACCACGGGACTTCAGCTTAGACATCGCCATCTCTTGGAGGGGGGGCTAGCGATCTGTGAGAAACGTCACACTTTCGAGGGCTGCTGGTGGGTCCAGCGGAGATGGGAGGCACCAACGTGTGACTCATATTAGAAACGCGCCATATTCTGGGTGGGGCTGCGATCTGTGAAACTGTCGCCAATTTCGAGGCCTGCTGGGGGGCCCAGCACAGTGACGCCACACGCAGATTCAAATTAGACCTCGCCATCCCTGGGGGGGCTGCGATCTGTGAAACTGTCGCCACTTTCGAGGGCTGCTGGGGGGCCCAGCGGAGTGACGCCCTACGGGGATTCAGATTAGACCTCGCCATTCCCTGTGTTGAAGCGTCGCCATACTTCGCAGGCTGCTGGTGGGTCCAGCGGAGTGAGGACCAGGGGGGACTCATATTAGACCCGCCACGCTGGGCAGGCTGCGAATATGTCGAACTGTCGCACTTTAAGGGCTGCTGGTGGTGTGGCCAGCGGAGTGAGGCACCGCGGGGACTCAGATTCTGACCACGAGCAATGCTCGCGTGCCCTTGCTCTGCGGTTCGTGCCACGTGGCGCTGCGACTCGAGCTGGCGGTCGTCCTTCGGACCCGCAGAAACATCTGCTGAGCTCGATGAGCTAGGGGAACTACAGGAAAGAAGTGCAGGAAACGGAGGCCGGTCATGCACTCGCCGATACCTCGTTGCTCTGTCATCGTCTTTGCTGTTGCATGATCCTTATCTGGCCTGCCGGCGCCGCGGCTCGAGCTGGCGGTCGCCCTTCGGGCCCGCGGGAACATCTTCTGAGACAAGTGGACGCCGCAGCCTTACTTGCAGGCAGCGCGTTGCATTCGCGGACAGCAGCATGGCAGACCGCAGTGAGATCCTCAGTCGCGCGGTGTTGCCAAGCGTGGTGGAGACGCGCGTGATCGACCTGAAGTCCCAATCGCGCGTGCACTGTACCTGCGTGGCGTTCAGGCACGCGCGTGATGCTGCTCGCTCCGCTCCCAAGCAGTACGTCGCCAGTGCAACTTTGGACGATGGACAACCGATTGATGATACGCGACCCCGGCCTTGAGTTTCTTTCCCGCGGGCCGCCCGCAGACCTGGCGGCGCGCCTGCGAGCGTTCAGCTCCCGCGCTGAAATGTGCGGGAAGGAGGCGGAGAAGCTAGCGGGCGAGCTACGCCTCGCTCGTTCCTTGCACTCTAAACAAGTTTTATCATGTGGAACTCTGAAACGGCATGGCGCATGCAGCGCTGCGGGTTTAGCTCGCGCTTGAAAAACGCGGCAGTCTTCTGTCTCCTCCCACCACTTTCATCGTCGTCCTATTCCCCGCCTCACCTTCTCCATGCATGCTGCTGCTTCCGCGATGGCCTTTCGCCCCCCCCGCCCTCCATTCCATCCCTCTCCTACCCCTCGTTCCCGTGCCCGTTCTTCTTCGATCCTGGGGCCTCAAGCCTCGTTCTTTCGATCGTCGTCCTGTGTATCGTTCAACGCATGCGCATCCCATGTAGCTTGCACAGCAAATCGCCGCGTCTACACTGTCGCTGTTCCTGCTAATGTTGGCATATTCCTCTTGCCATTTGATGCGCGTGGGTTGGGTGCGTCGCAGGGTAATTCCCAGCCCTCCTTAGTTGGGCACTCGTTTTGAATAGAACAATATGGTCTCCACTTCCTCCGTTCCTCCTGCCTCCCGTCCCGCCTCCCTCTTGCCTCATCCTGTCTTGCCCGCGGGGGGCTGCGATCTGTGAAATTGCCGCCATTTTCTGGGCCTGCTGGGGGGGCCAACACAGTGACGCCACGGGCGGATCCAAATTAGACCTCACCACCCCTGGGGGCTGCGATCTGCGAAACTGCCGCCACGTTCGGGGCCTGCTGGGGGGCCCAGCACAGGTGACGCCACGGGCGGATTCAAACTAGACTTCGCCATCCCTGGGGGGCTGCGACGTGTGCAACTGTCGCCACTTTCGAGGCTTGCTGGGGGGCCCAGCGCAGTGACGTCACGGGCGGATTCAATTTACACCTCGCCATCCCTGGGGGGCTGCGATCTGTGAAACTGTCGCCACTTTCGAGGCCTGCTGGGGGGCCCAGCGCAGTGACGCGGATTCAAATTAGACCTCGCCATCCCTGGGGGGCTGCGGTCTGCGAAACTGCCGCCACTTTCGAAGCCGGCTGGGGGGCTGATTCAAACTAGACCTCGCCATCCCTGGGGGGCTGCGATCTGTGACACTGTCGCCACTTTCGAGGCCTGCTGGGGGGCCCAGCACAGTGACGCCACGCGCGGACCCAAATTAGACCTCGCCATCCCTGGGGGGGGGGGCTGCGATCTGCGAAACGGTCGCCACTTTCGAAGCCTGCTGGGGGGGCCCAGCACAGTGACGCCACGGGCGGATTCAAATTAGACCTCGCCATCCCTGGGGGGCTGCGATCTGCGACGGTGTCGCTACGTTCGAGGCGTGCTGGGGGGCCCAACGCAGTGACGCCACGGGCGGATTCCGATTAGACCTCGCCATCCCTGGGGGGCTGCGGTCTGTGAAACTGTCGCCACTTTCGAGGCCTGCTGGGGGGCCCACCACAGTGACGCCACGGGCGGATTCAAACTAGACCTCGTCATCCCTGGGGGGTTGCGATGTGTGCAACTGTCGCCATTTTCGAGGCCTGCTGGGGGGCCCAACACATTGACGCCACGGGCGGATTCAAATTAGACCTCGCCATCCCTGGGGGGCTGCGATCTGTGACACCGTCGCCACTTCCGAGGCCTGCTGGGGGGGCCCAGCACAAAGACGCCACGTGCGGACCCAAATTAGACCTCGCCATCCCTGGGGGGGGTGCTGCGATATGCCAAACGGTCGCCACTTTCGAGGCCTGTTGGGGCCCAGCACAGTGACGCCACGCGCGGACCCAAATTAGACCTCGCCGTCCCTGGGGGGCTGCGATATATGAAATTGCAGCCATTTTCGAGGCCTGCTGGGCGGATTCAAATTAGACCTCGCCATCCCTGGGGGGCTGCGATGTGTGAAAATGTCGTCACTTTCGAGGCATGCTGGGGGGCCCCGCGCAGTAACGCCACGGGCGGATTCAAATTAAACCTCGCCATACCTGGGGGCTGCGATGTGTGAAACTGTCGTCACGTTCGAAGCCTGCTGGGGGGCCCAGCACACTGACGCCACGCGCGGACCCAAATTAAACCTCGCCGTCCCTGGGGAGCTGCGATCTGTGAAGCTGTCGCCATTTTCGGGGCCTGCTGGGGGGCCCCCACCACAGTGACGCCACGGGCGGATTCAAATTAGACGTCGCCATCCCTAGGGGGCTGCGATACGGGATCCCCGCTTTCGAAGTGGTTAGGGTTGCTCAGGGGTTGTAACTAATCAGCTTTATCTAGTCCTTGTCCTGTAGCCAGTGTCCTGTGAGTCTCCCGAAGTCCGTTTGCAGACATATGTAACCCTCGCTCCGTCATCGCCCCCTTATAAAGTGTCCTAAACTATTTGCGCCCCGTGTTTGCGCAGGGGTTGGGTACGTCGCCAGGGTAAGTGTAAAAACAACGTTTTTTTGTACGTTGTTGTCGATCCCGCACGGTGGGCACCTTCTGGGGATAAAAAGAAACCCGGGATAAACCAGTTCGGGGCCTGGGGGGGGACAAGGGCAGGAGGGGGAGAAGGGAGAGGAGGATGAATCCCATGGCCCTGCCGCACGTTCGTGCCTTAGGACAACTTGAATGGTGAGAATCCTACAGCCCTGCCACACGCTCGTAATTGCGGAAGCTGATATGGTGAGACCACCATGGCCATGCTAAGCGTTTTTGATGCTGCTGCTAGTCGACATGAGATGATCGCAACTTCGATTCGCAACGTCCCCCGTGATTTTATCAAGTTCGGCCTCCGCGCCCCTCTCAATAATGAACTCCTACTGAACCGGGATCAAAAAATACAGGGGGTATGTTCTATGTTCCGTGGCACGGGGTTATCCCTGGGGCCCTCGGAGTCCGTTGAGGACCCTGGGAGCCCGAAACAACTCATACACGTGGCCCAGTCCCGAAACTTTGAATCCACACATGTTGCCATCTCTTTTTTGAACGCCCGGAATGGGTACGGAAAGAATGGGTATTATGCCCAACGACCAATGTTGTCCCAAACCAACAGCGGCCGCTGTTGGGCAGGCGGCCTTCTGTCTTAAATGGACACAGACCGCGGCGGCGCGGACAACGAATCCTGCTCAAAATGAACAAGAAAATCTGTGAGGCATTGTACCCATTCTTTCCGTGCCCATTTCGGGCGTCCAGATCTTTGGGGCGAGTCCTTTACTTCCACAGGATTCCGCCGGCGGAGCCGCCCCCGCTTTACTTATAAGCCACCTTCCGCCGAGACTTGAGATAGCAACCCCTTCGATCCTCGAAAGCGAAGCCCTTCACTGGGTAGTCGAAGCCAATCTGGCGCCAACCTGGCAGGCCCAATCTGGCAAACGGGGGCAATCTGACGAGGGAGCCAAAGCGAATCCAGTCTGGCGAATAACCCCAATCCTCCAGTTTGGCCAGGCCAGATTGGCCCTTGGGGCCCAACCCAATCTGACAGTCTGGCCTTCGACTACCCAGCTTTATGAAAAGCCCCACGGATCCTTCAGGACACGCTGCAGTATTAAAGTCCTCCCAGATGGGGTCCGAGGAGATGGGGTCGGAGGATCTGGCCACATCGCCGATACCTCCGCGATGCATCGGCCATGCATCGGCCATGCGCAAGCGACGTCGGCGATGCATCGGTGACGCCGGCGTGGAAAACTGGGCCCCACGTGGAGCCCAATCACCGACTTGCCGTCGCTCGGACGTTCATTCCCCGTGCATTTTTCGGTCTCGTGCGTGTTGTTTGTGCTCGATGGTCCAGGATGGTCCTCGATGGTTCTCGCCGAGAAAAATGCACACGTCCGAGCGATGCCAGGCCGATGCATCGTCGATGCCGGCCCCATCTAGGAGGCCTGAGAATTCTATGTTGAGCAGGGGCCGACCGTCCCAGCATTCCTAGAGGCTCACCACGAAATTGCCTTAGAACCCTGAGACGTTCGAAAACCCAAGACAATGCTCTTAGAACATACGCCCGATGTGTTAAAACGAAACCTCGCCATCGCTCGGACGTCCATTCCCTGTGTTTTGTTCGGTTTCGTGCGTAGCTTTTTCGCCAAATGATCAAGGATGCTCCGCGATGGTCCTCGCCGAAAAAAAAAACACGTCCGAGCGATGCCAAGGAAACAGTCTCAGCCAGAACTGTTCTACAAACTACGAACACATCGTGCAAACCGCAAAAGGTTCTTCGAACATCCTAGGGTGGGCCGATATCGCCGAGCGCGTTCCACTACTCGCAAAGTGCCTACTCGCAAACGCCCGAAAACCACATGTCTGCTTTGATGTCACTCATCGAATACCCCCCGCGGGGCATCTGGGCCACCTGCGAGCAGTTACTTTGCGAGTAGCGAAACGCGCTCGTCGATAATCAGGCAAGCCAGGACGCTTCGCCACAACTTGACTGCGGCGAGGGATGAGCGTCGCTGGGAGTCGAGAAGGGACCGACCGTCCCGGCATTCCTATAGTTAGTCCTACTACAAAGTGTTCTTAGAACCCAGAAATTTTGTAAGACCAAGAACAATGTTCTTAGAGCATTCGCCCGATATGTTAGAACAAGACAGTCCCAGCCAGAAACGTTCGAAGAACATGTCGTGGGAACCACAAGCGGTTCCTAGAACACCGTTCGGTACGACTATAGGCACGCCAGGACGCTTCGCCACTGCTTTTGGAGGCCTGGAAATGGGCACCAACACCAATACAGGGGGTTGCCTCCACAGGGGGAAGATGATCCTAGATTTCGGTGTTGGTGGTAATAGTTCGGTCACCTTGGAAACCAGAATATTACCACCATCACCGAGATCGGGATCCTCTTCCGTCGGTGGAGGCACGCCACCGATATTGGTGTAAGTGTCAATCTCTAGGCCTGCGATGCTTGAGGGAGGCGTCTCCTGGGCGGCGCCGGCCTTCTTCCTCGCGAGGGCGACGTCGTCCGCGAGGCCCTGTGCGTCGAGGGCGGGGCATAAAACAGGGCTAGGATGAGGGTAAATCGCTCCAGAGCGTTCCGGAGCGCTCTCAGAGCGTTCCGGAACGCTCTTGAGCGGCCGCGGCGCCCAATACATCCTCCAAACCCGCCGATTCTCAGAGATTTCGAGTTATCCCGATCCGATTTTGTCCCGATCTTCGCGTCGTTTGAGGGCAGCGGCCAGCGGGTGGCGGGGGGTGGAGGGGGGCGGGGTGCTGGCGCCGGCCATGGCCGGGCCTCGGGACCCCACCAGGGCGGGGTGAAGGGGCCCCAGGACACACAAAGAAATACACACAAATAGAAAGATTCCCCCTATTTTCCAATATTTTTGGGGGTTTCTGTCTTCCCCCCCACTTCCCATATTTTCCCATATGATCTGGGAATCGACGAATAATTGTCTGTGTGTTTTTTCCCCTCCTGATGGGGGAGGGGGCAGAGGGTTCTGTTGTTCCCATCGTACTTATGGACCACGTCCCAGAAATACAGGCGGGCTCGATTGGACAGGGCACGCGAGAGGACACAGGAATGCAGGAGGCTTGGGTCGCAAGACACAGGACACGAGGGTACCCTTGATCTGGCAGGGCCGACCTACTAATCCGGGCCGCCTGTAATTTCGAGCGCCCGGACAAATGTCGACAGAGTGTCGAAACGGCGTCGGACGAGTGCCTCCAAGGGCCCGGCACGTGAAAGCCCTTGAGTTTTTGGGGTACTCTTCTGATGCATCATACACCCTGCGAAATGCTTTAGAAATCATGGGTTAAGAAATTTATAGTCTCAGAACTTAGATAAAACCCAGAATGGCCATTCAAATCTTAGGATCTACATTGAAACATTAAGAATCATCGGGAGGGAGGAGGAGGAGGAGGAGGAGGAGGAGGAGGAGGAGGGAGGAGGAGGAGGGAGGAGGATGAGGAGGAGGAGAAGAGAGGAGGAGAACGAGGAGGAGGAGGAAGAGGGAGGAGGAGGAGGAGAGGAAGGAGGAGGAGAGGAGGAGAGGGAGGAGGAGGAGGAGGAGGAGGTTTTCTTAGGCATCGCCTAAGGTGTAAGCAGAAGGGCGTGCAGTGTGGGGGCGACCACCGGGAACCCTCGCCAAGAGCCCAGCCCTGAAGAGCCCGCACGTGGGCAGCACCGACAGGGGTGGCCCAGAGCTCCTCCTCCACTCCTCCTCCCTCCTCCTCTCCTCCTCCTCCTCCTCCTCCGCCTCCTCCTCCTCCTCCTCCTCCTCCTCCTCCTCCTCCTCCTCCACTCCTCCTCCTCCTCCTCCCTTCTCCTCCTCCTCGTTCTCCTCCTCCTCCTCCTCCTCCTTCTCCTCCTCCCCGAACGCAGCAGCTTCCTCAGCGGCCGCAGGAAGTCGCCGCGCGGCGCGTGGAGCGAAGGGGCCCAGGGCTCCCCGACTGGGTAGTCGAAGCCAATCTGGCGCCAACCTGGCAGGCCCAATCTGGCAAACGGGGGCAATCTGACGAGGGAGCCAAAGCGAATCCAGTCTGGCGAATAACCCCAATCCTCCAGTTTGGCCAGGCCAGATTGGCCCTTGGGGCCCAATCCAATCTGACAGTCTGGCCTTCGACTACCCAGCCCGACGAAGGGCACTGGGTTTCCTGACGCGCGTCCCCACTGCATGCAGAAGAGTGGAAACGTCCCCGCCGAAGGCTTCGCTTCTGGCCTCTGCGATCGCTTTTCCTCACTGTTTCCGGTAGAACGGTCGTTACTCGGGGGCGGCAAAGAGGGGGGGGCGTCAAAGAGGGGGGGGGGGGGGGGGGGGCGCAAATCATGGCCGGCGGCATGTGCGTGGCCCAGGCTGGGGGCCAGGGACGTATTGAATTAAGAAGAGGCGCCATGAGATCTGGGGAAATATCATGGCCCACGCCATGATATCCCCCCCCCCTAGTCATCACCCCCCTCTTTGCCGCCCCTGGGGTGGGGCCCTGGGGATCACGCTTGGGCGGGGTGGTGCACGTCGAGGCGGGGTTCTGCGCTGCGATCGCCGGAGCAGTCGCGCGGGCAACACGGGTCAGCCAGAGGGGGTCTTCGCAGGATCCTGCAAGATCTGGCGCTCTGGCTGACCCCCGTTTGCATTGACCCCCGTCTCAAGGCTCCCGAAGAATGCTCGGGTGGCCACTACCGGGGGGGCGCCCCTGTTGGCCCGGGACCGTCAAGAGAACGCCTCGGGATGACGAGCCGGTCCCCCTGCAAGGGGGTCCAGGGGCCAGGGCGCGCCAACTCCCAGAAACAGGAAGAGGAGGAGGAGTGACCCCGAGGAGGAGGAGGAGGAGTAGGAGCGAGGAGGAGGAGGAGGAGGAGCAGGAGGAGGAGGAGGAGGAGGAGGAAGAGAGGAGGAAGGGAGAGGAGATGGAGGAGGAGGAGGAGGAAGGAGGAGGAGGATGAGGAGGAGGAGGAGGAGGAGGATGAGGAGGAGGAGGAGGAGGAGGAGAGATAAGGGAGGAGAGGAGGAGAGGAGGAGATGAGGAGGAGGAGGAGGAGGGAGGAGGAGGAGGAGCTGCAGAACTCATCGAGGCGCTGTGGGTGCCTGCGGCCGCCGCCGTGCCCGGCCCCAGCCGGGCACACGGCGGTGGCGCGCGGGCGCCTGTTGCTGCAGAGAACGGGCAGGGGAGCACAGGCAGCGTGCCCCAGCGGCCCAGGAGAGGACCCAGGAGAGGCCCAGGGCGGAACCTGAACGGTGGTCCTCCTCCTCCTCCTTCTCGTGGTCCTCCTCCTCCTCCTTCTCCTCTTCCTTGTGGTCCTCCTCCTCCTCCTTCTCCTCATCCTCTTCCTCGTGGCCCTTCTCCTCCTCCTGCCCCTGCCTGCAGCTGCCGAGGTAAACGACAGGACGCGGCCCAGGGTGTTTTTCGTTTCCGTTTTGTCTTCGGTGTCTCGCGTTTTGCCTTCAATCCGCCGTTTACGCAAAACGAGGTCGAAACGAGAACGGCCCACGACATCGCCAGGACACCGTTCAGGTCCACCCCTGGAGAGGCCGACGGAGGCTCGCCATCCCGGGCCTCCGAAGGCCCGCTCGTGAGGTCCCGCAGAGCCTGGCCTGCGGGGAAGGCGTCGAGAGGCCCCAGGGCGAAGACAGAAGCCGAGCGGCTGGATGTCTGGGGGTGCCAGATGCTTTTGAGGCGGGATGCCGATGCGTACCAGCGGCAGGGCCATGGGGCAAGTCAGGCGGGGGTGAGTGGTGGACGCAGAGGAGGCGAAGCGGGAGGCGGTGGAACGGACCCCTTCGGGATGCGACTTGGAAGTCGAGGGGGGAAGACGGGGGGGTGAGCCAGCGTGGAGAGGCGGTGCGGAGAGGGGGAGGAGGGGCAGCCTGTGACGGGCCAGGGAGAGGGGCGGGGAAGTGGCGGGAGGGGGAGGGAGCGGCCCGAGGGGAGGGAAGGGAGCGAAGGGCAGGGTATCTCGTCTGGCCTCCATGTCCCACTCTCCCGTGTCGGAGTCGAAGTAGTCCTCTCGCGGCGCATCGCGGCGGCACGACCCACGAGCGGAAGACGATGAGGCAGGCGGAGGGAACAACGGGTCAAAAGCGAGGGGGGGGGGGAGCAGGGGCGGGCTGCGGGTGAGAGTCAGGGGAGTGACTATGGATGTGAGGAGGAAGGAGGAAACGTGGAGGGAGGAGGGGAGGACGAGGTCGGATGAGGAGGGGAGGGCAAGTGGATGAGGAGTTGAATAGACGGGGGGGGGGCAAGTGGAGGGGAGGGGACGAGTGGGGGGGACAAGTGGACGAGGGGAGGGGAGGAGAGGGGGGCAAGTGGATGAGGAGTTGAATATAAGCCTCCCAGGGAGTGTCGGAGCAGATCTGGTTGGAGGATCTCGCGGCATCGCTGATGTATCGTCGATGCATCGTCGATGCCTCGGCGATGCAATGGTGACGCCTGCGTGGAGAGGATCGGGCTCCACATCGAGCCGCATCACCGATGGATCGCCGAGGCATCGACGATGCGTCGCCGATGCATCGGCGATCCTGCGACCCCATCCTCTACTTCGACCCCATCTTGAAGGCCTAGATTGAAAGCAGCCCAGGCGCAGCGGGAGGACGGAGCACACGTGGCTGACTCACGCGATCCTGCCCTGTATGGGACGCTGGTCCGACCAACCATCCCCAGGTGGAGTGCAAAGGCATTGGATACAAACCGTGGGCGGGGCCCGGCCTCTCCTGCGCTGCTCCCTCCTGAACGGAGTGCCCGGTGCGAGGCGGGGATGTCTCCATATCCACCGCCTGGGAAGCGACGTCCTGGTGCCCCAGCGGGCGGTGGATATGGATGTGCTTCGGCCCCCCGGATCAGTAGATGTGGATCAGTGCCCGGGAGGAGGAGGAGGAGGAGGAGGAGGAGGAGGAGGAGGATCAATGGATGTGGATCAATGCCCGCCTCGGATCCGGGCCGCCGCACCTCGCGCCCCGCGCCCCGCGATGCTCGACGCTCCCGCGTCCCCGCGTCGCCCCCCCCTTCCGGAGGGCATCGTCGGTTCGCGCCCACCCGGCGCCGCGCAGCGCCACGGGCTCGCTCCGCGCCCCCCCCCCCGGGGGGGGACCTGGGCGTTCTCCCCGCGTGCGCGGAGGTCTCCCGCCCGACGCGCCAGAGCTGTGGATGCCACGGCCACTGGGCACTCTAACAGTCCGATCATCGGATTAAACATGTGTTCAAAATGTGTAAAGATATGTTCTAAAAGTGTTTCAGGCATGCCTGTATATGTGTAGAACACGTTCGAAACATGTCCTAGACGTCTGGACTTGATTTGGCAGCGCGCTTCCTCTCCATTAGTCCGCGTCCACAAGGCCAGAGCACCTTCAGGTCCTCTAGTCTCGGGCAGTGAAGCTCTACTGCTGTGCAGCTCTGCACGTCGGTCGGAAAAGGCAGGTGAAAAGCAGGAGACAGGAAGGCGGATAGAGAAAGCAGATTGGCTCCAAGCCCTCCCAGAGAATGACAAGACACAGCAAAAACATATCGAATCGTGAAGTAGGAGGGCGCTTGAATTAGGTCGGGCATGTCCCCCTACAGGCGGAGTTTGGCGGAAGACTTGAAAATAGTCGAATAATTTAACGCAGAATCGAAGAATGCCCGAAACACCGTCCCCTGACTTCTTCCTGTAGAGGGACAGGCCCGACTTAACGCTTGAAGTAGATTGGGACCTGGAAATCCAAAAATATACCTGCTCTCGGAAACTGGAACATCTACATGACCAGTGGCGGGCCGTTTTCTCAGTCCTACGACTCTTCGAGGGCTGGGGACGACGTCGGGGTGGTCTGGTGAATACTTTTCCCCGCGTTCGCGGGGAAACAGCGAAAAATGTATACACCAGAATCCCGAATACACCAGGTTCCGCGTTCCTGTGCGAACTTCAGCGGTCAGTCAGTCAGAAGCCTTGCACCAGACGGTGCGCTAGCAGAGATGGGAAATATGCACTACATGTACCAAGGTCGCACGGCCGACGCCCAAGCTCGCGCTGCACCGCCCTCCAGGCGGAAATAATCAGCAAGGCGAGCGGCGGAGCCGGCCACACGCAGACAATTGTTCATCACCATGTTGCCCCAATTCTGTCGGGGCCGGCCTCTCTTCCGAGGTCCTGATGGCGATCGTATGTTAATGCTCTCAGGTTCAGAAAAAGCGTCGGTGTATAGAGTTCGTTTCCCTATACTCTCACCGACCCGTGCAGCACCTCGCGCGCGGAAGAGGCGCCCCCCGGGGCCCGGCCCGCCCCCCCCAAGAGGGGGCGGGGAAGGGTGGGCCGGTGGCCGGGCCAGTGCGCGCCAGGCACGCGACGAGGGCACACTGATGGGCTTGTTTTCCACCACCACGAGGAGGAAAAGGAGAAGGAGGAGGCGGAGAAAAACCACCTGATGGGTGGAGAAGGAGAAGGAGGAGGAGGACCACCTGATGGGCCTGCATACGACAAGGAGGAGGAGGAGGTGGAGGAGACGGAAGAGGGATTCCTCCTCCGTCTCCTCCTCCTCCACCTCCGCCTCCTCGCGTGCCAGGCACGCGGCGAGGGCATGCCGAAGCTGCCGCAGGATTC
Source organism: Prorocentrum cordatum (assembly GCA_963575745.1). Taxonomy (NCBI): domain Eukaryota; class Dinophyceae; order Prorocentrales; family Prorocentraceae; genus Prorocentrum; species Prorocentrum cordatum. The sequence goes on along the minus strand of CAUYUJ010014332.1, from coordinate 165,530 downwards.
CTCCGACTGACTGCCTACCAGACCACCCCACCCCAACCCAAGCCGAAGACGCAAACTTCGGGTTGGTGGGGTACGGGCTTCATGTGTGTTTTTGTCAATGTTCCCCGACCCCCACCCGCACTGGAAATGGAGGGCAAATCGCGGCCTTCGGGTTGTGTTGGGGTGGTTTGGTGGGTGGTGACCGACAGGCCCCAAGCGATTCCCAGGGGTGGCCTCAGATGGGAGGTCCCCGAGGCCGGCCCATGGACTTCTTTCACTGCTCGGGATGAACCAACACTCGGAAGCCCCCCGTGGGAGACAAACGGCAGAGGACCCGATGGTTTCTCAACGAATCACGCTGTCGCCGCTTCGAGCCACGATATGTCCCTTGGGCTATGTAATAGGGCTGACTTCAGGAGGGCCCGAAATGACTCCGTCTGCACCTCAACATGTTCGCTCACAGTACAGCCTCTCACTCCACGACCTTACGATGACTATAAGACGCGACGATGGAGTCACCGATGTCCAGGGTCGTATTGTGATGCTGGCTATTATGACTACGATGCCACTGGTACTACACGCATCTCTTGCTGGCGACATCAATGCCACACGGATGCTGCAAAACCCGAGCAAAAGACACACCAAGGCATAGCATGGGACAGCACATATCATGGCATCCGATCGCGCTTCTGAAGGGGCACGTGTGGAAAGCGGCCCCCTGACAATGCATTCATCTCCACCGAGCTGCTCAGAACTCCTCCCCAAAACATGTTAGCCATCGTGTACCCCAAGCAGGGAGGTATTGCACCGTGGATGCGTCAACTGTGTGATGCAATCGACGCGGTGCAAGCTGTGCGGTGTAAGCCATGTGGCGCAAGCTATGTGGTGTAAGCTACTCCGGATTCCAACATAAAGTGGGGGGGGGTCACATTTGGGGGGGGGTCTGATTTGAGCTGGGCAGAGAACCGCCCTTTCATTGAATGGTCTGGGGGGGGGTCTAGGACTTCTCGTCTGGGAGGGTTGTGACCCCCTCCCCTCCTCCCCCTCCTCCCCCTCCTCCTCCTCCTCCTCCTCATCCTCCTCCTCCTCCCTCTCCTCCTCCTCCTCCTCCTCCCTCCCCTCCTCCTCCTCCTCCTCCTCCTCCTCCTCCTCTTCCTCCTCCTCCTCCTCCTCCTCCTCCTACCTTTTATTACGAAATCTGGAGTGTGTGGTGAGGCCTCGACGGCCCCACCAGGCGCGGGGGGCGGCAACGCAACGGGCGGCGGCGCTTTGTGAAACCTCGACGGGCCCACCACACCGGCGGCAACGAAGCGGCAACACGACGGCAGCGGGCGGCGAGGAGGAGGAGGAGGAGGAAGAGGAGGAGGAGGAGGGGGAGGAGGAGGAGGAGGAAGAAGAGGAGGAGGAGGAGGAGGAGGAGGAGGAGGAGGCAACGAAGCGGTCATACGACGGCAGCGGGCGGCGACGCGGCAAAACCTTAGCGGACCCTCCCCCACATGGGCGGCAACGGGGCGGCGACAGGCGGCGGCGCGAGGAACCCTCGACAAGAAAACGACATGGGCGACAGCGAGGCGGCAACGAGGCGGCGACGCGGCAAACACCTCGGCGGACCTGCCAAGTAGGCGACAGCGAGGCGGCAACGGGCGGTGACGCGCCGAAACCTCGCTGGCCCATCAGGTTTTTCAAGAACGCAAATGAGAGCCTCTAAATGTAATCTCTGATAAGGAAGCATCGAGCCGAGTAGGAAGGGCATCGCTTGCGCCGCCTTGTCATGAAAGAAATTGCTTCCTTCTGCTACGCAACAGGGCACCTAATTTCGCGCACCACGCTCCGCGAACCGCAAAGACCACCAGAAGCCTCTGATCCCTATGAACTAAAGGCGTCCAAAAGCAAATTATCCAGACCGAGAAAGACAGAGAGCGAACCATAATGCAACTCAAGTGCTGCCAGCGTGGACCCCGAACAAGGACTGATGCCACCGTGGCTACGTAAGCTCTGTGATGCACACACGTCTCTGCGGTCGATGTTCGAAGGGCAAGTCTGAAGGGTCCCTGGGACACACAAATAAATACACACAAATAACAATAATCCCCATATTTTCCTATACCTTCTGGGTTTTTGTCTCCCCCCCCCCTTCCCATATTTTCCTATATTTTCTGGGGAATCGACGATTCATTGTGTCTGTGTGTTTTTTCCCCTCCAGAAAGTCTGCATCCCCGAAACACTCCCACGGGCGCCAACGGCCGGCAGCGGGCTGGAGCAGGGCGACTCCCCAGGACATCCCCACAGGCGGCAGAAGGGCAGGGGAGCCCAGAATCGAATCGATAAGTCGAATCGGCGATCGAAATAAATCGGATCGGCAGAAATCGGCAGCCGAGTCGGGAAAAGTCGAATCGGCGGAAATCGGCAGGCTAGTATGCGTCCAACAAGAAATCGGAGCCCAGATCGGAATCCGAAATCGAATCGAATCGGAATCGGAATCCATCGGAGTCGAATCGAATCGAATCGGAGGATTCGAAACGAGCCCTGGAAGGGCGGCAACGTGCCAGAACGTGGTGCATCCTCTGGACACTCCCACAGGCGGCCACCCGGTGGAAACCGGGCAGCAACAGGCCGGAACGTGGCACATCCTCGGGACACCCCTCCAGTTCTGTAGCATGCAGGTAAGAGCCTCGAAGTACAGGCACCGTTTGGGGTAAAACGAATATCACCTCCAAGAAGATGTGTCAAACATGCGCCGATACATATGTACATACATACCTATACACCTATTCCTCTTCCTACATGTTTGTAAGCCCGGGCGGGGGGAAAACCCATCCCCCCCACCCAAAACCGGACTCCCGGGACCTGGGGCTTTGGGGCCCTCTGGACGGGCCTCGAAGCGGCCACTGGGCCTCGCAAGGTGTTTTGCCTAGCCTTCCCAGCACACTCAGGGCGATCAGGGGGTCATCGGAGACGTCCCAGAGACCCCCAAGACATCACAAGAGCGCTCCAAGAGTGACCGACGTGACCTCAAGATGGCCCAAGAGGCCTCCAGGACGGCCCCAAAGAGGCCTCCAAGAGCACTCCCAAGAAGGCCCCCCGAGGCAAAAAATAATTGATTTTCTATGCGTTTTGGTGAATTTTGGGGTTCTCCTCTTTTCGGCTTCCCGACGCTCCAAGACGGCGGTCTTCTGGGCGTCCGAAGCCGCCTGGGAGGCTCCCAAATCGCCCCAAAACCATCCGAAAGGGCTTCCAGGCAGCCCAAGAGAGCCCCAAAACGGCACAACACGGGTCCAAGATGGCCCTCAGAGAGCCCCATGGCGGCCCAAGATGGCCCGAAGACACCCTCCGAAGAATTTCAAATCGTGATCCGGTCGTTCAGGGAGACGGCGGTTGGAGGCAGGGTGGCCCGAGGAAGCCCCCGGAGGCCCCCAGAATGCGCCCAGGAGGCCTCCAGAAGGCCTTAAGAAAACCCGAAACAACTTTTGTGAGCCCCCTAGAGGCTCTCCAAGAAGGAACCTCTGCAAAAAAGAGCTGAGGAGGATGGGGAGAATGCGCAGTGTATGGCGAAAATAAGGAACAATAAGCATGGAGGAACATTACAGCGGCGATGCCGGAAAAGGCAACCAGGAGTTATCGCAAAAATGTCGGCTTCACCTTCCTGCCATTCCGCCTGCATACCTAACTTCAAGGACCAAGGTGCATGGCGCGAAGCGCCACTGCAGTTTTGTATATATATTTATATATATGTATATATATATATACACATAGCTATATGTATACATATGTAAGCCCCCACTGGGACACCCCAGCTGAAAGGATAATGGCGAGAAGAGGGATAGTTGAGGGAGAATGGGAGCAAGGGGATGTTGAGAGCAAGGACAAGTGACCGCTCCGAGCCAGCTAGCACGTGCACGGTCCCAGGTGAATTCGTTTGCGCGGTACCACTTCGCCCGATTCGCAAATGGCGGCGTCGAGCTGCTGACCGTGGGCGATATGGACGCCAGCGCGCGTTACTAACATGGCGTGTGTCTATATGTCAGCGATGTGTACGTCGCATGGTCCCGTTGACACGATGCACGCATGAATTCGGCAGTGGCTGCGCCATGTAATTTGGTAGTGCCTGGGCCTTGCGTGTGATGTGGGGTGTGACCAGCAAGTGTTCAGCACCATACTCTATAACTCAAGCTATACAGACGTTACAGTCGCCGGCGCAACCCGTGCCATCGACACCGTACTTGCCAACTCGGGGCTGCGTGCAGGGAACGGTCGAGTATGGTAGGAAGCGGCTAACCGTACGACATCTAAGCAAACATGCGTGCGGTCCGATCCGTGCACGTAAAGTGCGAGTCGGTTTGCATCCGCCAACATGCCGCGGGCCTTACGTGGGGCAATCAGCCTCGACACCGATAGGCCCACTGGCCAATCACACTGGGAATGCAACTTCACTGCAGGGCCTCCCCACTGCAACCTGCGCGCGGCCCAGGCCCGCCACAGGGCCGGCTTATCGCCGGGGCCACCAAGCCGATGGATCACAGGGGCCGACAAACACCCACCAGCCCTCTGGATTCTGGGCTGTGGGCGTAGGCCCCTTTCTCGCATTTCTTCCTCCACCATTGGTCGTCCCCTTCCACCTCCTCCCTCCGCCCTCCCCCATCAATCCAACTGGCGGTGCGAATGGGAGCTCGGGCACGTCACGGAAACCCACGGGGCATGCACGGACCTTCTTATCAAGGCTGCTCCCCTTTCTCTGCCTCCTGCCAATCCCCTCCTGCTCATCCCTCACCCTCCCTCTCTTTTTCTGTACTGTACCGTACTATGGAAGCACGCGTCAGTGCCACCTGCGCCTGACAGCGAAACACGACTCAACCGACACCGTGACCAGACTGAGCAGACAAATCTAGGCCATGACTTGTGAGGAGCTGGGCAAAGGGTGCGGAGAGGGTGGGCGAAGGCCAGAAGGATCAGGGACCGGAAACGAAGGATGAAGATCGGATCGGAAAAGACATATCTGGCACCCTTGTCTCGACTGCCTTCACATCGGTCTGCAATAAACGCGACCTGGTAAGAACAATGAGAAGATGGTGGAGGAAAGGGAAGAAGAGGACAAGGACGAGGGGATGATGGTGAGCGCGAGGATGGCGAGGAAGATGACCCGTATGACTTAACCCTCTAGAGAGCCCCCGAGAAAGCATAGCAAAGGGACCCAGGGGGCCTCTCTGTCCGCGGCGCTGTCAATGGCAATCAGATCGGCGAACAACTTCTCGCCTGCCGGCGGCGGCGAAGCGGAACGCGTCGCTGCCTCGCAACCTATTCCGCTCTCTCTCTTCTGCCGATTCCTGGGCTTTCCCTCTCCTCCTGCTCCGCCTCTCCTCATCCACCTCCCTTCTTCCTCCTCCTCCTCCTCCTATTCCTCGTCGTCCTCCTCCACACTGCCCAGGAGCGCAACGAGTCTTGTCACGCCCAAACTTGGGGGGGGAGCGGAGCCAAACGCCCAGCCCCGCGACCCCAACACCCACTCCTCCTCCTCCTCCTCCTCCTCCTCCTCCTCCTCCTCCTCCTCCTCCTCCTCCTCCTCGTCCTGCCCTCCTTCAGCCACGCCTGCAACTCGCCTTCATCCCTGGCGCGGCGGCGCCGGCACATCCTCTGAGCGAGCTCGGGCAGTCGCTCTTCGGAGCGGCCCAGGCCATCGTCGACGTCGCCGCCCGCAGAGCTGGCCTGTGGCTCCCTCCAAGCGGGGGCCATTTGACAGCAGGCCGCTCTGACAGCAGGCGTCTTCGGGGCGCACACGAGCGGACCGTCTGGCTCGTGCTGCCGAGCACGTGGGAACTGCCGGACAGGTCCGCCTGTTGGGCGCCCGAGTTATCCGGGGTAACTCGGGTCCGGGGTAACTCGGGTTTGGATGCCCGAAAAGCGAACCCGAGTTAGCCCTGACCCGAGTTACCCCTGATGAATTGGGGCTCTGGGCGCCCGAATTATCCGGGGTAACTCGGGCCCGGGGTAACTCGGGTTCGGAATCCCGAAAAGCGAACCCGAGTTAGCCCTGACCCGGGTTACCCCTGATGATTCGGGGCTCTGAGCCTGGGTCAGCGCCGCAGCGGGGGGGGGCCCAAGAATACACACCACCGCCACCACCACTGCCTCTGCCCTCCTCCCTCCTCCTCCCCTCCTCCCTCCCTCCTCCTCCCTCCTCCTCCCTCCCTCCTCCTCTCCTCCTCTTTCCTGGCAGAGGGATGGGGTTAAGAGATGGTGGTGCATATGCTTTGGTCCCGCAAGCGCGGGGGGTCGCCGTGCCGGCATATGTCGAGCTCACACCCGAGGCGCCCTACAGGCCAGGCGCAACGCGGCCCTTCGACAGCGGCTGCACACGCGGGTCCGGGTGCCAGCTCCGCTCTCGCTCAAGGGGCCCACGGACACACAAATCACGAGATTCCATACATTTTCGCATATTTTCTGGATGTTTGTGTTCCCCCCCCACTTCCCAGTGTCCCGTGTTTTCCTGGGGATCGACGATAAATCGTGTCTGTGGTTTTTTCCTCTCCTGAAGTCAGCTCCGGTGCCAGCTTCTTGTCCCAAGCCACCCATCCCGTGTCCGTTCGAGGAGCCTCTCGCAGGTCTGCGTCTGCTTTCCGGGGCAGATTCTCAGCCCTACCTTGCACATCCTGGCAAGTTGCCACAGAACAGGCATGGCGAGAGCGGCGTTCTGAGCAGCACATGGCTCTGCACCCCCGCTTTCCAAGGAACGGCTGTCCACGAGATCCTGCCGGTACGACAAGGGAAGACCGGGTTCGTGGAGGCAGCCACCCTCGCCAGAGATATCGACCGTGCGGTGTCGAAGTTCTGGGGCTCTGCGGCGTACTAGAATCGGGGGCGCGCAAGCATGGACTAGCCATCCATGGACTAGGCGCGCGGTCGCCAAATCCATGGATCGAGGGAAGTGCCCTCCCCAAAGGGCGGCCGGTGCGTCCTCGCTCGGCGGTGGAGATCCGCGACCTCCAATGGAAATGGGACCCGTCGCCAATCCACGCCCCCTTGATCCATGCTTGCGATCGCCTGATTTGAAGAGGCCCTGGGACACACGAGTAAATACACACAAATAACTACATTCCCCATATTTTCTTGGTTTTTGTCCTCCCCCCCACTTCCCATATCCTACCAGCCCTCTGGGCGCAGGTGGTCTAGGGCGTCTCCTTTTCCAACCTCCTTCCTTTCCCTGCTTGGGAGGTTTACCCCCCCCCCATGCGCTTGGACAGGGGGGGCCCGACCCATAGCAGCGTCCAAGATGGCCCAAGATGGCTCCAAGAGGGCCTCAGAGAGCGCAAGATGGCCTCCAAGATGGCCCAAGATAGCGGTAGATGGGTCAAGATAGCCTCCGACACGCGTCCAAGAGGCCTCAAGACGGCCCCAAAACGGTTTCAAGTGCTGTCCGAAGCCTCCGAGGACCCCCCCGAGAGGCCAAAATCCTGCCCAAACCTAAGGAACGTCGATGTTGTTTGCCTTCTCGCTTTTTCGCCTCCGACGGGCTTTTGAGGCCTCAAGATGGCCCCCAAACGGCCCAAGATAGCCCCAAGAGGGGTCCAAGAGGGGCCCAAGACTGCCCCAAGAGCGCCCAAGATTGTGAATGAGACATGGTGGGGGGCGCAGCCAAAAACCGCTGAGACCATGTGAATGATAAGGATGAGGGGGCGCAGCCAATGGCCGCTGAACTCTGCTGGCGATCCCGGTCGTCCACGCACAGAGCTTCCAAACCACATGGGAGTGTGTCTGATCGTGGACGGAGCGGTACTTCGACCCCCACCCGCTGCCGTACAATATGTGTTTTTTTGTTGTTTTTTATTTTATTTTATTTTTTCTCTAAACGTCGTTGCCAAGGAGCCATACATGGTCACGGCCGACGCCATTCGTCTTCCTGTGCCTTCAAAGCGCATCATGGGCCCAAGCAGCGTTGGCTTACGTGCTAGCACGACAACGGGAACAAGGAAACAATGCCGTGGCAGGTGGGATGAAAAATGCCAACAGCCAGAGTGCTGCGATGCGGCAGGGCAGCGACGACCTGCCTTTCGCTTTCATATGGTGTTCGTATGTTGGCAAGCAAGGGCAGCGGCTCAGCCAGGCAAAAGGCCCCTAAGGTTAGACATACGAAGAAGAAGTTGCCTGCTAAATTGCCTCCTGCAGAGACCTGGCATCGCAAAAAAAAGCTTGTCCAGAGCAACACACTGATAGGTCCACGCACACACACACACACACACGCACACGTTGACGTAAGGCACGGGGCCACTGCGATGAGGAGACAAAAACGCTCTGCATGAAAACCAAGCTCTTGGAATGTTGCCAGCTGCATCTGCACTTGGTCCCCTCTAGCTTGGCATGAAGCGAGCTTTTTCTTGCGCCGAAGGAGCAGGCGCAAAAGGCTCCTCAAAGAAGGGAGTAGGCTCGCGACTGCCATAGGCAGCCTCGCGCAGACCGTGGACAGCATGTCCTACCGAACCACGCGGACTCAGAAAGGGGAGTAGGCTCGCGACTGCATAGGAGGTCTCGGGCAGACCGTGGGCCAGCCAGCATGTCTTGGCGGCCTCCACGGTGTCGTCATCAACCGCCTGGAGCGCTGCCCGGATCTGCTGGGTCACGCTTCGGAGGAAATGTAGACGCGCGCTGCCCAGAAAAGCTGGCTCACGCCTGGGAGGAAACAAAATGGGCATGCGCGCTGCCAAAATATACCGGGCCGCGTTTGGGAGAAGATGTCAATGAGCGCCGCCTGGCTCTGCCAGGTCACGCGTGGGAGGAAATAAAGATGCGCGCTGCCCCGATCTGCCAGGTCACGCCTGAGAGGAAGCGTTGATGCGCGCTGCCCGGGTCTGCCGGGTCACGCCCAGAGAGGAACTCGTGGGGGCGCGCGCTGCCCGGATCTGCTGGGTCACGCTTCGGAGAAGCTGGTAACCCATGGGTTCGTGAAGGGCGGCACGAGGCAGGAGGCAGGGGGAGGAAGCGAGCTCCTACAAACATGATTCCTGCCTAGCCACCATGGCAGATAGCGATTATCTGCTTGAGATGATTGCAAGGTCAGGCACTTGGTTCTCGCTGGTCACGCTCGACTCAAGGAGGCTCTTGGTCCATTCCCCGTGAAGCAAGCGCACGGCAATCCCGTCGGAGTTGACGCGGAGCACCTGGTCCGAGGCGAACGTAGCGGGGGGAAGCTCACTGAGACGGGTTTGAAGGCTGTCAGCACAAGATCAATCTCCTCCTGCTCGAGGATCTTCTCGTTGTTCTGAGCGAAGTCGGAGGGCGGGAAGCGGAAGCCGTCCCCAGCCAGCACGGGCAAGAAAGTCGCGCAAAGCTTGGACGCCGACGTAATTGTACGAAGTGGGGCCTCCTGCTCAGAGGAGCATGCCGTCGGCGCAGAGGAGGATGACCTGCTTGGCCGAAGAGGGCACAGGCTGGCCAGCGGACAGCACCCTCGGCGACTTGCCAGCCCCGAAGGACGGCTCCAACATGCGCTCCAGGACCATGGCAGTGGCGGTGGCCTCCAAATTATTGCTGTCGTGCACGATGACAGTAACGAAGTCTGGGGGCGGATCGCCACCAGCCTCGCTCGCTGGCGGCGCAGCCTTCCCAATCAGCTCGCTGCAGATCTCCTCGAGCGAGGTGCTGGTCAGCTGCCGGCTCGCAGGGATTCCCTGGAGGCCACAAAACCAGCGCAGGGCATCTTTGACGTTCGAAACTGCGAAGCCGCCATTGGCGAGCACCGACAAGTCGCTGAAGTATGTCTCGTACGAATTGATGAACTCCTCCTCTGGATCGGTGTACTCGGGCATTGTCACCTTCGCCATCTGTACCTGCTTGCGCTTCGCTGTCATGGTCATGTTCACGGAGCTGTGCCTCTGGAGCAAGCCTTTCGACGCCAAAACGATCAAGCGTTCGGTCTGCGTGCCGACCTGGTCCATGATGGTGTCGAGACTGGCGCCAGCGCAAGCATTGTCGATGCCTACCCTGACAACCCTCTTCTCCATGTGCATCTTGAGCAGACGCGCATAGGCACCAGCGCCAGCCATGCCGTGACAAATGAAGAACTTGAACGGTTTGTCGCCTCTGAGTGTCAGCTCACGGTAGAGCACCACTGCGCCGATGACGGGCATCGAGCACAGCATGATAGCCACCAACACGATGGAGAGCCAGGCCAGGACATCACCTGGGTGTGCGTCTACATAGAAGGAAGCACATGCCAGCACCACCACCACGCCGACCGTGAACGTGGCATCGAGGGAGTTGGATCCAGGCACGCGCCACGGCAGGTAGTACACCACACAGCAGAGCTGAAGGACCAGAATGGGCTGCATGCTCATCAGCTGGAACGCGACGTCAGGGAGCGCCAGCACAACCGCCAGCAGCAAGCTGCGGAGGAGTTGCACCAGGCAATACCAATAGGTCTCCGGCTTGTAACGGAAGAAAAGGAACGCGTAGGACTGCAGGTAGGACGCGTGGTCCTCACTCATCATCCTAGGGAAGCGCAATGCAGTCAAGCAGCACTGGACCAGGTAGCCGATCGGGATGAGAAGAGCGATTGCGCCGATGGCGGCCATCACGGAGTGCTCATCAGATTCCCAGCAAACGACAGACGGAAAGGGTCGAGCTGTCCACTTGCCATTCGGGTTCTTCAGGCACTGTATCGGTCCAAGCACGGCCGAGATCACAGAAATGTAGAAGACTGTGGCGCATGAGCCCAGACAGGCGATCAAAATGTGCAACCTGTCCGAGAATCTGCCCTTGTAGAACACTAGCAGCTTCACGATGAAGCGGCCCAGGGGGGAGATCCGTCCCACGCAGCCAAGGTTCAAGAACTCGACGTCCAAAGTTCCCAGCTCGAGGCCCAGAAGGAAGCCAGTCATTGGCGCAAGCCAGGTTACGGCCTTGAAAGCGCCGAGCACCGCCAGCTGCTGCACGATCGTCACCAAGATGCTTCCCACCAGCGGCAGCAGCATGGCGTAGCTGTACTTCGCGGTATTGAACCTGTCGATGACACCGTACATAGCGGAGAGGCCCACCAAGAGGGCGACCACCACGAGCACCAGGGCCGTCGAGCTATTGCCCTCTGCCTCGCACGGCACACAGCTGCCGTCCTCCTTGGGCATCGAGCCTTCCTGGCACTCGCTACAGCTGATGCCAGCGCGGCCAGATGCGCAGGTCTGGCCTGCCAGACCGCCACGGCAGCGCAGCGTGGGGTTGCTGCCGTAGCAACGGAACACGGACAGCGACTCGTCGGCCGCGTAGAAGCCTGCTGCCACCTCCACCACATCGTTGCCAAGGCACACGAGGCCAGTCTCATCCTCCTCGCCGCGCGCATCGCAGCTGCCATCGCTCGCGACCGGCTTGGAGCCGACCCCACACTGGCAGTCCTCTTCTGACTCTGTACCCAAGCCACCCGTGGTCTTCCCGGACTCCTTGTGCGGGCAGTCGGTACAGCTGGCCCTTCCTGTGGAGTTTGCGAAAGAGCCCCGCGGGCACCGCTCGCACGCAGTGGCACCGGCCTCGTCGCTGAACCTACCGGTCTCGCAGTCAATGCAGGCGTTCTGCCCGACAACGTCGACGTGCGTGCCCGCCTCGCAAGGGACGCAGCCCTCCGTCGATGAGACGAAGCCAGCCTTACAAGTACAGCCGCCGAGTGCATCAACGAACACCTCTGAGTCACCACAGTGCACGCAGACGTTTGACGCATAGTTCAGAATCATTCCGTGAGGACAAGTGTCGAAGGCCACTGGCTGACCAGCAAGGCTGGTAGCATCCACAGGCCCAGCAACAGAGATATCTCCAGGCATCTTGAACTCAAAGTCGGAAACTCCGAAGAAAGTGAGCACTCCGTCCGCGTTGTACTCCCCGATATCGACGTAGTCCTCCCGGATGGACTGGAAATGCTGGACTATGATGGAGCTGGCAGGATCCGGGCAGTTCGGCTCGAAGCGGATGCGGCCACTGTTCCCCTCGAAGTCGGTGCTGTTGAAGATCTCCTGGATCTCGTTATACACCGCCGATTTGCGCTGCCTCAGGTCCTCCAGGGAATGGCCCGCCTCGAACAAAACGGTGTGCAGCATGAGCGCGAAAATGCAGACGGCGTCCGCAGCCACTGCCCCATAGTGGGTTGGCAAGATGCCTTAACGCCGAATGTCGTGAGGTTGATGCGCTGGCTCTCCAGCCACTTGGCCTGGAAGTCCGCGGCGGTCATGTCATCCGAGCAGGTTAGCCTAGTGGTCATGTCAGAGCGCCAGAACCGCGCGTCAGCCACGATCCAAACCTTCGCCTGGTGCGTCACCTGCTCAATCGAGCACTCTGTGTCGTCGGCTGTGCGCCAGAACCCGTCGCCGAGCCAGCCGGGACCCATGAAAATGAAGTTGTCCAAACCGAGCTTGTGGCACTCACAGAACAGCATCCTCAGCCGATCGTCATACATCATGGTCAGCACAATCCGGCGGTTCTGTTGCCGGATGCCTTTCGCGGCCTCGAATGCAGCAGTAACAGAGTTGATCGGCACCTGGTACCCTGCGAAGCCCTCTAGGGGCTCGCCATGCCACTCGAACTCCTCGCTGAGGTCCACGCCCTTTAGGGCCACTCTGTGGGCTTCTGACTGCCTCAGCACGGATGCAGCGTGGGGGGTCCTCACTGACGTCTCGCCGATGACCACGGTCATGTCTGAGAAGCCCAAGACCTTCGTTGTAGCCATCCATGCTCCAGCAAACTGGGTGTCCGGCATGACAGTCCTCCAGAAATTCGGATACTTGCTGCGGTCGGAGAGCCCTGGGTTGCTGGACAGCGCCGACACGATGGGAACGTTGGCCATGTCAGCGACATTGTTGATGGCCATGGTTCCCCCTGAACGCCCGCCTCCGATGAGGCCAACGGGCCCGCCAGACATGTTTGCAGAGGTCCACACCTCGTTGAAGATGCTCGAGTCGTCATACGAGACCGCGCCGACCCCGTCTCTGTTGAGAGTCAGTGGGTCCACCCTGGGCGCGAACACTTCGTATGTATCCTTGAAGAGGTTGCTCAAGAACATGTTGGAGACGCGGTCGGCACTGCACTGTCCGTCTTGATGTGCCACACGGAGCCTGTAGCCAGGCAAGAGGTCGGCCTTCTTGTTGATCTCGTCCAGCATCAACTCCTTGCCGATCTGGACGGACAAACCTACCGGCACTACGATGGTGTAGGGCTCGATGCCGAAGAGCCAGATGTCCTCGATGGCAGCACAAGTCGTGAGCACGAGAACGATCACGAGCATCGGCAAAACGGGAAGGGAGACCATCATGCTGAACACTGCCATTGCGTGTGTACGAGGAGTGAGCTGCGAGAGGTAGCGAGGGGCGCAACAGCTGCAGGCAGCAATACTCCAGCGTCTCAAACTTGACCCTTGAGCCAAGGCTACGGATGCTGGTGGGGATACGCGAAACGTCAAAAATTGTCCACATTTTCTGGGGAATCGACGATGAGTGTCTGCGTGTTATTTTTCCCCTCCTGATGATAGAACACCGCGCAAATTCCTCTGCTCGGCCCGTCCTCCTCGCCTGCGCCCCTCCTCCCCCCCCCTCCGGAGCTGGAGGGTCCGGCAGAACCAGGCTGTGCACGCAGTGGCACGGGTGGAGAGGCCCCTCCTTCCCCCCCCCTGGCCCCTTTTGGGATGGCTTTCCCCTGGACGAGCGCGTTCCACTACTCGCAAAGTATATACTCGCAAATGGCCTGAATCCGCCGCGGGGGATCTACGAGAAATTGCATCGAAGTAGGAATGTGTTCCTCGGGCTTTTGCGAGTGGGCACTTTGCGAGTAGTGGAACGCGCTCGGTGATCCCCCCTTTCCCTCCGATGCTGCGCCACTACGGGAGCAAGCAATGGCATAAACGTACAGACTCAGAGGTCCGCGCGGATTCCTCGAATCGGCGCTGACCCCCTGGCGGCGCCCCTGGCGGGCTCCGCGCGCCATGGGGGGGAGTCCAGCCAGCGCCGATCCAAGAACTCCGTGTGGGCCTCCGAACTGTTATCTTTATGTCATTGTCTCTTCTCCCAGCCACGCAACCCTCACCCGGCCTAATTCGGAAGGCCATGCGAGAGCTCAGCTCGCAGAGGCCCTTGGGGCTCTCCTCCGGTTGGCCCATGCCCTTTCCTACGGCCTGGCCTTTTTTACCCGACGCGCCACTGCCTGAAATCGGGACGGAGCTGGGGGGGGGGGGGGGCGGGGCCAGTGGCCCAACTACACGCCACCGACCGGACGTACTTTCCCCGTGCGTTCTTCGGTTCGGTGCGTGCATTCTCCGTCAGATGCTCCCGTCTGTTCCTCGATGGTCCTCGCCGACAAAACAAACATGCACACGTTCGAACGAAGCCACGACCCGCTCCCCCCTCTTGAGCAGGGACCGACCGTCCCGGCATTCCTATAGTCCTACCACGAAATGTTCTCAGAACCCAAAACTGTTCTACGCACAACAACATAGTCCCGATGTGTCAGAAACCGATGTGTCAAAATCCAGAAAAGGTTCTTAGAACATAATCCCGATGTGTCACAACAAGACAACCTCAACCAGATCTGTCCTAATAACGTTCGCAAGAGGTTCTTAGAACATTGTTTGGTAGGGCTATATGTATGTCGGGCGTGTCCCCCTACAGGGGGATTTTCGACGAAAAATAAAAAATACACAAAACAAATGAAAAAGTGTCCAAGAATAGTCTGGGAACAATTTTTGGCGTATATTCTAACTTTTTGGTGCATTTTTAGGGTATCTGTTCTTTCTTCGTTGAAAATCCCCCTGTAGGGGGACACGCCCGACATAATGGTAGGGCGATAGGCGAACGAGGGCGCTTCGCCACTGCTCCCCCCCCCTGGGTAGTCGAAGCCAATCTGGCGCCAATCTGGCGGGCCCAATCTGGCAAACGGGGGCAATCTGGCGAGGGAGCCAACGCGAATCCAGTCTGGCGAACAACCCGAATCCTCCAATGTGGCCGGGCCAGATTGGCCCTGGGGGCCCAATCCAATCTGACAGTCTGGCCTTCGACTACCCAGCGAGGGAGCTTTTGGACGCCCGAGTTATCCGGGGTAACTCGGGTCCGGGGTAACTCGGGTTCGGATTCCCGAAAAACGAACCCGAGTTAGCCCTGACCCGAGTTACCCCTGATGATTCGGGGCTCTGGACGCCCGAAATATCCGGGGCAACTCGGGTCCGGGGTAACTCGGGCTCGGATCCCCGAAAAACGAACCCGAGTTAACCCTGACCCGAGTTACCCCTGATGATTCGGGGCTCTGACGCTTCGCCACTGCTCCCCCCCCTCGGAGTGCGGGAGGCGGAGGCCGCGCACGACGGACCCCGCCTCCCCCAGCCGCCGGCGCCCCCACGCAAGACGAGGCGGCCGCGCACGAGAGCACCGGCCCCCGTCTCTGGAGGGCCAGACCAGTGCAGCCCAGCCCACCTCACCCTCCTCCTGCCTCTCCTCCTCTACCTCATCCTCCTCCTCCTCCTCCTCCTGCCTTCTCCTCCTCTACCTCCTCCTCCTCCTCCTCCTCCTCCTCCTCCTCCTCCTCCTCCTCCTCCTCCTCCCCCTGCTCCTCCCCCTCCCCCTCCTCGACAAGTCCTCGACATGGATGCTGCGCTCCTCTCTCCCCTGATGTCGTGTAGGCCTGGGGCAGGCGATGTCGCGCACAGTGCCCCCTTATGCTTAGGACGAGTCCGAGATGCCTTTCGACATGAGCTGCTCGAACTCTCTGTCCTTGAAGAAAGGTGCTCTCGCAGGTGTGTTCGCCATGGCCACCAGACAGCAATCGTCCAATGTAACAACGCTGCCGCTGCTGCGGTGCACACTGGTGGTTGTACTCTTGAATGCGATCAAGACCAATGTTGAACTTGAAACGTGTTGACCTCGCTAGTGCGTTTGCCAAACTGAGCTTGCTCCAGGGAGCATCTGGCCAACGGAACGACGCTGGCTCGAAAGAGAAAAATATACATAAACATAGACTTTCGGCGCTCCACGCGGATTTCTTGGATCCGCGCTGGCCCCCCTGGAGGTGCCTCCGGCGGCGCCCAGCGCGCCAGGGAAGGGGGCTCCAACGCAGATCCAAGGAACCCGCGCAAACCGTGGAAAGTGTATGCTGATGTCGCTGTTTCTTCCCCCACTGCCGCCGCAGCTGCGGCAGTTGTGGTCGCCAATGAGAGCGCTGAATCTGCTGCGGAACGTGCCACCTCGACTTCCGTCTAGCCTCCGCCCACCAACGCGGCGGTCTCGACGCAGGCGCCGGCCGCCCCCGCTTCCCGCGCGCGACGGCTCACCCGCAGGGCTCCGCGACCAGCTGTGGCAGCAGAGCCGATAGCGATGAGGTTTGTGGAGCTCGAGCCATTGCGTCAGCAGTGCAACTCTAAACACTCTCCCTGGTTCCAGGCGCCTCCTCCTCCTCCTCCTCGTCCGTTGTGAAAAGGGCCCCCCTTGCTGATTGCGCATCGCCCCATGGGGTCCTTTCGGGGACCCGGGTCACCTGAGCCGGCCCAGCCGGCGGATGGAGCACACTTCAGCGCAGTGGGAAGGCACGGCTGGGAGGAGTCGGATGTCAGAAATGGCGCCAACGCGCGGAACGTGCCCGCCTCCCCTCGACCACCTCGCCCGTCCCTCCCTCCTTCCTGAATCATCATTCCGTCTCGCTCCCTCCACCGTCTCCTTGCTGCTCCCAATCCCCTCGGCCCCTACCCTCCTCACTCCCTTCCCTCCCTCCCTCTTTCCTTCCTCCTCCGTCCCACCGTCCCTCCTCCCTCCTCCCCCACTCCTCCCCTAATCGCTCGGCCCTCCCAATCCTCCTCGTACTCCTTCTCCTCCTCCTCCTCCTCCTCCTCCTACTCTGACGAAAACTAACACGACGAGCACGAACACGAACACGAACACGAGGGAAACGACGAAGACGACGACGACGAAAACGACGACGACGAAAACGACGCCGACGCCGACGACGACCACGACGACGACGGCGGCGATGGCGGCGACGACGACAGCGACGACCTCGACGGTGGCGCGCGGCGCTGCGCGGCGCCTTCTGTGGAGCCGGATTGGACTGCCTGGGCCAGGGGCCGCGGTCGGAAGGCGGGAAAGTAGACAAGCGCGCTCCACTACAGTGGAGGCCAGTCCTCCTCCTCCTCCTCCTTCTCCTCCTCCTCCTCCTCCTACTTCTCCTCCTCCTTCTCCTCCTCCTCCGTCACGAGCATGGCACTACTGTCCTGCCAGTGCTACAATAGCACAAGCCAAGGAAGGGATGCAACATTTCGCATCATGAAAATGCTCTTGCACCAGCTTGTGGAGATCCCCTGTAACGGGAGGGTGCCCAAGTCGCGCTTGTGGCGCCCACGGCAATGGCGCGAGATGCATGGATGTCTAAGCGTCTAAGCCCCCACGAGTCGCAAGGGGCAACATTGAACAAAAAAGAAGCGTTCCAGAGGGACTCGCGCCCTGATTGTCGCCGCCGCTGCCAACCCATGGAAGTGAGTAAAAATCGTCACTGCGATTGTCGCTATGCACGTGAGCCGCAGGACTATTTGCCCCAGGGACTGGATGGCTTCGCCACAGCCTGGGCAAGGTCCACATGTCAGAATTAAAGGGGGGGCTGAACCCTCCCCTCCCAGACGAGCCATTTCAGACTCCCCCCGTCTGGGGACACCTCTATCGAAAAGCAACGCCACCAGGCCGTACCCAGACGAAGTGATCCAGGCCCCCCCCCCCTGACGGCCAACTCATGGAACAACAACGGAAGAGCCCTCTCAGCACCTCCCAGACAAATCAGACTTGACTTCCCTCCCGCCAGACACATTCGAGCTTTAAGATCAGACCCGCCCCCTCTCGCAAAGACAGCTCGAGCCAGACCCCCCAAATCAGACACCCTCCCGTTCATTCATTTTGAAGTTCTGATTCGGTAACGGCACTGGCTGACTGGAACGCTCCGTTACACAAACAAAACACGCCCTCCTTGCCGTGCGGGCCCGCGGCTGCGAAGGCCAGGGGAGCGCAAACAGTCAGGCGCTCACATGGCAAGACAGGCGCGCTTTCGATTGCCATGCTGACCCAGGTCAGTCCATCACAGTGCCTGCGGCACGCCAGGGCGTGTTAGAACGCCTGTCAGCTGTCTGGCAAGGCTTCTGTAGCTTCCTAGAAACGCCCCTTCCTTACTGGCAGACCCGCGTGACACATCGTCCCCCGTACGTTTTGCTACCTGGCGACCGGCCTCAGACGGCCCGTAATCCCCCAAGCTGTCCCAAGATGCCCCGCAGAGGCCCCAACGAGCCCTAACAGGCCATCAAGAGGCGCCTCTTGAGCCGTCCAGCAAGGCCCTGGGATACCAAAAACAACGATAATCGTGCTTCTGTCTCGCGCTTGATCTTGATTCCTGGAATTTTCGGCCTGAGATGACCTCAAGAAAAGTCTAAGTGAACCTCAGAAGGCCCGACCACACGGCCCTAAGATGGTTCTATCAAGCATCTTCGAGAAAACTCGGTAAAACCGTCGCGCCCCCAAGACGGCCCCAAGACCCCGAACACGTCCCCAAGAGGCCCTCCAGAAGCCCCCGAGAGGCACCCAACAAGTCCCGAAGAATCCCCCAAGAAACCTCTAAGCACCCCCCAAGAAGCAACACAACAACCGTGCAGCTTTGCGGCCACGCAATGCTACAGCATCTTGGCCATGCTTCCAAGATGGCCCCACGATGCTTCTACAGAGGCGTTCTCGGGAGAGCTCGGTAGAACCGTTGCGCCCAATGCGGCCCGAGAGCATCCTGGGGGCACGCGGGGACACTGTAACATCATTATTCGGGAGAGCTTGGTAGAAATATCCTGAATACGTTTCGATGCTGTGCTGGCGCGATGGCGGGGATTGCCGCAGGTAGCTGGAGAAGGTCAAAGGATGACCAACAAGGACTGAGTAAGGGATAGGAGAGAGAATGTGAGGAAATACTCTTATTGTAGCGAAAAGAGTCCGCTTCATCTTCATGGTACGCCGGCAGTTGGTGGGGGAAGGCACCTCAGTGACTGCAGGTGTACTGGATGATGAACTCGGGATACGCCTGATATTTCTCAAATATGACAAACTCTGTGTGGGCCTGCCGGTGAATCAACCCATCCAGCCCCTTCTTAGGGCCGGGCTTTGCTACCACTGTGTCGTAGAGGCGCCCCGTGCGTTCATTATTCGGCGGCCTTCTGAGCTCTGTGTCGACCCTGTCCGTGCAAAACACATCGCCGACAATAACACGGCTGAGGATCACTGCGCGCAGGCCTGTCTTCGCAGATGACTCTGTGTACTGGTGGCCCTTGCACGCCTGGCTGGTGAAGTAGGTGCCCCGGCCATAGAAGCAACCATGTTTTAGACCTGCGCGGAAATCGAAACCGTCGGTTGCAATCGTGACCGCTGTGTTGTAATCCGTACCATGGAAAAGCAGACGCTCGGCAACATCGTGCTCAAAGTCCCCGAAATCCTCTGGCAAGCTAGCCTTCATGCTCGCCCAGCTCTGGTGTAGATCTGGATCTGTCCCGATGCCACATTGCAGCACGTCTTCTCTTACCTGCTCGAGGTAGCTTTGATACCTCATCCAAAGCCGAAGGTTTTCCACTCTGAGTACCCGCACTACCCTGGCGCGTTCCTTGAACTTGTCGCACTTGCTCGCCCCTTCGTGCTGAGTCTGGTGCTGGACACTTTGCTGGATGATTTCCGTAAACATCTTCAACGTGGTTTCGTCCAACATCTCGAACGACATCTCCATCAAAGGAGCGACTCTTTTGAGAATTGGCGGCAAAGCCACCAGGGTTGTGAACTTTTCAACTCCAAGAATCCCGCTCTGGTAGACAACGTTCCATTGTCTGTTGTGCACCTCTCTAAGATCGACCACGCCTGGACAAGTGACATAGTAAAACAGATTTCCTTGTTCAATCCTACGTCGGCGATTCGCATATTGTCGCGACACTCCAAGCATGCAGAGACCTTTGGGGAATTCGGTGCTATCCGCCACGTAGATCACCACATCTCCGCTGATCTTCCACCACGCCTTTGTCCCGCGAACTTCGTGGAAGGGCGATTGCACATAGGTGCCGTTCATGAAGCTCCAGGGCTCAGGGCAGCCTGTCAATTCCACGGCACCAGCCCCCCTGGAATACCAAATGTTGTCTGGTCCTGTGCAATTTGCCCAATGTCCTGGAGCGCGCTGCTGCACGAAAGGTTCGCTCTGCAACTGGGGATCGTGCGCGCGCTCCGCGAAGGCGGGCAGGCTCTGCTCAAGATGCACTCGCTTTCTATGAAACTTCAGATCTGCAATCTCCGCCTCAAGCTTATGGTTCTTCGCAGCGATCCTGGCTAAAGTGGATGATTGCTCGTCATGCGTGCTCTTGAGCTTCGCTATCTCGGCCCTAAGTTCAGTGATAGCCGCGATCTTCTGCTTAAAGCTGACTTCCATTTGATGCTTCTGTGTCGTGAGGCTCGCAAAATTGGACATCTGTTCACGCTGCAGCTCCTCGAGCTTGGCATTATTGGTCTTTAGGTCTTTGATTTGGGACTCAAGCCCTGCAATTTGGGCCTCGAACTCCTGCTGGCGTTTATCCTCTTTGAGATCGTCGATCCAAGGCATCTTCTTGCACCATGCACTTGGCAAATCCTCAACCCTCTGTCTCAACGGGCCCTCTGCGCCTGTCAACTTTGACTGTGCGTCCACCTCCATCAGTGGGGGCGACGCCTCAGGCCCACCGTAGGAAGGGAGTTCCACTCGAAGCTGCTCGACCTCGCTGATGCCCTCGCTGGAGGGCCCTGGCCCTCGATCCGATGGCGAAGGCCCTTTGGCGACTGAGCTCAGCTGCGCGGAATGAGCATTCAGACTGGACCAGGTGTGCTTTTTGCTCTTCCCCATCGACGGCGCAGGAGATCGACGAACTGGTGCTTGGGGTTGCAGTCGCAAGTGAGAGAAGAAGCGAGGCACGCCACCTAAGCCCTCGAACAGAACAACAGCGATGGTGACGATGACGACGGTGATGATGGTTGCAATGATGATCAACCCACTTCGAAAAGACGCCGATGGCCAGAATGAGCTGTGCCATGGATCCCGCATGGTGATGAAACGCGTCGGTTCGAAAGGCCTTAGTTCTGCGCGCCGTAAAGTGACTCAACATGCACGGGACTACGAAATACACCGTCGTAAGTGTAGCGTGCTGCGCGTGCGGTCCGCAATCGCCAGCAACCGAACCCAAACGAGTAACATGAGCAAGCGTTTTGCGATATTGTCTTGCTTCTGCAACTGTGGTCCGCCAGCATGCCTGCAAAACAGATATGTGGTGAAGATCTGGCTGAGAAGGCCGCCTCGCTCCATGTGGATGTCCAGAAATGAGCGACCCCGGGGGGGCACCCATGCATATCCGCCAGCTCCCCTAGGGCAACCAGGACAGGACGGGACGGGACAGGACAGAACTGGAAGGGCAGGACCGCAAAGGGAAAATGTCAACACAGGGCGGGTCGGGACGGGAAAGGAAAGGACAGCACGGGACTGGACTGGACAGGGCAGGACAACAGAGCACAGGACAGGACAGGACACGGCAGAACAAGACAGGACAGCGCAGCACAGCACGGCGCCTGACAGGACAGGCCAGGCCAAGACATAATACGTCAGGGCATACAGTACTTACCAGGAGGGGATGTGACGGAGTGGGACGAGACGCACCGGAGAGAGACGAGACGAGGCCAGGCAAGGCAAGAGAAGCCAAGGCAAGGCAAGACATGGCAAGGGAAGAACAGACCAGAGTAGGTCATGATAGGCTAATACTGCTGTAGCCCGTCGTGCTGCGTACCAGTGGATGTCAGAATCATAATTCTGCACCCCGTCGAGCTGATCAACATCGTGCTGCCAACACCCGTGGTGCCGGTCAGTTTTGTGCTACTGGAACACGACAACGCTCTGCACGTGATGGATGTCAAACGTCGTGAGTACTGCATCCGTCGTGTCTTGCAGCGTCGTAACGCTGAGACCCGTCGCAAGGCTCAGCGTCATGCTGCAGGTATCTGGAACGATGCGGACTGATGGATGCTGGAGTCGCGGGCGCAGGAAAGCGTCGTGCTGCTGGTATCCGTCCTGCTGCGCAGCGCCGAGGTGGTAGTGAAGCCGTCATGTTAGTGAAGCCGTGATGCTACAGCGCGACCAGATCCCCGGGGCGCCCATGTTGCAGCAGAAGTTGAAAGCCAATGGTTAAGGATGGGCCAGAGAGTCAAGGATGTAAGGGTGCTACTGGAAAGCTTCTCATCCTTACGATGCGGTCTGACTGTAGCGAAGCCGAGATGTAAATGAAGAGAAGGCATGGGCGCCTCTTAGGAGGGATCATCGCCCCCGTCTAAGGGGCGTCTCAGAAGGGCACTTGGAAGATGGGATGGCTTCTACGAGGCGGAGTGCTTCTCAGAAGGCCGCCACCCTCGCCCATCGCCCTGCCCCCATTCATCCACCCGTTGCTGCTCAGAGTCAGGCCCCGGACCCTCCTGGACGCCCTCCTGACCAGCTTGCCGAAGTGCGTCCAGCAGTGGCCACGAGGGCCGCAGGGGAGCCCCAAGAGGGGCAGCAACTATGAAGATCCTTCTGCGCGCCACCGACTCGCCCCCTGGCCGAAGTAGCGTGCATCAAGGGTCGACCAAAACAACGTCTTGCGCTTTCGTGTCGAGTTCGTTTTGAAGCGGTTTAGAACGAAAGCGGTCCGACCGATTGCCACAAATAGTGTTTTGGCGCAGTTCCGAAAGTCGTGATTGGCCAATGGTAGCCCCTATAATTTAAATTCAAACGAGAGCGAAGAGAACACGACAACGACAAACGAAACATTCCAGCATCACGCCTTGGCCGACCCCTGCCGTGAAGATCCTTCTGTGACCCGCCGATTCGCCCCCTCGCCGAGTGAGGAGGAAAGTTATCGGGTTGGGAGGATGGGGTCGGGAGAAATGATCACTCCCAACCCCTTCCCGACCCCTTCCTCCCAACCCCATCCTCCCAACCCGATAACTTTCTTCCTGAAGATCTCCGACGTCGTGAAAAAATCACGACCGGGGGTTTTGGGGCAATCTTCGGCCTGCCCGGGGACCGTCGAAGAGCGACTCAGGATGGGAAAATCGGTCCCAGGGAAGCTGTCGGGACCTCCGGGGGCCCACGCCTTGAAACAGCAACGGTGTCGGGATCTGGGAGGAGGAGGAGGAGGAGGAAGCTGGCGAGCCTGGACGGGCGGTGCCGGCGGCCCCCTCCTCTCCTCCTCCCCCTCCTCCTCCCTCCTCCGGAGAAGGGCCCCCCCCCTTTCTGAGAAGCTACGGAGGGGGCTCGACCACGAGAAACCTTCCACAAGAAGCCCAACCCTGAGACCCCAGGACGTCCAGTCATGCTTGGTGTGGCAACGTCGCGCTCTCCATCGCAAAGACATCGAAACCCAAGAATCCCAGGGCACCCTGGAGGCAAGCAGGGTGTTTCTCGGCATGGGCCTCCACTGAAGTAGCTTCTCGCAAACGGCCTGGATCGATTGCATCGAGGCAAATCAGCTACACTGCACCAGCCCGCAGCTGCTTCTCTTGACGCTTGCGGGTTGGCGCTTTGCGACCGGTGGGACGCGCTCGGCGAGCACAGATGGGGAGGCCACGACACCAGGAACACAAACGATGACATAAACTGAAGGGGCCCTGGGACACAAATAAGTAGACACCAATAAAAGGATTCCCCATGTTTTCCTATATGTTCTGGGTTTCTGTCTTCCCCCACACTTCTTCCCTCATTTTCCTATATTTTCTGGGGAATCGACGATGAATAATGTCTGTGTTTTCTCCCCTCCTGATAAACATGACAACTCGGGGGTCCGAGAGAACTCCACGGATCGGCGCTGGGCCCCCCTGCCGGTGCGTCTGTGCGACTGGTGACTTTCCCCGGTAACGGTGCGGGCAGCAAGCGTCGGACAAGCCGACTCGTCTTGTCAAGCACTCGCCATCGCTCGGACGTCCACTCCCTGTGCTTTCTTCGGTTTCGTGCGCGGCTGTTTCGCCAAATGATCAAGGATGCTCCTCGATGGTCCTCGCCGAGAAAAAATGCACACGTCCGAGCGATGCCAGGAGCAAGGCGCCCGCTCTCTAGAAAAGCGCTTGCTGACAAGAACAGGCCTCGGGAGCAACAGTAAAAGGACAACTGTCATCATACGCAGCGACTTTCAGAGGTCCGTGGAGACCACCTCCCTAGCACGCGGAGCACGCCAGGGGCAACGCCATGGGGTTCCAGCGCAGATCCCAGACATCCCGCGCGGAGCTCCGAAAGATTGCGTGTATGCAGCGCCTTGATCTTCGACGAAACAACCACGTGAAGCAACAAGATAATTGCGTGAACAGACAGCCAAAAGGCCATACAAACATGACCGTTCGCAGGGCCGCACCTGCTTTCCCTGGGCCAGTTTTGATATTGGGCGGAAGGGGGCGTGGAGGATAGGGGAGGGGGTCTGGCTCTGGCTCTCTGGTTGATGCGACTGCTTGCAGCAGCGCGTGCTACTGGGGAGACTGCTCGACACAGGAGCCACAAACAACCAGCATCTACTCCCTGGGGTGTGCAAAAGCCGCGCCGATCGACAAAACAATGAACAGGACAACGATCACCCTCTGCCCCTCCTGCATCACGGGAGGCTGAGCCCACACGGGCGACGTCCTGTCGGAGACAAAGCACTCCGCATGGACTTGCGCCGCACTGACTTGGACCCATGCCAGGAGAGGCCCCGTCCAGACGGGGTGGGTCTGGGCGGAAACCGAACACTCGGCATGGACTTACTCCGTGTGGACTTACTCTCAGCCGACTGTCCCTCCTGCTGCCCTCTTCTTCTCGTTGCGCTGCGAGCTCTCCTCCCTATACTCCTCCACCTCCTCCTCCTCATATGTGTTTTCTTCCTCTTCGTCTTCTTCCTCCTCTTCCTCCTCCCCCTCCTTCTCCTCCTCCACCTCCTCCTCCTCCTCCTCCTCCCCCTCCTCCCCCTCCTCCTCTTCCTCCTCCTCCTTTTCCTCACCCTCCTCCTCCTCCCTGCTCCACCGCCGCCGACTACTCCTCCTCCTCCATCCCTTTTTCGTTGTACATGAACCGCCCCTGTCGCACCACAAGACGTGTCGGTAGGGCTGGCGGGGCGTGTCGCCTGAGACTTCCTCATCATGTGTGATCCTGGAACTTGAAAGTTGCAACGAATTCAGGCATGGAAAGCGGGCCGTTTTCAAATGTGAATCTCGCCTGGGCGCCGCGCACATTCATCTTCAATGTTGGGGCAGTTTCGCGGATGGAGGGCTGGTCGTTCTCACACGTGGTTCTCGCCTTCGCGCCGCGCGCAATCCTCTTCAAAGTCTGCAGCCGTTTTGCAAATGGAGGGCAAATCCTTCTCAAAATGTATCTCTCGCTGTGCGCCGCGCACATTCGTCTTCAAGCATCGAAGCGGTTTCACGGGTATACGGCGGCTCCTATCTCACAATGTGGCCTCGCCAGATCGCCGCGCACATTCGTTCTCGTACGGTTGAAGTCCCAAGAATTGTATGCTGGCGCGATATGGGATTGCCACGACGCAACAGTCAGGTCGATTCACGGTGCGAACCCAATAATGGTTTCTGGCACGAATCAAAGTTGATAGGACACATTACTCACAATGATTCGCAGCGCTGGAAGTCAACGACTGATAGTTTGGTACGGCTGGAAATTCACAGACGGCTCTCTTCAAATGGGGCACTTTCCGCAATGAGCATATAGTATATTAGGGGCCTGTGAAGGCACTTGAAGGGATATTGTTCCAATAACATCGATGCGTCTTGGGATTGCACTGGCCCATTTGACGTTGGACAATCGTTGGCTTGCTTGAGCTGTCGCGTCTTGGTGGCAACGAACCGAGAAAAACAATTCGGAGCGCACCGCTCGATAAAATGAGGGGCAGGCCCTGGTACTGCAGCAGCGCGCGCCGGCGAGAACCAAGGTGTGCAAGACAGTTGTGAGCAGCAGAACTTCCGCAGCATGCTGCAGCGCCTGCAGTGGTCCTCCTCCTCCTCCTCCTCCTGCTGCTGATGCTCCTCCTCCTCACTTGGTTGTTCGGCCCCCGTCCTGCGCAGCCGCAGGCGCCGACCCCGCCTTCTCCTTGGCTGGCGGGCGGCTGGCAGGAGCGTGCGCGGGGACGGCGGCCGCACTCGGCCCGTCGATCTCCACCCCCACCGCCCCTGCTGCTGCTCCTTCGCAGAAGCCGTTCTCCTCCTCCCCCTCCAAGTCCCCTCCCCCTCCCCTCCTCTCTCCCTCCCCTCCCCCCCCTCCCCTCCCCTCCCCTCCCATCCCATCCCATCTCATCCTCCCTCCCTCCCTCACTCCCTCCTCCTCCTTCTCCTCCTCCTCCTCCTCCTCCTCCTCCTCCTCCTCCTCCTCTCCTCCTCCTCCTCCTCCTCCTCCTCCGCCTCCTCCTCCTCCTCCTCCTCCTCCTCCTCCTCCCTTCCCACTTCATCCTCCCCATCCCGCCTTCCCCGACCCCTGATAGTGTCATCTTGCAGCAAAGACCCCTGGAGGACTCGACACGCTCCTCCGAACCGGATCTCCCATCCCGAGGCGCCGAGGCGACCCCAGCGGCCAAGTGAGGGATCCCATAGGCCGCCAACGGGGAGCCACCGGTGTGCTCTGCTTTGTTCCACGCAGAAATAAGAAAAGGCGCCATGAAATTTGGGGAAATATCATGGCCCGCGCCATGATATCCACCCCGCCTAGTCATCACCCCCCTCTTTTCCGCTCCCGAAACCTCTTGCCAGATCCCATAGGCCGCCAACGGGGAGGAACCAGTGCGCTCTGCTTTGTTCCACGCAGTAGAGTTCTGGGCCAACGGGCCAACCTCTCGCCATCTCCACCCGCCTGCTGCCAGGGGATGCCGAGTCCCCCCAAACGGACTCCGTCCATACGGAGACCGGGCACTCCGTGCGGACTTACTCCGTATGGACTTCGCCTCCTACCAGGAGAGGGTGAGTCCAGGCAGACTAAGCCTTTTACGGAGACCGAACACTCCGTATCCCCGTGCATCTACGAATAAAACATCCCCCCATTACCACCTGAGTTTGGATGATCTCCGACTGCGACAATTTTGGTCGGCGACGGGGCGCGGCTAGGCCGAACGACATTATCATCGGAGAAAGTATGAATCGCAGATAGGAGATTCGCATCATGGTGATGACCAACAACACTACCATCATCATCACCACCATCATCATGATCATCAGCATCCTCATCCTCATCCTCATCATCAGCATCATCATCAGCAGCATCATCAGCGTCATCTTCATAATTATAATCCTCATCAGCATAAGCAGTATCGCCATCATCATCAGCATCACCATCATACTCATGATCAGCATCATCACAATGAGCAGTGCCAGAATCGTCATCATCGTCATCAGCATCATCATCATCGTCAGCATCATCATCATCGTCGGCATCATCATCATGACCATCAACATCCTCAGCAGCATCAACACTATCCTCAACATCGTCATCATCATCGGCATCAGCATCCTGAGCATCACCCTCATCAACAACACCATCATTATCATCATCTTCATTGTCATCACTTTTATCATCAGCACCTGTATCATAGTTCTAATCACGATGTTCAACTTAATCATCAACATCACCATCATCATGGCCATGATCATGAATCCTCGGGATAGATCCGTCCAGATAAGGAGCTCGAGGCGCGCGGAACATTCTCATGATCATGACCATGCTCATCATCAGCATCCGCATCCGCATCAGCATCAGCAGCATCAGCGTCAGCATAATCACGTTCAATAGTATCATCATCATCACCATCATCATCACCATCAGCCTCACCATCTCTATCATCAT
>CAUYUJ010014332.1:130208-132708 GCA_963575745.1 Prorocentrum cordatum | reverse complement strand
CAGGGTCATAAGCGATGAAGAAGTCCCAGGCGAGACGACTGGACCGCCCTGAAACCGGGCTTCGGGGTGCGACAAGGAGAAGTTACGTATACGGAAAATAATGGACGGAAAAAGAGAGGGGGGAGAGGGGGGGGAGGTCGAGGGTTCGAGTAAAGTGGAAGTGGGGGCGGGAGGAAGAACGACGAAGGTCTCCGACGCGACGGCACTACTCTTTCGAGACGTGGGCCACGGACATCTCTCGACCCAGTCCCCTGGGACAGTTGCTCATTGTTGACTGTCCCAACGAGGTGGTGCTCCGCTGAGTGGTTCCACTCAGGCAGGCTGCTCGGTGTTGCGTCTGAGAGGATGGGCGCGGGTTCACTGCAAGTCTCGGCGGATGCTGCGTGGCCATCCACACGTTGGCGCACGCTCACGTGGGAGGAAAAGGTCGATGATGACACCGAGGACAAATACACTACGGACAGATCTAGAAGAAGACGACGGCCTAGACAGAAACTTTCGGGGGTTCCACGAGGACTTGTTGGATCTGTGCTCAACCACCCTTCCTGGCGCTCGGAGCGCGCCAGGTGCGGCGCCAGAGGCGCCGCCAGGTGGGTCCAGCGCGGATCCAGGAAAACGCGCAGACCTCCAAGAAAACGCGAAGACACGACGACGGAGGCGGCGGTGGCGGCGGCGGCGACGACGCGCGGGAGCAGACAGCCAACGTCGACGCGGGCGCCTCGAGGTCCCACTCGTTGGAGGCCTCGTCGTAGTAGTCCTTCCCCCTCTCCTGTCCTCCTCTGCGATTTCTGCGTACGTCGGGCTCGTGCCATGACGACCTGCACGCGGGTCTCCGACATCGCGTGGACACCGTTCCAGCCTTGAGCGATGGCGGCTCTTCGACAAGCGCCGATCGTTAGAAGCCCCAACCGTTGCTGAGCCACTGGCGTCGTTTAACCCTGAACCCGCGACGTTCCCTGCGTGTGCTCGAGTTCCCGCGTGTATGTTTCGCAAGATGATCTGGGATGAGAATAAGAAAAAGCTGCATAAACACAAACTGCTAGTGGTCAGCGCGGATTTCACCCAAGACGTCGTGACTTCAAAAACGTCGACCCCCAGAAGTCTGGAAATGTTGCCCTGGGCCGACTTCAACGACTTCTCATCCCGCTGAGGGCCCCCGGAGGCCGAGGGTGGAAAGAACCACTTCCCGTCGCGTTCTTGCTCCGTGACTCGAGGGGGTCTGGGGCTGGGGTTCCCGTGGTGTCGACACGACGCGATCAAACCTCCAACCGTGCCCTCCTCCCGCCCTCCTCCTCCTCCTCTCTCGTTCCGTGTCCGCCCCCTCCTCCTCCTCCTCCTCCCCTCCTCCTCCTCACTCCTCCTCCTCCTCCGCCTCCTCCCACCCCTTCCACACCCGCGGCCCCGCAGACCCCCCCGCTCGCTCCTCGCCCCCCCCCCCCCCCCCCCCCCCCCCCCCAGCCAGGGCGGAGGGGCGGGAGCCCGCCTGGGCCCCTCCAGCCAGGGCGGAGGGGCAGGAGAGCCCAGAGTCGAATCGGTCGAGCTCTGACGAGCTCGACAGCTTGCCTAACAAAAAGAGATCGAATCGGCGAGTCGGATCAGCAATCGAAGCGAATCGAATGGGCAGAAATCGGTAACAAGCCACCTCGGGAGACGTCGAAGCGGTGGGCATCGGAAGACTAGTACGTAGGCCTCCCAGGAGACGTCGGAAGTCCGATCGGAATCCGAGGTCGAATCGAATCCGAATCGGGAGCCATCGAGGTCAGATCGAATCGAATTGGAGGCATTGAGCTGAGCCCTGAAAAGAGGGGGAGGGGACGCAACAACGCACAAAAGTTTGGGGGTCCCAAAACCGTGTGGTGACAGACCCGGCGGTGACCTCGAAATCCGCAAAGACCTCACTGCCGGGTCCGTCACCACACGGCTTTGGGACCCTGGCGGCTCCAGTCGCCCGAGACATCCTCGGAAACGACCCAAGTCCCAAAACTGTGCGGTGACTTATGATGTTCCAACCTACTTTAGCCATCACCAGAAAGCATTTCGAGCGCCCCCAAAAAATACCGAAACTCAGGGGTTGTCACCTGTTGGGCCCTGGAAGACACTCGCCCGACACTGCTTCGACAGTATCTCGACACTCGTCTGACACTTTTTTCCGGGCGCTCGACATTATTTCTGGGATGCGGTCCTTAAGCAGGATGGGCGCAACATAACAGTAATCGTCGATTCCCAGAAAAGATTGGAAAATATGGGAAGTGGGGGGAAGACAACAACTGGGAAAGTGTAGGAACATGCGGGAAATCCTGGGGTTTGTGTGAATGTGTGGCTCCGAATCCCCGAATACGATGGGAACAACATCAGCGGTGACCCCGAAACCCCACCCACTCACCACACGGTGTGGTCCACACCCACTCACCACACGGTGTGGTCACCACCCCGTTTGGGGGCCACCTTCCCTCTCTCCTCCTCCTCCTCCTCCTCCTCCTCCTCCTCTTCCTCCTCCTCC
>CAUYUJ010014332.1:121167-130108 GCA_963575745.1 Prorocentrum cordatum | reverse complement strand
CAAGCCTAGAGCCGCCAGGACGCGGCACATCACGCAGGGTTTACCCTAGAGCCGCCAGGACGCGGCACATCACGCAGGGTTTACCCCGTCAGCCTACAGTGGTTTCAGCGCACAGCGCCTCGTAAACCAGGGTAGGGGCGTTTTTTCTGCCCAAACAAAGGGGTCTCCGTCGTCCAGGCCAGAAATCATGTAGCTGGCGTTGAGGCTCGGGCTGGGCAGAAGGGGGGGAGAGCAAAGGGGGGGTCTGAGAATCAGCTCGCGCAGCTGATCTTCTGGGCGCCTCCCGGCGCCGGGAGGCGCCCCTATATCGAGGAATGGGCCCGGCGGCGGGGCCGAAACCAGCTGCACGCAGCAGATCTCGTGACCCCCCCCTTTCCCTATCCCCCCCTGCTGTTCGGCCCGAATGTGTGGGCACGCGACGCGAACGTGTTTTCCCTCTGCCGGCGTGGAACCGCCACGGCCGCGCTGGAGCCACAGCGGGGCACGTCCGCGTCAATCCGGCGGCGGGCCGCATCGGAGAGCGAGACGGGGGCAGGCCCTCTCAGAAGGCGGCGGGGCTTCGAAGAATGCTCAGAAAAGGGCTTCTCAGAAGTAAAACGACGCGAAGATCGGGACAAAATCGGATCGGGATAACTCGAAATCTCTGAGAATCGGCGGGTTTGGAGGATGTATCGGGCGCCGCGGCCGCTCCAGAGTGTTCCGGAACGCTCTGAGAACGCTCCAGAACGCTCTGGAGCGATTTATCCCGATCCCAGCCCTGTTTTAAGAAGGCCAGAGGCCTTCTGAACCTTCTGAGAAGGCAAGCTCCCTCTGCCTTCTACCTGGGCGCGCCACCGACTAGTGCAGCCAGCGTTCCGGCAGATGCCGCACTGCTCAGAGAACGGAGCCCATGACATCGGGCCGCACCGGATCGTCGGAGTCTCGGGATCGAGCCGCGTCGGGCCGGCCGCAGGAGGAACCTTTGCCAGAGTTGCCAGAAGGCCAGAGTTGTGGATGCCATGACAACTGACACTCTAACAGTCCTAGATTTGAATTAAAGATGTGTTTAAACAGTGTAAAACAGGGTCTACAAACACGACGTACATTTTGATATATATATATATACATGTATGAATATATATATATATATATATATATCAATATGAAACACGTTCGAACGAAAGGCATCCACAACATGTTTGAAACATGTTGTGGATGCCTGTCGTCCGGCCCGAGGAGCGGACACGCGCTTCCCGAGCACATCGTGGGGAAGTCTCGGGCCACACCGCCGCGGGACGGGCTGCCGGGCCAGGCGGCCTCGGGCTCCCCGTCCCCTCTGTGTTGAGCCGGGCGTGTCCCCCTACAAGGGGATTTTCGACGAACGCGCACACACACACACATACACAACACATATATATATATACACACACGACTGCAGTGGCGCTTCGCGCCATGCAGCTTGGTCCTGAAAGTTCGGCATGCAGGCGGGATGGCAGGAAGGTCAAGCCGGCAATTTAGCGATAACTCCTTGTTGCCTTTTCCGGCGTCGTCGTTATCATAGTGTATATTGTACACGCAATACAGTGTTTTCATAATGTTATATAATATATATACATATATATATATATATATAAATAGGTACACCACAAATACTCCAAAATGGCCAACAAATGCTAACACAAATCGTTCCCGGACCATTTTTTGACTCTTTTTGAATATTCCTCCTGTAGAGGGACGGGCCCGACTTAACCTCTGTGGGGCTGTCCTGTTGTTCCTTTTGCCACTGGTCGAGCCCTCTGGCGAAAAGCTTCTAGGCAAACGAAAACTGCTGGCCATGCCCCATCCCCCCGGACCTGCTCCGTGGACGGGTCCAACATGGCGCCGCTGGCGTCGGTGATGCCGAAGCCCACCCCCGTGCCGACAGCGAAGCAGGCCAGACTGGGAGGCGGTACAACA
Organism: Prorocentrum cordatum; assembly: GCA_963575745.1. Taxonomy (NCBI): domain Eukaryota; class Dinophyceae; order Prorocentrales; family Prorocentraceae; genus Prorocentrum; species Prorocentrum cordatum. The sequence goes on along the minus strand of CAUYUJ010014332.1, from coordinate 128,173 downwards.
CGGCGGCTGCACCTGCTGGCAGGGAGAGGGGGGGCGGCTTACTCCTCGGCTTCCTCCTGATGATCTTGAGCAGGGGCCGACCGTCACAGCATTCCTTACTGACTACCTACCAGACCACCCCAACCCAACCCGAAGATCCGAATTTCAGGTTGGGGGGTTTCAGGGTTCCACATGTTTTTTTCCGATGTTTCCCGACCCCCCCCACTGGAAATCGAGGGTAAATCTGAGCCTTCGGGTTGGGTCGGGGTGGTTTGGTGGGTGGTGACTTACAGGCCTACCACGAACTGTTCGCGGGACAAAAGCATGTTCTGGCAACGACAGCAATATTCGCATAACAGAAAAACGCTGTCTGCGAGCAATACGGTATCAGCCAAACATGTTCAAAGAACATGTTGGACAAACCCAGGACTTTCTTAAACCAACTTTGTTGGGCTGATGGGCAGGACTGGGCGCGTCGTCACTGCTCCGCCCCCCGCCATCTCGTCCTCCAGCCAATTTCAAACCGCCCAACCTGTCTGGTCCGTCGGCGCGAAGCCTATGCGAAGAGTGAGACGGCTGTTGCAGGTGTGCGCCGACTCACTCGTTCCCCCACATCCTGAGTGGGGGTCTTGTCCTCCTCTCAATCCTCCATCTTCTCCTCCTCCTCCTCCTTTCTCATCATCATAATCAGAATCATCAGCATCATCAGCATCATCATCATCATCATCGTCATCATCATCATCATCAGCATCATCAGCATCATCATCATGATCCTCCTCCTCCTCCTCCTCCTCCTCCTCGGTTAAGCTCCAGGCGCCTTGATACAAGCTTCGCATCCCCTTTCTCTTGGAAGCTCCTCATCCTCCTCATCATCATTCCCCCTGCCTTCTCGTAATGCAAAGGAGCTCTTAACAGGTGCTATTTTCCTTACCTCCTTCACCCATCCAATCTCCCCCGGCTCCACGGGTAGCACGGATTCTACCTCCAAGGAGGCTGTGTCGGACTGCACGGACTACGCGAAACACATCGTGTATCAAGGATCGTGCCCTCCAGCCTCCTCCAACCTCACCAATAACACAGACTCGATATCCAGGGCAGCCGTACCGGACTGCGCGGATTAGGCAAAGCACGTGACCTATCAGGGATCGTGCCCTCCTCCCTCCACCAGCCTCACCGGTAACACAGAGTCTACATCCAGGGAGGCCGTGTCGGACTGCGCAGGCTATGCGGCACACGTAGCACTTATCCGGGAAAATGCCCTCCACCCCTCCAACAGCCTCACCAGTAGCACGGACTTTCTTTCCAGGGAGGCCGTGTCGGACTGCTGCGCGGTCCATGCGAAGCACGTTTGATGTGTGGACAAAGCTGTATTATTCATCAGGGATCGTGCCCTCCCACCTCCACCAGCCCCACCAGCAGCACAGGAAGGCCGCGTCGGACTGAGCGGACTAAACGAAACACGTTTGATGTATCAGGCATCGTGCCCTCCTCCCTCCACCAGCATCACCAATAGCACAGACTCTATCTCCAGGGAAGCCGTGTCGGACTGCATGGACTCTGCGAAACATGTGGGATTTATCAAGGATCGTGCCCTCCCCTCTCCATACCTCCAGGGAGGCCGTGTCGGGCTGCGCGGGCTGCTTCCCTCCTTGCCTCCCTCTGCCCTTACATGCGTGCGCATCAATGCCATGAGCCTCCCATCCATATTGCACTCATATGCCCCGTTGAGCTCGCAGAGCCCTTAACATCCTTCTGTGGGGAATCCTGATCCCTCTGGGCGTAGGTGGTTTAACGAGTTTTGTCTTCTCTCTGACAAAGCTCCCTCCTTCCGCTGCCCCTACCCCCTTTCCCTGGGTTGGGACGGAGCGCCCCGCGAGGTGTCAGAGGGTGTTTGTCGGACCAGGACGGCTCCAAGATGGCCTCAGAGAGCCCAAGATGGCCTTCACGATGGGCCAACATACAATAAAAATGCATCAGCATGGTCAAACCATACTCAAACATTCGCCCCCCCGACAATTTCTTGACTATGTTTGAAGATTCCCCCTGTAGAGGGACAGACCCGACTCAACCCTAGATGCCTCAAGATGGGTCAAGATAGCCTCCGACATGTCGCCAAGAAGCCTCGACACGGCTCCACCACGGTTCCAAGTGCCCTCCGAGCCTTCCAGGGCGCCTCCCGAGAGGCTAACATCCCTCAAACACTGAACATCCATGTGTTGGCCGTCTCGCCTTTTCGCTTTCCGATGGGCTTCCGAGGCCTCAGGATGGCCCCAAGACGGCCTACGAGAGCCCCACGAGAGGCCCAGGAGGCTCCAAGAGGGCCCTAGGAGCGCCAGAGAGGGCCCCAAGAGCGCCCCAGGAGGGACCCAAGCCTTCCTTTTTGAGCCTCCGAGGGGGGGGGGGGCTGAATTTCCGACCCCCACCTTTTTGAGCCACGGGGCCCGAGATCGCCCCCAGAGGCATCCAAAACGTCCACTTTGCAGGGCCTTTGCAGCCCCCCCCCCCCACCCCCCCCGCAAAGACCCTGCAACGACCCTGCCAGGAGGGACCTCGCTTTTGCTGGTACAGGGCAACTTCTAACACATGGGATTTTTAAGCATATCGGATTTTTAAGAAGGAATAATGTATGAATAACTGCATGCATGAACTCACCATTGTTTCTAATACTGAATCACTGCATTTCAAATACATGATCCGCACGCGGAGCATGTATAGAAACAACGGCACTGTATGGAGCCTTGAGCCCCACTGTTCAAAAAGAGGGGCTTCCACAATCCCCTGAGTCGGACAGCCAGCCTGGCAATCGCTGCTACCGGCCCTGGACGCAGCAGAAATCAGGTGCCCGAGAACCCTGAAGCCGAAGAGAAATGCAAGGCAACTCCAAGAAACCATCGCAGAAAAACATAAAAAAAAAAACAACGGGCAGCAGCAGGGGAGCAATTGGTAGATATAGGATTCAACATCTGTTCCCGCCGTTGCTGCGCCCGCAATCACGCTTCCACCGCGGCCCCTTCAACTGCATGCTGATACACTGCCATCATTCTAGCAACTCCCCCGGCAACTGTTTCTGGATGGGCTGGTGGGGATATGTTTGGTCGCGGCCGCGGGCGAAAACGCACACGGCGAGTCGTAAGTCCGGGGCGCGGGCCTACTAATTGACAACAGCAGACTAGAGCCGACAACCTAAACTGCCTAAGCTGCCTAAGCGGCGCCTCACGTGAGCTGCAAGCTGTACTGAGTGTAAATGCCGAGGCCAGGAGCAGAAAACGCCCAACTGGTGGGGATATGCGAAGCGTCGAGAATTTTGCAGACTCATGGCGCCGCCAAAAGACACATCATTACACGGGCCTGGTAACGGGCACATGCAATTCATGAGCCACGTACCTCCCCATTCACCTCAAAGTGCACAATTCTAATGCCTTGTCAGGATTATGGACAATAACATGTCACACTCCATGGGCTACGAGTCTCCCTGCTGACCGCTAGTGACCGCCATCCTTGGCTAGCCTCCTCCATGGCGCGTGATCGAACGAATATGGAAGCAAAATGCGGCGGCATGGGATGACTAAGGCTCCTTGAATTACTAATGAATCGCGACTGTGGCAAAGCGTGGACGAGGTCCCTGGCTCTGTTCAGATCAAGGTCGCCCCCATGGGTCATGTTTGGAATGCTCGCCCTTAGCTGGGAGCCCAGCATGATCGACCCTTGAACAATCCAATCCTCGCTTGAAAAAGTGCACATGGAACTTGTGTTGACATACGGGCGTTCGGGTCTGGACCATTTAAGCGCAAAGGCAACCGCAAACCAAAAGCGTGCAGTCCCCATATAACTCTTGAACTCAGCGGCTCGCACTTGCTCTGACAGACCTGAATTTTGGTGGGTTCCCCAGCGGGTTCGGCCCGTTGGGTCCCGCTCCGGGCTGTCCCGCATGGTGACTTCTCCGGTGAATGCACGTATTCCCGCCTGCGGAGGGTCCCGCTCCTTCTGGTGGCCCTGAGTTGTCCCAGGGCCAGGGTTGGCGATCGTCGGTCGAGGCCATCGCGAAGCTCCTTCTTGTCCTGCTTCTGATGTTCTTCCTCCGTATGTCCCAGCAGGAACGCACGCTCATACACACAAACGCTTGTTCCCCCGATGCAGTGATGTGGTGCAACGTAATCACCAAGATGCATTGCTGCGGGCCGCGCTGGTAACGAATTGACGCGAATTCGCACGCGCAAAAAATATGGTTCCTCCAGCGGCCCGGTGGGTTGCACTCAGCGGGTCAAGATGCAATAAGACGGCTTGCGATTACAGTGAATCGTCCAACACGGCTGTAACATCCTTCAAAGACACTCCAAAGAGACCCTAAATATTCCAAGACGTCCCCAAGATGCCCCAAGAGGGCTCACGAAGCCTCCAATAGACTCTCAAAGAGGCCTCAAGCGAAGCCTGAGGAGGCGAACATCGCTATAACAAAAAAACAAGGGAAGTCCATGTGCTCTGCTCCCGAGGCCTCGGGAACGTTACAGAGAGCACCCCAACAAGCCCGCTTAGATGGCCCAGACTAAGAGAGTCCTCAGATGTCCACAAGACTGCCCGAGAACCTTCTAAGTCGGCCCAGGACGATGTCAAGGCCCACGCGAATTCAGACTGGACTAGCGTGGGTCCTAAACTCCTCTCAAGACCGTGTGGGGACGGCCCGATGAGCCCCCCAAACCAGACTAATCTCACCAAGGTGCCCCAAGAGAATCCAAGAAGCATCCAAGCGACATTCAAAGAGACCTCCAGCGAGGCCCGAAGTGGCGAACACCAAGACAACAACCAACGGCAAGTCAACGGTTTCCCGCCGAGGCCTTCCACCTTCAGATTCCCTCGGGAACGCTTCAGAGAGTTCCAACAAGCCCCCTAAGGGGGCCGAACACCGAACCAAGGGAGCCCCAAGGTGTCCCCAAGACTGCCCGAGAACCCTCCAAGACAACTAAAGACGGCTCCAAAGCGGCCCCAAGACCGAGGGAACGAGGTCGAGCTCAACGCCCACGCGAGTGCAGACCGCGCGCTGAACTGCCGTGTCTTAAACTCAAGCTCCATCACGCTGCGCCGCTACGCTGCCACGGTGGCGGGGCTTGTCGCAGGCAGCTGGAAAGCGCGCGCTGCTGTACTTTGTTCCAGGGTTTCCCACGACGAAGCATCAAACCTTGTATGTTTGAGGTGATCCAGCAAGGCGGCAGTGCCTTGGACTCCGAGCTCCTGGTGGGTGGGTAATGCCGGCTAAGACACGGCGTGATGAGGAGAGGGTGGTGGGAGGAAGGGAGGAGGCAGGGCGCAGACGCAACCGTGTAGTTTGTGTGCCCAGTGTGACGGACATGCGCACGTACACGTGGTGTGCACGTGCGCGTGCGGGTGAAGTTGCACAAGCGCGTGCATTCGCCAATGTGGGCCAGCGAGCACACTGTACACTAAGCTGGTGCGTATACCCAATGCCGCTGCGGGCACCCCAGCAGGTGCGCGGCGCCGTCGTGAAGCACGAAGGTCCGCGCGCGGGGCAGGCCCATCAAGTCTGCGACCTGTCGACGATGACTAGGAAGGGCGACAACGACGACGGCGATGAGGGCGACGACGGCCCGAACGGGCGGGCGGACCCCAGCGGGCCTATCGGGCGGGTGGTCCCTCGGGCCAGTCGATCGGGCGGAACTGGACCGGTCGGGCGGGCGGACCCAAGCGGGCGGGTCGGACGGGCGGATCCCAACGTGCGGGCGGTAACTCAACCATTGCGCCCGCCGCTGCCGCCGGAACGCTGGCCAAAAGGGCGGCCGTGCCAAAACCTAAGTATCAGGCTGGAAGTCCGAAGTCAGGTCTTCGAGACATCGACTCAGGGTGGACAGTTTACCCCCGAGCCGTAGGCGACCCGATGAGGGGAGGGCGAGGAGGGTGAGGAGGAGAAGGAGGAGGAGGAGGAGGAGGAGGAGGAGGAGGAGGAGGAGGAGGAGGAGGGGAGGAGGAGGAGGAGGAGGAGGAGGAGGAGGAGGAGGAGGAGAGAGGAGGAGGACGGGTCGCCTAAGCCCTTCGGAGAAACCCTCCAACTCAGGGCTGGAGGCCTGCACCACGGGCTCGATTATCCCCTGGGAGCGTGCGCTGCCACGGAGGACGCTGCGCCACTGCATGGAAGGGGGGAAGGTCTGAGGACGGAGCTCGAGAGGGAAGGGGGGAGGGGGGGGAAGGGAGGGGGGGGATGGGCGCAGAGCGGGGGAGATGGGAATTGGGGGCGTGAGCAAGAGAGGTCGCACAGAGATCACGAGGGCCCCGGGCAAATGCGCGAGAGCCAGCGGGACGGCATCGGTCAGGCCGCCTGGCCCCGTGCATGCCGAACCCGCATGCGGGCGGTCGCAATTGCAGAAGCCCGAACTGGTCGAGCGTGCCGTCTCCTTCGCCTCCACCTCCTGCTGCTCCTCATCCACCTCCTTGTCTGTTCACGCTCCCCGTGGTCCCATACTCTTTCCATACTCTTGCTTAGCCACCCCCTCCCTCTACCTGTTCCATCCTCCCTCTTCATTTCTCCTCCACCTCCTCCTCTTCCTCAGCCTCATCAGCGCCCGTCCTCATTCCAGTCGTCCCCCTCCCCCTCGCACACCCTACCGTCTTCCTCATCCACCCCCCTCCTGCTCCACATCCACCTCCGCTGCCTTTCCGACGTCAGGCAAACTGAGATCGACTGGAATCGTAGCGCCAGGATGGTGTAAAAAAGGCATGGCATTGAAACCGACTCAGGCGCCATGGTCAACACATAAGTGCAAGAAAGTGCAAACAGAACGATGGGCAGAGAGAAATGGGGAAAAGACTAGGTGCCCGCACGGGCGTAGGGTAAATAAGCAAGCAAGAAGCCTGTGAAGGTGTATGGGGGTACGCAGCCATAGCCCAAACCATGATCTCCAAGGATGACGCCGAAAGCGCAGGATACCGACTACTGAAAAGGTTGCCGGCGGCAGCTGCCTCCGCCGTCTCATCCTCCGCGTCCCTCCTCCTCCCCCTTCTCCTCCTCCTCCTCCTCCTC
>CAUYUJ010014332.1:76167-118667 GCA_963575745.1 Prorocentrum cordatum | reverse complement strand
TTTGGAGCGTGCGGAGTCTGGGAGTCTTGAGGAAGCTTTCGACGGTTTGGACTCGGCCTACGAGATATGGGCCAATTTGTCGGAGGTTGAGCTGGTCAATTCAACGCAGACCTCCATCCCAGTCTTAGGCACGCGCGGTCGCAGGCCTCGGTGCTAGTGGTACGACCCGCTCGCCATTGACTCCAAGGCCGCCCCGCCGTCGGCGCAGCAGTCGGTCAATTTCTTTGTCGTGCAGTTGCGTGCTCTGATTGCTCATCTGGGGGCGGGTGACCCTGATGAGCATCCAGCTGTCCAGTCTCTCGCGGGACAGCTGCAGCGACCTCCTCAGAAGATCCTGGAGAATCTTGGGCAGTGGTCTATGTTCATGATCAGATTCAGCTTTATCTTGGGCGCTGTGGGGAGCTTTCTCTGGATGACTGGAGGATTTCTCTGACGCAGCTTCTGGAGGATTTTGGGGAGTCGCTGTCTGGAGCCGTGGCCTTCACTCGTAAGGAGTCTAGGGCTTCTTGGAGGCAGTGGATCCTGGAGGGCATCGAGAAAGGGGGTAAGAGGGCCCACCAGTACACTCGAGATCCCCAAAGCTGGAAGCCCACCACTACCCTTAGCTCCGACGGGGCCGTCGTCTCGGATCCCCTCAGCCTCCTGAAGTCCGAAGCCCTTAAGTTTGCCGAGCTCTGGGGGACTACGTACCAGGAGGCGAGGCCGCCTGATCGGTTCGCTCGCGAGGCCGTCCTGGAGCCTCTCCCGTTCTTGTCGCCTGTGGAGCTGCGGGACCTCAGCCGCAGCTACTCTCGAGTCACGGCCGTGTCTGTGGACGGCTTTCACATGAGGCACTTCGCTCAGCTTAGTGACGGCGTTCTTCTGGCTTTGGGCAATATGTTCCAGCTTTGGGAGATGTTGTCGGCTTTTCCGACTCAGCTGAGGGTGGTTTTATTGGCGATGCTTGCGAAGGCCTCTGGAGGCTTTAGGCCTATTGGCCTCTTCGTGGGCATTTACCGCATCTGGGGTCGAGCACGCCGTCACTTAGCTGAAGAGTGGAGGGCGGCCTGGCAGAGGCCGCTTTTTGCGTGTGGCCGCTTCAAGTCTTCTTCAGATGTTGTTTGGAGGCAAGCTCTCAGGTCTGAAGAGTTTTCCAGTCAAGAAGTTTCGGCACGCGTTCTCTGGGACATGTATAAGTTCTATGAATTGTCTGACCTGGAGCTGCTTTTAGACAGGTGCAGGCGCGTCGGCTTCTCTCTGCAGGTTTCGCGCCTGTGCGTGTTCGCCTACCTGTGTGCTCGCTTCGTTTTGATGAATGGCAGTGTCAGTGGACCTTGGTTGGCAGTCAAGGGGGTTATCGCAGGGTGTTCCATCGCAACCGCCTTCGTGCGCACCTACCTAGTCCTGGATCTGGATCGTCTGGCACTGCCACGTTCAGTCACGTTAGATGCTTACATCGACGACTGTTCTCTCAATTGCGTCGGCTCCGTCGAGACTGTTGTCAGAGATCTGGCCTCGTCGTCTCGGGCTTTGCACCGCGTCCTCACCTTAGATTGCAAGTGTTCGATGTGGATCGATCGCAACTCGGGGGTCACGGCAGACAAGGCTTGTCTTATTTCGTCTTCTTCGCAAGTCGCTCATCGTCTTCGTGATATCTTGGGAGGCCTAGCAGGGCCTATTACGACGGGGGTCGCCAACCTGGGGTCGCCAACCTGGGAAACCTCGTCGTTCTTCGGTCGTGGAGCTACCGCCAAGAAGCGAGTTGCGATGTTTAACCGAAGGGTCAAGAGGTTGACCAAGCTCAAGCCTGACTTGGGCAAGAGATGCAAGTTGATATGTACAGCTGGGCCCGTGCCTGGCCTACTGTACGGAGCCGAAGTCCATGGCTGCAGTGATGGGGAGGTCCTTCACCCACGTCGGTCGATCGGTCGTACTATGCAGCCCTCAGCAGGGAGCAGCTCACTTTCGATTCTCACGATTTCGAAAAATGACCCAGCATGGCTTTCGGCAGTTGCACCGGCTGTCCGTTGGGGCAGGGAGGTGTGGATCACCGCCAGCAAGATCACGACCCTTCCTCTCTCGTTTGCTGCACTGCGCTCCGCGTGGAGCGCCTCGCTTGGCAGGGATCTCTCGTGGAGGTCCTGCGGCGGCCCCGTGGGCGCCATGAGGTTGTCTCTGTGCAGGATCGACTGGCAGATGAAGGACACCTTCACTATGATCAATGACCTGCAGCAGGAAACATCGTTGCCAGTCGATGACAGGAATATCCACCCCCGTCCCCGATCGGTGCGCGGAGGGCCCCTGAGGCCCCCAAGGCGGCCTCCGAATGGGGGGGAGGACGACGGCGATACTCAACGGGGGGCTTGCCAAGCGGACGCGCGCCGCAACGCCGTCGAGCCCAGAGCCAGACGTGACTGGCCAGTCACGTCTCCTGCCCTCTTGAGGAAGCTGTTGCGGGAAGGAGTGCTGCGGTCCCTGGAGAGATCTGCCAGCAATACCTTGGGGGCCCCTCAGCGCCTGTGCTTCGACGTGATGGTATCCGCTACTCGGTCTTCTAAGCTCGGTAAGATCCAGAGGGGCTCCATCAAGGCTGTGCTCTGTGGGGCTACGTGGACCCGTGATAAGGCCATCAGCTTAGGTTATCAGTGTTGTCCTAAGTGTGTGCTTTGTGGGGAGCCCGACTCTTTGTATCATAGGCTCTGGAGGTGCAGTGTGTGCTCGGAGCTTAGAGCCTCTCTTGTAGACCCCTGGTTGTTAGAAGCCTCGCAGGACCCTAATGTGGACCTCCTTCTGTTCACCAGAGGCTTTTTCCGACGCCCAGGGGACCTTTTATCCCCCCCCGCTCTCGGACGCTGGAGTAGACATCCAATGGCGCGATGACCCCGAGCGTCGGGGTGGAGGATTCGAAGGTCACGTCTTCCTCGATGGCTCGTGTTTTAAGCATCCAGTGCGTGAACTCTCGAGAGTGGGGTGGGGGATTTCTGTTTTTGAAAATCAAGAAGCCACGTCACCTCTCTGTACGGTTTCGGCCCCCGTCTGGAGCCCCACGCCCCAGACGAGCCAGGGAGGTGAGAGGTGAGTGTTCGGCCTTTGGAGGCTCCGTTTTCTTGACGGGAGGGCCCAGTGATTTCTATACTGATTGTTTGAATGTGCACAAGCAGTATCACGCCCCTGGTTATTACAATCAGATCAGCTATAAGCTGGTCTACAGCGGGATGGTCATGCAAGCACTTTCTCACGCCTCCTTGGCCCGCAGCTTAACCAAGGTTAAGGCTCACCAGACTTTTGAAGCTGATCTGCATCCCCTGGAGGCTTTCCACCGCTTGGGCAACCATGCGGCCGATCAGGCTGCGAAGCGAGGCGCTCTCCAGCATCCCGAGCCCTTGCCAGAGCTGCAAGAGTCCGTCGGCCGTGACATTAAGATTGCCAAAGCGGTTGCGCGTCTGTCTGCTCACCTCCTCCCGCTTTGGCCTCGCTTAGAGCTCAAGGGGGTGCCTTTGATCGTCCCGCCGCGTCCTGCTGCCGAGGCCCGTTCGGGCAATCTTTGGGCGAGGGTGGGCTCTCTCTGGCAGTGCACTCAATGTCTGCGCGCGAGGCGCTCTGCGGCGGAGCCGCCTCCTGGGGTCTGTTCCCACCATTGCCGCGTCAACGTCGCTCGTCTGATGCAACTCGGTCACAGGTGCTGGGTAGTGGATTGCAGCGACGATTATTTTATCTGCTTTTGCCAGGTGTGCAAGTGCTACACCTCAGGACTGCGGCTCGCTCACCTCGCGAGTCGTTGCACTGGCCCTCCTGTCAACAAGGATGGCCTGCCCAGGACACCCGACGCCTGGGCCAAGCTATTATCTGGCCGCCATCCGAAGCGGCCCAGGGTGACTATTCTGTCCAGCACGATGGCTGCTCTGTGCCCGTGAGCTCTGGGGGGGACGGTTGGGCCAATCGCTCTTTGGCGTGATGGTCCCCCCTCGGCGTGCGGAAGCCGTGTGGCTTCGCTGCTGGCTCTGTCGCCTGCTCGCTGCTCCTGGCCTCGCTTGCGCGACTCAGGAGTGGGAGCTCCTCGCGCCTCGCCGCTCAGCCTGTTTTGACTGGTGGAGGGAGGTGCTTTGCTGCGGTGCATGTTAATCCTCCTCCTCCTCCTCCTCCTCCTCCTCCTCCTCCTCCTCCTCCTCCTCCTCCTCTCCCTCCCCCTCCCCCTCCCCCTCCTCCTCCTCCTCCTCCTCCTCCTCCTCCTCCTCCTCCTCCTCCTCCTCCTCCTCATGCTCCTCCTCCTCCTCCTCCTCCTGCTCCTGCTCCTGCTCCTGCTCCTCTGCTCCTCCTGCTCCTCCTCCTCCTCCTCCACCATCACCTCCTCCTCCTCCTCCCTCCTCCTCTTCCTCTCCTCCTCCTCCTCCTCCTCCTTCTCCTTCTCCTTCTCCTTCTCTCCCCCCCTCCGCATGCTCCTCCGCATGATCCTTTTCCTCCTCCTCCTCCTCCTCCTCCTCCACCACCTCCTCCTCCTCCTCCTCCTCCTCCTCCTCCTCCTCCTCCACCACCTCCTCCTCCTCCTCCTCCTCCTCCTCCTCCCCCTCCGCATCCTCCTTCCGCCCGGGCCCAAGCCGAGGGTGCCGAGCCAGCCGTGGGCCCAGAGGTGGCCCCCCGAAGCCTCTGGGCTCACACCGCATGTCGGCCCATGGCTGGCTACTGGTGATCCGGAGTGCGGCCAAGAATTTCTGCGCACAGTGGGGGCTTGACCACAAGAGACCTTCCAGGAGGAGCCGAACCCTGAGGCGCCAACACGTCCATTGACTTCTGGTGTGGGAGCGTCACGCTTTCCATCGCAAAAAACAATCGAAGCCCAAGAAACCCAGGGCACCCTGGAGGCAAGCAGGGCGTTTCTTGGCATAGGTCTCCACCGTGGCGTGTCGCGGCGGCGGCTGCCTTCCGCCCCGTGGATGACGGCTCGCCTCTCTGGTGGGATCTGCGCTGGCCCCCTCCTTCGGCAACTTGCACCGGCCGCTCACCTTCCAGTGCACCGGCTTTCGGCACCCGACGCCGCCCGCGCCATACCTCGTGGCGAAGACCCTCTACGCCTGAGGCCTCCCCCCCTGCGTTCCCCCTCCGTGGCCGCCCTCCTCTCTTCCACTCGCCTCGTCGTACGCCCCGCGTGGCCCGCTGCCTGACCGACCGCGTTGGCGTCCGCCTTCGCCGCGGGCCCAAGGTCGCGGCGGCGGCCCCGGCGGGACGCCGTGCCCTGCACGCGGGCATGAGTGCCGCTCCGCTCCGCGGGGGCGGGGCGGCTCGGGACCTCGACGCCTGGAAGCGGCGGCGCCGCACGCTGGCCCGCAGTTCCCGCTCGTACCTCTTCCCCTCGGCCACGGCGAGCCTCGGCCACGAAGAGGCTCCGCGGCCCAAACCTGCCTAGAGCCTGTTTTTTTTTGGATTCAGGCAAGTTTACTTGCATGGCGTTCGCCCCCCCCCCCCCCCCCCTCGCCCCTCTTCAAGCGAATACTAGCGTGCAAGTGCCTTTCGACTTGCGTGATTTCCGCGCCCCCCCCGAACGTGCAAGTCGTTTGCGGCTTGCTTCAGGCTCAGCCCCCCCCCCCCGTCCATGCAAGTAAACTTGCCAGAGTCTTTAACAAAAACAAGCTCCTACCTGCCAGACCACCCCAACCCAACCCGAGGACCCCAACCTCGGGGTGGGGTGGGTGGGGGGGGTACGGGTCCCATGTGTTTTTTGTTCCGTGTTCCCCGACCCCCCCCCCCCCACACACTGAGGAGGCCGCGGCTTGCGTTCGTCGAGGCGACCTCGCCCTGCGCTGAAAAGGGCGCGCGGGACAGCCGCGGGGCAGCCGCGGGGCAGCCGAAGCAAAGCGGGCTCTTGGGCGGCATCGCCGCGGGACGCCGCGACATAGCCGCAGCAGCACGACTGAGGACGGCATAGCCGCAGCAGCACGTTCCAGTGTGTGTCACACACTGGAAGTGGAGGCCAAATGGAGGCCTTCGGGTGGGGTCGGGGTGGCTTGGTGGGCGGTGACAGCCGGGGGAGCGGCCCGAAAACCGGAGCCCCTCCCGAGCCCGACAGTGGTCCCTGCGTCAGCGTCTTGACTGTACCTGCTGCTGCCCACTCAGACCTTGAGATCCGGCAGAGGGAAACGATTACTGAGCACTCCCCATCCCCCCCAAACTCAATGTTAGCACGCGCCGGGGAGACTGCGGTCGAAGTGCATCTCATCAGACCCACCGCCCACTGTGCACATTGGGGGGAGGGGGAGGCGTTGACGGATGAATGTGGCATGTGTTCGCTAATTTGTGCCGAGGCCTGTCTGACGTTGCGGAAAGAACGGCATCGAGACAAGCCACGGCCGGAGCCAGAGACCCAGTCTGTCAGCGCCATTTTCAATCAGGATCCGTCTTTGAGGGTCCCAGGGCCCGAGAGCTGGCGAAAACGCCCGGTGCAAGAAAAAGTGCAGCGCCCAGATCGGAGGGGATGGCAACGCCTGAAGCTGCGCGGAAGCAGCTCCCCGAGGCAGCTTCCGCGGGCCTCAACGCAGGCTTCTGTGGGCTGCCCCAGAGGCGAGGCGTCTCAGCACCCAGCGCCGCCTCTGGAAGGCGATCCCCGCGGTCCAAGCCTCGATCTCGAGGCTTAGTGGGCCGTTTCCGAAAAAGTGTCTCTTGAAAATGGAAGCGGCAAAAAGCAACGGCGACTGGAAACGGCAACATAAACGGCTCCAAAATTGGAACCGCAGCTGGAACCGGTACCAAAAACGGCGACGGAACCTGTAAACACACGGCGTCGAAACCGGCAACAAAAACGGCAAAACGGAACCAATAAAAACGGCCCTGACGTTTCCAGGGCCCAGTAAGCTCTAGGGTAACGCGGGGCCGCCGAGGACGTCCACGTGGCCTCCTGAGGGCCGCCCAGGACTGCCCGACCACCTCTAGGGGCTGTCGCCAGAACTCCGAAGATATGATTGAGGCCTCCAAGGCCCGTCCGTTGACGAGCCCCGGGACCATCGGACATGAATCTGGGACGAAAACTACCCCCAGGGAATAATGCGGGATGAGAAAAAAATGGGAGAGAACGATTAAAAAAACAAGTTCCTGCCATTTCTGCACAATTTTCTGACTGGAGGAGAACGATACAAAAAAACATAGTTTTCCAGCCCGCGGCCGCTTTTTTCCAATCGCCATCCCGGGCGCCGCCGCGTGAACACGACCCCCGGTCATTTATTAATCGTCATCCTCCATTAAGTCGGGACCCCCGTAGCCTCCTGAGCGCCGCCAGCCCTGGAAACGAGGGGGCCACGAGCGCGTGCGGCGTGCCTGCGCGCGTGCGGCACGCTCGCGCGAGCGCACGCGAGGAGTCGCGCGTGCACGCGCTGGGCGCGCGTGCGCGTGCGCGGCGAGCCTGCGCGCGCATGGCGTGCGCGCGCGGCGCCGGCGCGCGAGTGAGGCGCGCGTGCGTGTTTGAAGCGTACGCGCTCGCCCTTTCCTGTCTGGTTCCGTTCGTCAATGTGTTTTCTGGCTCCATCGCAGTTTTTGCTTCCGTTTTCGATTCCAGCTCCGACTCCGGCGCCGTTTTCTGCTGTTCCGCCGTCTCCAGCCCAGCGCAACAGCTTTGCGTTTGCAAGTCGTGGCGTCGCGGTCGAGGCCACCAGGGGGGGAACGGAGCAAACCATCCTAGACTCTGACACAGTCAAAACTGACAGGAGCGTGCGCGACACAGATGCAAGGCCCTTGGACGCCCGTGTTGAAGATCTCTCGAGCGCGGCAGGCCGTGGAAAGTAGTCGAGAATGGGCCAGGGAGGCACGGCTGCAAGGATGCCCTCGGGAGAATTACAGTCGTATCTGGGACAGACGAACGTCCTTCGAGGACATGGGACCCTCCGCCGACCAACATGAAGAGATCTCGAGGGTACCCTCCCCCAGGATGCACGAGAGCATCCAACAAACACGACGAACACATGGGCACCCTCCCCGAGCCGACCTCGGTCTTACTACCTCGGTCCGACTGCACCCCTCCTGAATGCGGGATGACGATTAATAAAAAATGGGAGATAACAATTAAAGCATAGTTTTTTGTTTCCTGCTATTTCTTTTCTGACTGGAGGAGGACGATAAACAAATGTTCCAACCCGCGGCCGTTTTTTTCTAATCGTCATCCCGGGCGCCGCCGCGTGAACACGACCCCCCGTCATTTATTCACCGTCATCCTCCATTACTACCTCGGTCCGACTGCACCCCTCCTTACCACCGGCTGCGTCTGCAGTGGCACCTGGCCGTTCCCGCTCTGCTCCTCGCCCTTCTGCGGCCGATGCCTCTCCGGCCTCTGCCCCTCTGGCCGCCCCGCCCTCCCATGCGGGGCCCAGGCGCCGGACGACTCGGCTCGGGCACTCTAAGTCGGCGACGTGTGGGCTGGGCCGACCATCGCTCCACTCCTGCCGTCGGGGAGGAGAAAGTCCAGGAGGACCAGGATTGAGTGTGGCGAGGGAACCTCAGAGGGGGGCAACGCATAGTCGAATACCACATCTCAAGCATGATTACGAGCAAGGACGTACACGAGCACGCTGGTGCTGCAACTGCGCATCAGGCCACTCTGATGCTCGCTGGGAAAGGGAATCGGCGAAACATCATGGTTGCAAGCGTGGGCCCCAAACAATTGGTTCTTGCATTCTCGATCTGTGCTATATGTGGTGCAGATCTACAGGATCTAGTTTTTTGTGCCGAAGGAGCAGGCGCACAAGGCTCCTCAAAGAAGGGAGTATGCTCGCGACTGCCATAGGCAGCCTCGCGCAGACCGTGGACAGCATGTCCTACCGAACCACGCGGCCTCAGAAAGGGGAGTAGGCTCGCGACTGCATAGGCGGTCTCGGGCAGACCGTGGGCCAGCATGTCCTACCGCACCAGGCGGCCCCAAAAGACAAGGAATGCGGTCTCCACGGTGTCGTCATCTATCGCCTGGAGCGCTGCCCGGATCTGCTGGGTCACGTTTCGGAGGAAATGTAGACGTGCGCTGCCCGGAAATGCTGGCTCACGCCTGGGAGGAAACAAAATGGGCATGCGCGCTGCCAAAATACATCGGGCCACGTTTGGGAGAAGATGTCAATGAGCGCCGCCTGGCTCTGCCAGGTCACGCTTGGGAGGAAATAAGGATGCGCGCTGCCGCCTGAGAGAAGGCGTTGATGCGCGCTGCCCGGGTCTGCCAGGTCACGCCCAGAGAGAAACTCGTGGGGACGCGCGCTGCCCGGATCTGCTGGGTCACGCTTCGGAGAAGCTGGTAACCCATGGGTTCGTGAAGGGCGGCACGATCGCTGGGCATGTCCGAATGGCATGCTGCGGTGCTGCCAAGCGCTCGGTATCCTCAGCTTCGCCACTGCCAAATATATTTATACACGATGAACCGCGGTGTCGTCATCAAAGTCTGGTGCGCTGCCCGAATCTACCGGGTCACGCTTGGAAAGAAATGGAGATGTGCGCTGCCCGGATCTGCCGGGCCACACTCGAGGGGAAACAGATGAGAATGCGCGCTGCCAAAACCTGCTGGGTAACGCCTCGGAGAACGAGGAAATGCGCGCTGCCCGAATCTACCGGGTCACGCTTGGTGCATGATAACCAAGCTCTTGATATGTTGCCAGCTGCATCTGCACTTGGCCCCCTCTAGCTTGGCATGAAGCGAGCTCCTACAAACATGCTTCCTGCCTAGCCACCATGGCAGATAGCGATTATCTGCTTGAGATGATTGCAAGGTCAGGCACTTGGTTCTCGCTGGTCATGATCGACTCAAGGAGGCTCTTGGTCCATTCCTCGTGAAACAAGCGCGCGGCAATTCGGTCGGAGATGACGCGGAGCACCTGGTCCGAGGCGAACGCAGCGGGGAAGCTCACAGAGACGGGCTTGAAGGCTGCCAGCACAACATCCATCTCCACCTGCTCGAGGATCTTCTCGTTGTTCTGGGCGTTGTCGAGGGGCGGGAAGCGGAAGCCGTCCCCGGCCAGCACGGGCAAGAAAGTCGCGCCAAGCTTAGACGCCGACGTAATTGTACGAAGTGGGGCCTCCTGCTCGAGCACGCCGTCGGCGCAGAGGAGGATGACCTGCTTGGCCGAGGAGGGCGCAGGCTGGCCAGCGGACAGCACCCTCGGCGACTTGCCAGCCCCGAAGGACGGCTCCAACATGCGCTCCAGGACCATAGCAGTGGCGGTGGCCTCCAAATTCTTGCTGTCGTGCACGATGAAAGTAGCGATGTCTGGGGGCGGATCGCCGCCAGCCTCGCTCGCTGGCGGCGCGTCCTTCCCAATCAGCTCGTTGCAAATCTCCTCGAGCGAGGTGCTGGTCAGCTGCCGGCTCACAGGGGTTCCCTGGAGGCCATGAAACCAGCGCGGGGCATCTTTGACGTTCGAAACTGTGAAGCCGCTATTGGCGAGCACCGACAAGTCGCTGAAGTATGTCTCGTACGAATTGATGAACTCCTCCTCTGGATCGGTGTACTCGGGCATTGTCACCTTCGCCACCTGTACCTGCTTGCGCTTCGCGGTCATGATCATGTTCATGGAGCTGTGCCTCTGGATCAAGCCTTTCGACGCCAAAACGATCAAGCGTTCAGTCTGCGTGCCGACCTGGTCCATGATGGTGTCGAGACTGGCGCCAGCGCAAGCATTGTCGATGCCTACCCTGACAGCCCTCTTCTCCATGTGCATCTTGAGCAGACGCGCGTAGGCACCGGCACCAGCCATGTCGTGACAAATGAAGAACTTGAACGGTTTGTTGTCTCTGAGTGTCAGCTCACGGTAGAGCACCACTGCGCCGATGACGGGCATCGAGCACAGCATGATAGCCACCAACACGATGGAGAGCCAGGCCAGGACATCACCTGGGTGTGCGTCTACATAGAAGGAAGCACAAGCCAGCACCACCACCACGCCGACCGTGAACGTGGCATCGAGGGTGTTGGGTCCAGGCACGCGCCACGGCAGGTAGTACACCACACAGCAGAGCTGAAGGGCCAGAATGAGCTGCATGCTCATCAGCTGGAACGCGACGTCAGGGAGCGCCAGCACTACCGCCAGCAGCAAGCTGCGGAGGAGTTGCACCAGGCAGTACCAGTAAGTCTCCGGCTTGTAACGGAAGAAAAGGAACGCGTAGGACTGCAGGTAGGACACGTGGTCCTCACTCATCATCCTAGGGAAGCGCCATGCAGTCAAGCAGCACTGGACCAGGTAGCCGATCGGGATAAGAAGAACGATTGCGCCGATGGCGACCATCACGGAGTGCTCATCAGACTCCCAGCAAACGACAGACGGATAGGGTCGAGCTGCCCACTTGCCATTCGGGTTCTTCAGGCACTGTATCGGCCCAAGCACGGCCGAGATCACAGAAATGTAGAAGACTGTGACGCATGAGCCCAGACAGGCGATCAAAATGTGCAACCTGTCCGAGAATCTGCCCTTGTAGAACACAAGCACCGAGACCACATGGATCATGAGGATGACGAAGACGCAGACTGCCAGAATGCTCAGCTTCACAATGAAGCGGCCCAGGGGGGAGATCTGTCCCACGCAGCCAAGGTTCAAGAACTCGACGTCCAAAGTTCCCAGCTCGAGGCCCAGAAGGAAGCCAGTCATCGGCGCAGGCCAGGTTACGGCCTTGAAAGCGCCGAGCACCGCCAACTGCTGCACGATCGTCACCAAGATGCTTCCCACCAGCGGTAGCAGCATGGCGTAGCTGTACTTCGCGGTATTGAACCTGTCGATGACACCGTACAAAGCGGAGAGGCCCACCAAGAGGGCGGCCACCACGAGCACCAGGGCCGTCGAGCTATTGCCCTCTGCCTCGCACGGCACACAGCTGCCATCCTCCTTGGGCATCGAGCCTTCCTGGCACTCGCTACAGCTGATGCCAGCGCGGCCAGGTGCGCAGGTCTGGCCTGCCAGACCGCCACGGCAGCGCAGCGTGGGGTCGTTGCCGTAGCAGCGGAACACGGACAGCGACTCGTCGGCCGCGTAGAAGCCTGCTGCCACCTCCACCACATCGTTGCCAAGGCACACGAGGCCAGTCTCATCCTCCTCGCCGCACGTCTCGCAGCTGCCATCGCTCGCGACCGGCTTGAAGCCGACCCCGCACTGGCAATCCTCTTCTGACTCTGAACCCAAGCCACCCGTGGTCTTCCCGGACTCCTTGTGCGGGCAGTCGGTACAGCTGGCCCTTCCTGTGGAGTTTGCGAAAGAGCCCCGCGGGCACCGCTCGCACGCAGTGGCACCGCCCTCGTCGCTGAACCTACGGGTCTCGCAGTCAATGCAGGCGTTCTGCCCGACAACGTCGACGTACGTGCCCGCCTCACAAGGGACGCAGCCCTCCGTCGATGAGACGAAGCCAGCCTTACAAGTACAGCCGCCGAGCGTATCAACGAACACCTCTGAGTCACCACAGTGTACGCAGACGTTTGACGCATAGTTCAGAATCATTCCGTGAGGACAAGTGTCGAAGGCCACTGGCTGACCAGCAAGGCTGGCAGCACCCACAAGCCCAGCAGCGTAGATCTCTCCAGGCATCTTGAATTCAAAGTCGGAAACTCCGAGGAAGGTGAGCACTCCGTCCGCGATGTTGTACTCCCCGATATCGACGTAGTCCTCCCTGAAGGACTGGAAATGCTAGACTATGATGGAGCTGGCAGGATCCGGGCTATTCGGCTCGAAGCGGATGCGGCCGCTGTTCCCCTCGAAGTCGGTGCTGTTAAAGATCTCCTGGATCTCGTTATACACCGCCGTTTTGCGCTGCATCAGGTCCTCCATGGAATGGCCCGCCTTGAACAGAACAGTGTGCAGCATGAGCGCGAACATGCAGACGGCGTCCGCAGCCACTGCCCCATAGTGGGTTGGCAGGATGCCCTCCTTCGTGATGCCGACAAATGTCGTGAGGTTGATGCGCTGGCTCTCCAACCACTTGGCTTGGAAGTCCGCGGCGGTCATGTCATCCAAGCAGGTCAGCTTTGTGTTCATGTCAGAACGCCAGAACCGTGCATCGGCCACGATCCAACCCTTCGCCTGGTGCGTCACCTGCTCAATCGAGCACTCTGTGTCGTCGGCTGTACGCCAGAACCCGTCGCCGAGCCAGCCGGGACCCATGAAAATGAAGTTGTCCAAACCGAGCTTGTGGCACTCACAGAACAGCATCCTCAGCCGATCGTCGTACATCATGGTCAGCACAATCCGGCGGTTCGGTTGCCGGATGCCTTTCGCGGCCTCGAATGCAGCACTAACAGAGTTGATAGACACCTGGTACCCTGCGAAGCCCTCTAGGGGCTCGCCCTGCCACTCGAACTCCTCGCTGAGGTCCACGCCCTTTAGGGCCACTCCGTGGGCTTCTGACTGCCTCAGCACGGATGCGGCGTGGGGGGTCCACACTGACGTCTCGCCGATGACCACGGTCATGTCTGAGAAGCCCAAGACCTTCGTTGTAGCCATCCATGCTCCAGCAAACTGGGTGTCCGGCATGACAGTCCTCCAGAAATTCGGATACTTGCTGCGGTCGGAGAGCTCTGGGTTGCTGGACAGCGCCGACACAATGGGAACGTTGGCCATGTAAGCGACATTGTTGATGGCCATGGTTCCCCCTGAACACCCGCCTCCGATGAGGCCAACGGGCCCGCCAGACATGTTTGCAGAGGTCCACACCTCGTTGAAGATGCTCGAACTGTTATACGAGACCGCGCCGACCCCGTCTCTGTTGAGAGTGAGTGGGTCCACCCCGGGCGCGAACACTTCGTATGTATCCTTGAAGAGGTTCCTCAGGAACATGTTGGAGACGCAGTCGGCACTGCACTGTCCATCTTGATGTGCCATCCGGAGCCTGTAGCCAGGCAAGAGGTCGGCCTTCTTGTTGATCTCGTCCAGCATCAACTCCTTGCCGATCTGGACGGACAAGCCTACCGGCACTACGATAGTGTAGGGCTCGATGCCGAAGAGCCAGATGTCCTCGATGGCAGCACAAGTCGTGAACACGAGAGCGATCACGAGCATCGGCAAAACGGGAAGGGAGACCATCATGCTGAACACTGCCATTGCGTGCGTACGAGGAGTGAGCTGCGAGAGGTAACGAGGGGTGCAACAGCTGCAGGCAGCAATACTCCAGCGTCTCAAACTTGAGCCAAAATGGCTACGGACAGATCTACAGGATCTAGTGAATGTGTCGTGCAATGTATGTGGCGCCATGTATGGGGTACACAACGTAATGCGCAAGCAAGCTTTTGGGATCACTCGAAGCAGCGCAATGAGGGTTGGAAATAGTGAAATGTCAACTCCAACGTTCGAGGAAAGATCTCGCCCAAGCACCCTCAACTTGTTGACTAAACTCAAACGGAGCAATGTCGCGAGGACACTCCTTGTGTAGATCCATGGCTCGGGCGGGCGAGTGATGATGGTCACCACGACATCGGCGACGGCAACAATGATGATGGTGGTCGCGCTTTTGCTGAGAGCAACGACAACGACGATGAGGATGAGGATGACTACGGTGGTGAGGATAACGACGATGGTGATGAAGACGACGATGGTAGTGTTGATTGCGATGCCAATGATGACGCTTCCGATGATGATGACGCTGGTGCTGATGAGGACGATGAGAAAATGCATGCGCGCAAAAACTCGGACAGACTTTCCATTAAGACGCAAACCGATTTCGTGTGTTCGGTCACCCTTGTGCAGACTTACGTCCGACCTTGGCAAGGGTCATAGTCTACAACTCGTGAGAGCAGAAAATCTATGGGGCTCACCCAATGCGGTGCCATCTAGCCTATCTGTGTGTTTCGCAGGCTATTCGGTGCAACCCGCGTGGCGCAATATTCAGACGCGGTGCACGCTAGAACTGCGGGACGCAGCATAGCCAATGCATTCAGAGTGGTGCAAGCTATACGAGGGGTTCCGGAAACCCTGAACCCAAACGTATTGTCATCTCTTGGAGGCAACTTTCTACTTCCGCCAGCTTCCGCCGACCTTCCGCCGTCGGAGGCGCCCTCGCTTTACTTCCGCCACCTTTCGCCGTCCTTCCGCCGCCTCACGCCGAAGTAGAGATGGCAACTCCTTCGATCCTCGAAGACCTCCTCCCCGTGTGTGCATGTGGACAGGTGGCGCACAGCGCGGTCCAGCACACCACAGGGGCGCCCACTTGACCGTCCAGCGCGAGCCCCCTCCTGCCCTTCAGGACCTCCTCGCACGCTCTCCACCTATCTCCCTTCCTCTCTTCCCTCCCCTCCCTCCTCTCCACAATTACTCAATATATTAATATACTCTCCCTCTTCCCCTGATGGCGTCCGGGTGATAGCCGCGCACCCTCCGCGTACTGTTTTTTTACACACAGGATGCCCGGAAAATCCCGGGAAACGACTCTCGCTGAGGCGCCGGCGTCATTTTTTCCCAAAATGCTGCTCTCGCGCCGGCGTCATTTTTTCCCAAAATGCTGCTCTCGTTGAGGCGCCGACCTCATTTCTGCTCCCGAATCCTTCCCCTGATGGCGTCCGGGTGATAGCCGCGCGCCCTCCGCGTACTGTTTTTTACACACAGGATGCCCGGAAAATCCCGGGAAACGACTCTCGCTGAGGCGCCGGCGTCATTTTTTCCCAAAATGCTGCTCTCGTTGAGGCGCCGGCCTCATTTCTGCTCCCGAATCGTTCCGAATCGTGCTCCCGCTGCAGCGTGGGCCTCATTTTCGGATCGGTGCTTGGCCTCCGTCGTTCAGGATGGCGTTCTCGCCCCAGCGCGGGCCTCTTTCTCGCGCGCCCATCCGCCCGCCACCACCGCGCCGCACCGCCACCACCACCACCACCACCACCACCACCACCACCACCACCACCACCACCACCACCACCACCACCAGCACCAGCACCAGTACCACACCACCACCACCAGCACCACCACCACCAGCACCACCACCACCATCACCACCACCACCACCACTACCACCACCACCACCACCACCACCACCACCTAGCACCACCACCACCACACCACCACCACCAGCCACTACCACCACCACCACCACGACGCGCGCACACGCACGCACGTGCACCACCACCCACTACGCACGCGCGCGCGGAGCCACAGGTCCGCTACGACACGCGTCCGCGGATAGAGAAAATCAGCGCCATGGTAAGGGATGGGAGGGAGGGGTAGGACGTCAGATATGACGCGAGCGCACCTAGCTTGCCTCCCTCCCCTCCCTCCCCTCCCCTCCCTCCCCTCCCTCCTTCCCCTTCCTCCCTCCTTCCTCTGCCCGCTCTCCCTCGCTCGACTCTAGAATCCCCGGGGGCCCTCTGGGCCTCGCCTCGGGGTGCTCCAGAGGCCGTGGGGGCCTCCTTGGAAATCCTGGGGGCACCTCTTGGGCCAGGGGCACTTCTAGCAACACCCGACCTTCCCCGCACCCGTGCCCCGTCCCCAGTTCGGGCGTTGGTAGAACTGGGTTTAGTGGAACCTGGTTTAGTGATCTGTTTCGGGGGCGCCCCCCCCGTGCCATTTCCACTAACCAGAACTGCCGTCACCCGGAAAAACACGAGCTATGGCAAACCTGCAGGCTTAGTGATTCTGGCCAATTCAAAGGCTCCGGGGCCCTACCACTAACCGGGTCCCCTTACCCGGGGTCCTGGCCATACCCGACCAGTCCCCACCCGTGCCGCGCATCTGCCACCCCCAACAATACTCCAGATTTCGTAATAAAGGGAGGGGGGTCTCATTTCGGGGGGGGGGGTCTCTCCCAGGCTATCTTGGAGGGCCTGGGGGGGTCTGGGGACGATGTTTTGGAGGGTTCTCCCACGGGGGAGGTCTGAAATGGCTTGTCTTGGAGGGTCCAGACCCCCTCCCTTTTATTACGAAATCTGGAGTACCCGACCAGTCCCCCCCCCTGCCGCGCATCTGCCACCCCCAACAATAGCGCCCCTCTCCGGAGGGGGGGCAGCAGGACCGCAGCACACGGGGGCGGGCACGGTGCGGGCACGGAGCGGGCACCGAGGGGACGAGTCGGCGGGGCCGGCCAGCGCACGGAGCGGGCACGCGGGGGGCACGACGGCGCCCTCCGAGCCAACTCCCGGAAATGCAAGCCAATTGCTTCGCAACGCAACGCGAGCAAACAGTAATGCGGGGTGACGGTTAATAAAACAATGGGGGGAACGATTTAAAAAAAGTTCCCTCCTATTTCTGCACAATTCTCTGACCTGGAGGAGAACGATCAAAAGAAATAGATTTCCAGCCCGCGGCCGGTTCTTCCTAATCGTCATCCCGGGCGCCGCCGCGTGAACACGACCCCCGGTCATTTATTAATCGTCATCCTCCATTACGGCTGGACCTGAAACACAAGAACAGCCTTCAGGAACGCGAGAGCCTCCGCCGGTCGGACTGAAGAGCAGTCGAGGGTGCCCCTCCCCCGGGATGCACAAGAACATGGAAACGCGATGAAGATTGAGGTGCCCTCCCCGCACTGACCTCGATCATATCCCTCGGCCAGACCGTACAGTCGGGGCCTTGACCTAAGGAACCCTAAATAAGGAACGAGGCCCCTTTTTTCCATGAGTTAACCATCGATCTCCTGTCGAAAACCTAAGGCAAACCTGAGGCAAGCTACGAAACACGTAAGGAACACGGAGCACCTCCCCAACGAAAGGCCCGACCGTAGCACAAGCACTTCTGGCGGGAACGAGGGACGAGCTTCGACTTGCAGGGCGCCTCTGGGAACTCACGCGTGCCGTCCCAGGGCAGGTGCGGCGGTGTGGGCAGCGCTCCCTCGGGTGCCCGCCACCGGACCACCAGTCGTGCAGCAAGCCCGTGGAGTGCTCCACATCACCTCCCCCTGCTGCGCATTGCCTCCGCTCTACCCTGCTCTCTTGGCATCTGCAAGTGATCCACACCCTGAGTGGGCCCTGGAAACGACAAGGCCCTTTTGTACCCGTTCCGTTTTGCCCTTTTTTTGCCGGTTCCGATTCGCCGTTTTTTTACCGGTTCCGTCGCCGTTGTTTGACCGGTTCCGGCTCCGGTTCCAATCCTGGAGCCGTTTTGTTGCCGTTTCCGGTCGCCGTTTTTTTTGCCGTTTCCATTTCCAAGGGACATGTTGCTGGAAACTGTGAAAAAACGGCCCTGCCGTTTCTGGGGCCCACAAAGTCCACACGCACAACCCGTCCATGCAAGCCGACATACACTTGCGAGAGCTCACCCAGCGCGAGACAGTCCGAATAGAACGGTCATGCACGGTCGTGGTGCCAAGACTCTAGCGCCTCGCTGCTTCCCAACCCTGTCTTGCCTCAAGCCTGTCTTTCTGTCAATCGGCCTCTCCGGCTTGTCTGCAGCGGGTCCGCCGTCGCCCTTTTCGCTGGGATCTATTACTGCCGTTTGTGCCCCAGTGGGAATGATAACGGTTCAACCTGAACCCACCAGACTCAAGACTACAGTTGAGCAGCCGTTGTTCCATGAGACCCTGGGAAACCTTTGACCGGATGTTCAGCAGCCGCTGGCAGGAACTGAGATACAGGACCAGTCACCTGGAGGCTAGAGGAGACGCCGAACTGAGAAGAACTTCACGACTGGCACTCTTGAAACGGGGCCAAGACGCCCTCGGGAGGAGGAGGAGCAGGAGGAGGAGGAGGCGGAGGAGGAGGAGGAGGAGGAGGAGAAGCGTGCCTTCGAGGGGCCCCCAGACGGCCCAAGCTGCCAACACACGACATCTGCCTCGGGCAGGCCCAGGCCCCAATCCATCCACCCTCCGACGGGGGAGGGGGCCAAGGCTGCCACGACTGCCAAGATTGCCCAGGACCGTTCCCAGGTGGTCCTGAGACGCCCCGGGGGGCCCTGAGATTCTACCCCCCCAAAAAAGCCCCAGGACCTTCAGGAGCCGGCACGAATGCTAAAACTACGTCCCGAAGCTGGCCCCGAGGGAGTCCAAGAGGTCCCCAAACTCGGCATCCAGAGAGCATCCGCCGACTCCTGCTCCGCTTCTTACTCCTCCTCCTCCCCTTGTTCCCCGTGGGTGCTGGCAACATGGTGCATGTAATCCTGTAGGATAAGTTAAGACGTTACGACCCGACGTTAAGACCCCGTGGCCAAAGCCAATGTGGGCGTAAACATCGACTCACCGCCTGGATGGCGCCGCACTGTCTCTGAAGACAGGTCGTGCCAGCTGGGCTTGTGTCAACAGCGCTGGAGCTGCTTCCATCTCCCCTCATCCTCCTCGTTCTGCTCTCCTCTCATGCTCCCACCTCCTCTCGTCCTCATGTTGTTGCTGCTGCTTCTCTTTCCACATCCGCGCCCTTGCCCTTCCCGCCTGCGGTGGACACGCCGAACGCCACGGAGGGATCACCCACTTCGCGGCTCAGCCTCTGCGCTGCCGCCGCTGCCGCGCACGGACAGAGGCAAAGGATGCTGAGCCGTGCCTGAGGGGCAGGCCTCCAGGACACAAGTGGGGCGTGTCAAACACTGACCTGTTCACGACCAACCTGTTTTCCAGCGCGCTCCGCAAGAACATTTGGGCGCGCCTAAACGCTCGTCGTCGGCGCCGTGCGCCGGTTGGGGCCTCTTGCGGGCCCCAGGTTTGGCCGGAGTCGGCGCGTTCCCCGGGAAGAAACACACAGTCTGTGGTTTTTCCAACAGAACCTTCTCGAGTTTCGATCCTGGATGGAGCCTCGATCCTCAAGAGGAACTCTGGTGATCCCCCCGTGGTGGCCCCCTCTTGGCACTGCCAGCTCCCTGTGAGTCCCAAAATCGTACCGTCGAGGCGCTGACCTAAGGAACGATAAGTAAGGAACGAGGCCCCTTTTGTCCATAAGTTAAACTTCGATTTCCCTTCGAAAACCTATGGAAAACCCAAGGCAAGCTGCGAAACAACTAAGGAACACGGAGCCCCTCCCCAACGAAAAGGGTTCCTTCTTCAGGGCCCCGGCTGTATGGTGACAGACCGCGCGGTGACCTCGGAACCCCCAGCGACCTCACCGCACGGTCCGTCACCGCACGGTCTTGGGACCCCGTATGGCAGGGTCGCCCGAGACTCCCTCGGAGAACGACCCGAGTCCCGAACCAGTGTGGCGATCCCGAATCCTCCTCCTCTGCACCTGAGGGGCAATGATCAGGGGACTGACTCAAGGGGGGGAACCACCGACATGGAATCGAAGACACATCGCCGATAGAACGGTGATCGGCCCCCGATGGGGAATCCCCGTTTTTCTGAGCGGGTTGGGACTATCGGGCCGTTATCGGCGATGAACGGGCGATTGGGTGTCGATGCATCCCCCCTGCGCCTCCTTAGGTCGGGCATGTTCTCCTGAAGGCGGATTTTGGAAGACAAACAAAATAGTCAACACCAACTCACACACTGCCAAAAAGAGCACGGAACATCGTCACCAGACAACTTTTTGAAGTAGTATTGAAATTTCCTCCTGTAGAGGAACATCCACGACTTAAGCTTGCGCGTCGTTCATTTCCAATCGTGCTCATTTCTAAGTGTGCTCGTTTCTGATTGTTCCTGGCCCCCCCAGTGGCCATGAAGAGGCCCAGGACAGAAGAATCAGAGATGAAAAGATCTTGCCCCCCAAAAATCCAGGAACCTTCGAATACTTAGTGGTGAGCAGTGTGGACATGCCCGACTTAAGCCCATCGCCCCCTAACGTTGCCCCGGAGCTCCCTCCCCGTGGGCCCGGAGGAGCTTCCCGGGGAGGTGGGCGGCCCCGTGGCAGGCCCGCCGAGCCTGGGGAGCGCACGGAGCAGCCAGGAGGAGAACCCGTCCTCGCCGGGGGCCTCGCGGGCGCGGGTCTCCCGGTAGAGGCATCCCTGCTCCTCCCATCTCCCTCCTCCTCCTCCTCCTCCTCCTCCTCCTCCTCCTCCTCCTCCTCCTCCTCCTCCTCCTCCCCCTTCCCATCCTCCTCTTCCTCCTGCGCACGCAGTTGGCGCTCATGAGATCCCCACGAGCGCCCGATCGCCTAGAGCTAGCGACCGCTACGCCGACGGGGCCCGAGGGGGAGGGAAGGACGAGGAGGAGGAGGGGGAGAAGAGAGGAGGCGCCGGCCTCACACGTGCTGCCCGCCTGCTCGCTGAGCAGCACCGACCACCGGAAGTGGCCAGCCCCCATGCCTCCCTGGCTCTTCCTGCACCAGGGGACACAGGCTACCCCACGTCACCGTGCGGGGCACACGGCGCGTGTTACCGCACATGGGTAGCCAGGCCCGCCCCAACAGGCCCCCTTGCCCAAGGGGGGCCAGGCGGTACACGTCTTGAGCTGTACTCCCCAAGGGAGCCGACCCCCCTGGCCACACCCGACACCCCGACGTCAGGGGCGGGCCCCAACAGTGGCCAGAGCCAGCCCCCACGGAGGCTGGTACCACGCGGGCCGACGCGGGCTGGAGAACCAGCCCGCGCCAGCCCTGGGGGGTTACCCACGCGGCCCTAGAACGTCGGGTCCCTGGGGGACCTGAGACGGCAGACCGACTCCCAACGGGAACCGCCCGGCGGAGTCGGGGGGCCGCCCCAGGCCCGCCAGGGCACCAACGCCCCAGGGCCACGGCGCCGCAAGCGACGACATGGCGGATTGCAGTTCCCCCAGGGGCCCCGATGCGCCGCCCCGCATCGAGGTCGCCCCCTGGGGGCTTCCTCCACTTCCTCCTCCTCCTCCTCCTCCTCCTCCTCCTCCTCCTCCTCCGCCTCCTCCTCCTCCTCCTTCTCCTCCGCCTCCGCCTCCGCCTCCGCCTCCGCCTCAACTCCTCCTCCTCCTCCTCCTCCTCTCCTCCTCCTCCTCCTCTTCCTCCTCCTCCTCCTCCTCTTTATTCTTATGGTTTAATTGTATTCTTATTAGTAACGATTGTTACTATTATTCTGGATTAGTATCATTATTATTTCTTATTATTATTATTATTATTATATTATTATTTATTATTATTATTATATTAATTATTTGTTTTTTTTTCTATTCGTCTGCCTCTCCTCTCTCCTTCCTCCGCCTCTCCTCCTCCTCCTCCTCGTCCTCCTCCTCCTCCGCCTCCGCCTCCTCTCCTCCTCCCCTCCTCCTCCTCCTCCTCCTCCTCCTCGTCCTCCTCCCTCTCATCCCTGTGGTAGTGGTGGTAGAACATCGGCCCATCATGCTTGCTCACCCAACGCGGCAAGCCGTCGGACGACAGCCCGCCCGAGGGCAAGAACGGCGGGGGCCGACGCAGGGACGCCCGCCCGGGACCTCGGCGGCCACGGCGCCTCGTCCAGGAGCCGCTGCCAGTGGCCCGCGGGCGCCGTGACCCCGAGCCTCTCGACCTCGAGGGTGGCGCCTGGCCAGGCGGCCACCTCAGCGCAACACGCACACGCGCGAGGGTCGCCGTCGCCGCAGCAGCCGACCAGTTGAAGCAATGCTTCCACACCTTCCACCGACCTTGCAGACGTGCTGCAGCGGATTGTTGCGTAAATTGCGGCCAGTGCGAAACACTGGGACGGCGAGCGAAAAAGGAAGTAAATTTCACGTGGATGTTTCGTAGTCGTCGGTCAGCAATCCGTCTGGCTCAGAAGAGCCCCGCGGGGGACGGCACGCCAACTTCGATGCCGACGGCATGCGTATGTCATCGGGGACACACCGACCCAGGTCAACGTCAACGCAGACCGGGGACAGTCGGGCCTTGCAGCATCCTGACCCCTCGAGCCACGACAAAAATCACGACGGAAAAATATTTCGCTGTTCTGGGCCTCCGGGGGCCCTTAGCGGGACTCGGGAACGTCAAAACACGACTCAGGACGAAAAACCGGTCCCGGGGCATTGGGTCGAAACCTCGGGGGGTCGACGTAATAAAAAAATCATGACATCGGGGGTCTGGGGCTCCTGCAGGATCCTGCAAAATCCTGCGCGCAAGCCCAGGCCAATGCAGCCCTAGCTCTGCAGGATCCTGCAAGATCCGGCGCTCTGGCTGACCTCCGTTTGCACTGACCCCCACACCTTGATCGGGGAGACGCAAGACTCAGTTCGGGGGACTCGGGCTGGAATGATGTGGCCACCATGAAAATGACGAGAGCAAGTGTGAAAATTGACGCGAGCTCCCGCTGCAGACATCCCAAGAAAACTGGACCGTGAAACTCGGCAAACCCGAATTCTGGCGCACTCCTGTCTTACGTTTCCGCAACTTGAGCCCCGAGATCAGTGTGCTTGCATCGTCCCTCCTCCTCCTCCTCCTCCTCTTCCTCCTCCTCGTCCTCCTCCGCGTCCTCCTCCTCCTCATCCTGGCTTGATTGCATCAACTTGATCGGGTCGCCGACGCCGCCGCCACCGCCGCTGCCGCCGTCGCCGTCGGCGCCGCGGCCGCCCTCGGGGCTCGGGAGGCGGCGCCCCGCTGAGCGGCGGCCTCTGCTGCAAGAGCCTGCTCCAGCTCCAGGGAAAGTGGGGGTGTCGAGGGAGATTAATAAGGAGGAGGAGAGGAGGAGAGGAGGAGGAGAAGCAGGAGAGGAGGAGGAGAAGGGAGGAGAAAGGGGCAGGAGGAGGCGGAGGAGGAGTATGAGGAGAGGAGGAGGAGGAGGAAGGAGGAGGCGGAGGAGGAGGAGGATGGGGCAGAGGAGAAAGGAGAGGAGGTAGAAGTACGAGGAGGAGGAGGGGAGGAGCCTCAGAAGGGAGAGAGGCTCACGGGGAGGCGGAAGAGGAAGGAGAAAGAGGAGGAGGGAGGAGAGGAGGAGGAGGAGGAGGAGGGAGGAGGAGGAGGAGAAGGATAGGGAGAGGAGGAGGAGAGAAGGAGAAGGAGGACGAGAGGGAGGAGGGAGGGGAAGGAGAGGAGGAGGAGGAGGAGGAGGGGAGAGGAGGAGAGGATGAGAAGAGGAGGAGGAGCAGCAGCAGCAGAACGAAAACGAGGAGAAGAATGGGGAGGGAGAATGAGGCGAGGAAGGAGGAGGAGAGAGAGGAGGAGGAGGAGGAGAGGA
Organism: Prorocentrum cordatum; assembly: GCA_963575745.1. Classification (NCBI taxonomy): domain Eukaryota; class Dinophyceae; order Prorocentrales; family Prorocentraceae; genus Prorocentrum; species Prorocentrum cordatum. The sequence goes on along the minus strand of CAUYUJ010014332.1, from coordinate 94,815 downwards.
GGAGGAGGGAGGAGGCAGAGGAGAGGGAGGAGGAGCAGAAGGATGGACGGCGGAGGAGGAGAGGAGAGGACTAGGAGGAAGGAGGGGGGAGGAGGAGGACGCGAGGAGGAGGAGAGGAGGAGGAGATGAGGAGGAGAAGGACGAGGAGGGGAGGGGGAGGGGGAGGAGGAGCAGAGGAGGAGGAGGAGGAGGCCGGAGGAGGGGAGGAAGGAGGAGGAGGTGAGAGGAGGCGGGGGGCGGGGGAGGGGAGGAATGAGGACAAGAGAAACGGAAGGGAGGGCGGGGGGGGGGGGAGGAGGAGGAGGAGGAAGAGAAGGAGCAGGAGGAGGAGGAGGACGAGGAGAAGGAGGATGCAGAGGAGGGTCGCTGGCCCATGCGATCCCGCAACGTGCCCAGGCCCCGACACACGAGAAATGCGGTTGCAAAGGAAGCGTCGCGCCGTGCCCCCATCCTCCCGCGGAGTTCCCCACCCGATTTCGGCGGCGCGCAGAAAGGAGGGGATGCGGGCGGGGGCCATTCCAATAGGGAAGGGTGCTGCTCGGAAGGTATCGGAGGCTTCCAACTAGGCATCTCTTAAGGCCGCCCCTCGTTCTCTTCTTTCCTCCTCCTCCTCCTCCTTCACTGCTTTTCCCTATAATGATCAACTCCTCCCTATCGCACCCCGAGGCCTGCCGGAAGGGCGGCCAGGGCGTGCCGCCTGAGACTTCCTTGCCTTGAGTGATCCTGGCGTTTGACAGTTGCAACAGATTCACGGGTGGAGGGCGGGTGGCTTTTCAAATGTGGTCGACGCCTTCGCTCCGCTCGCGCTCGTTGTAATCATGTGCCAGAGCTTCAATGATTGAGGGCGGGAGGGTTTCAACATGCGCGTATCGCCGGAAAGCGCCGGGCACATTCCGCTCGAAACTGCTCGATGGCTTCACGTATTGAAGAAAGGCCGTTTCCACAGTGTGGTTTTCACTTCAGCGCCGCGCACACTCACTCGTCTTTCAAATGTGCAAGAGCTTCACAGATTGAAGGCGGCACCTTTTCAAAAGGTGATTATCGCCTTAGTTCCGCGCGCAATCTTTATAAAACATTGTAAGAGTCTCACGGGCTCCCATAACTAACGTACCAACAACTGCGTCTTGGAGCTATTCCGGATTGTCAAGGCGCAACACATACGTTGATTCGCGGTGTTGCGAAGTCCCAGGAAGGGCGTTTTGGTACGATTCCAGATTGCCAAGACGCTATAGACAAGCTGATTCGTGGCGTTCGAATCCCGAGAACGGTGTTTTGCCACGCTCCAGGATCTTCAAACGGTTGTCTCCCCACGGGCCTTTCCGTCCGTGGAAGTGAACCCTGAAGGGGCCTATGAAGAGGGAGCCTGGAGGAGGGTTTGTTCCAACATCGTTGGTGGGTCTTGGGTTTACACTCCTCCTCCTCCTCGAATGCTCGAATGCTAGCGGCCCTGTCTCTCCGACGTGGCCGACCTCCTCCTCCTCCTCCTCCTCCTCCTCCTCCTCCGGCTCCTCCTGCCCCTCCGGTTCCTCATGCTCCTCCTCCCTCCTCCCCTTTGCCTCACAATGCAAAGCCACCTCTTCCTTCCCACCACTCCTCCTTCCCTGCCTTCGCTTCGCTGCAACGGACCGCGCCTCACCGCCGCACGCCCCGAAACGCTCCAAGAACCGACCCTCCGCGGCCAACAATAACCGAGAGCGGCCGAGGCGCGCGGCGCCAGCCGCCAGCGAACGCGCCTCACGGCTTGGAGCGGCATCCTTCCATTCCATTCCTCCTCCTCCTCCTCCTCGTCCTCCTCCTCCTTTTCCTCCTCCTCCTCCTCCTCCTCCTCCTCTTCCTTTTCCTCCTCCTCCTCCTCCTCTTGTTTCTCTTCCTCCTCCTGTTCCTTCTTCTCTCCTTTTCCTCAGAAATAATTTATCCCTGACGCACCCCGAGGCCAGAGTTTAGGGCGGTCCGGGCGTTTCGCCTGAGACTTCCTCACCACGTATGACCCTGAAACTTAAACGTTGGCAGCAGCTTCGCAGTTAGGGGCGGGTGGTTTTCAACATATGGCTCTCGCCTTTGCGCTGCGCACATTCGTTCTAAAAATTGGCACGTGCTTCGCGGATTGAAGGCGATCCGTCTTCCAAATGAGGTTCTCGTCTTAGCGCCGCGCGCATTCGTTTTTTGAATTTGCAAGAGTTTCACGGATTGCGGGCGGCTCCTTTGGAAAATGTGGTTGTCGCATTTGCGCCGCGCGCAATCGCTTTAACAAACTGCAAAAGCTTCACGGATTGAGCGCGGCTCATTTCTCAAAATGTGGTTCCCACTTTAGCGCCGCTGGTTAAAATTGCAAGACTTTCCCGGTCTCCCATGATCAGAATATCAGAAATGATGTTTTGAAAGTATTCCGGATTTTGCGGGTGCAACAATTACGTTGGCTCGCGGTGGTGAAGTCCCAATAACGGAGTTATGGCATGATTCAGCATCGTCAAAACGCAAAAGTCATGTTGATCCATGGCGTTGTAATTCCGAGAACAATAGTTTGGCATGCTTCTGGGTCTTCGAGAAGGTTGTTTTCCAACGAAGCAATTCCCTCGATGGAAATGGGCCGCTGCAGGGGCCTATGAAGAGAGAGCTTGGCGGGAGGGTCAGTTCCAACATCGTTGGTGGTTATGTGGTTTTTGTTGGTCATGATCCTCCTCCTCCTCCTCCTTCTCCTCGTCTACCTCCTTGGTTTTCAACATGTGGACCTCGCAATAGCGCCGCGCAGATTCGTTCTAATACAATTGATGGGTTTCACGGATTGAGGGCGGATGGCCTTCAAAAAGTAAATATCGCCTCAGCGCCGAGCACATTCGTTTTAAACATGTGCAAGAGCTTCACGGATTGAGGGCGGCTCCTTTTTCACAAATGTGGTTGTCGCCTCAGCGCCGCGCACATTCGTTTTAAAACTTCGCAGTGGTTTCACATATTCCCACGATCAAAGTACCAGGAGTGGCGTTTCGGAGGGATTCAGGGTTATGACGGCACAACGGTTGCATTGATTCCCGGCGCTGACGCGCCAGGAATGGCGTTCCGGCGCGATTCAACATCGCGAAGACGCAACATTCCGGTTGTTTCGTGGCGTTCGAATCCCGAAAATATTTTGACATGTTTCTGGGTCTTCAAGCCGTTGTCTTCTAACGAAACAATTCCAACAGTGGAAATGAATCGTTGTATGGGGCCTATGAAGAGGACGCTTCGAGGGAGGGCTTACTCCAACATCGTTGATGACTCTTGGGTTGACACTGGTCTTCCTCCTCCTCCTCCTCCTCCTCCTCCTCCTCTTCCTCCTCCTCCTCCTCCTCTCCTCCTCTCCCATGAGGAACCACATGGGTACCGATACCACTACTCAGTGGACCTCTCCTGGGGGTGCGCTCTTACAATGATTCTGAGGCGAATCCAGCCGCGACGGCGAAGGAAGGGCAGCGGTATCGTTACCTGTTCCTCCTCTGGATCCGTCCCTCCTTTCCGAAGCGCCCCTCTGGGGGGGAAGTGAGACAGGGTGGGCCTTCTCAGAAGGTTCGGAAGTCCCCTGGCCTTCTGAAAAGTGTTCTCAGCCTTCCCCGAAGACGCCTGTGATGCGGAAGCCTGGAAAGCAGCCTTCTGAAAAGGCCTTCCCCTTCTCATTTCCCCCCCCCGCTCGCGGCCGATACCTCCTCCTCCTCCTCCTCCTCCTCCTCCTCCTCCTCCTCCTCCTCCTCCTCCTCCTCCTTCTCCTCCTTCCTTCCTTCCTTCCTTCCTTCCTTCCTTCCGCTCGCCTTGACGCGGCCCGCAGCGTCGGGACCGCGCGGCCGGCCGGGCCGCCCGGCTCGGCCCGTTCATTCCGCGGGCGGCCTTCGTGCGCCTGCCACGCGGCGACCCTCCCCGCGGCCGAGGGCGTGGAGGGTGACGCCCGACGCTATGCGGGGGGCGCCCGCCCTCCATTTCTTCGGGGGTCCCTCGGGCGGCCCCCCCAGCACGTAGCTGGCGGAGTGCCGCGCGAGGGCTGCCCCCGGCAGCCCCGTTGTGGTGAGCGGGTTGCTGCGCGGCGGACACTCGGCCCGGGGCGGAGAGGCGCAGGGCGGCGCAGCGGGCCCGGGGCGAGGGGGCGGGGGGGCTGGGCCGGGGCGCCCCAGGGGCGGAGGCGGGGGCCGGGCCAGGAAGGGCAATTCGGGGCCAGGGCGGCCGGGGGCCGAGGCCGAGGCCGGGCAAGGGAGGGCAGAGCGGGTGACCACACCAGCGTTGGGTCGCTTTTGAAGTCGGCCCCGATGGCGGGACGAGGCCCAGGGACGGGGCCCAGGCCAAGGGCCGCAAGGCGGCCCAGGGGGGGGCCGCGGCCCGCCCTGGTCAGGCGTACCCTAAGCGGCGCTTAGGCGCTTAGGGTGCCCCTCCCAGGCGGCCCGCCAGCGGGGGCGAGGCGGCCCCACGGAAGCCACGGCGAAGCCCCAAGAGACTCGGGCCAGGGGCAACGGGACCGGGCAGGGGGCGGGGGGCCTGAGGACTCTGCGCCTGTCCGCTCCGGCTGGACCTGAGTACTGCTGCGCCTCCTGCAGCGCAGCCTCGAGGCGGCGCGCCTCCCGCGGCGACAGGCCGGCGGCCGGGGCGAGCGGCCGCCCGCGGGCTGCAGGGGGGCGCGGCCACGGCTGGGCCGGCCGTCTGAGGACCTGCGCCGCCCGCCCGCAGAAGCAGAGCAGGTGGGCTGCCGTCTCCTGCGACGGGCCGCAGAGGCGGCAGGGCCCGGCGCCCCCCGCCGCGTCGCATGCGAACGAGCCCTGCAGGCGCAGGCGGGCCCACGAACGCACCTCCTCCTCCCCATCTTTCTCCTCCTCCTCCTCCTCCTCCTCCTCCTCCTCCTCCTCCTCCTCCTTTTCCTCCTCCTCATGGTCCCGTTCTTCCTCCTCCTCCCTCCTCCTCCTCCTCCTCATCTCCGCACTCTTCTCTTCTCTTCTTCTTCTTCTTCTCTCCTCCTCCTCTTCCTCCTCCTCCTCCTCCCTCCTCCTCCTCCTCCTCCTCCTCCTCCTCCTCATCATCATCATCATCTCATCAGCAGCAGCAGCAGCGCATCAGCATCAGCATCAGCATCAGCATCAGCATCAGCAGCATGCATCATCATCATCAGCATCATCATCATCATCATCATCATCATCATCATTCATCATCATCAATCATCATCCGTCGTCGTCGTCGTCGTCGTCGTCATCATCATCATCATCATCATCATCATCATCATCATCATCATCATCATCATCATCGTCATCGTCATCGTCATCGTCATCATCATCAGCATCATCACCACCATCATCATCATCATCACCAGCTTCATCATCATCAGCATCATCATCATCGTCATCATCATCAGCATCATCATCCTCAGCATCATCATCAGCAGCAGCAGCAACAGCAGCATCAGCATCAGCATCAGTATCATCATCGTCATCTTCAGCAGCAACATCATCCTCAGCAGCAGCATCGTCCTCATCCTCATCCTCATCCTCCCCCCATCATCATCAGCATCATCAACATCAGCATCACCATCATCACCAGCGGAAGGCTCAGCATCAGCATCAGCCGCATCATCATCAGTAGCATCAGCGTCATCAGCACCATCAGCATCAGCAGCATCATCAGCATCATCATCATCAAGATCGTCATCAGCAGCAGCATCATCAGCAGCAGCATCATCATTATCAGAATCCCTCATCCTCCTCATCCTCCTCCGCCTCCTGTTCCTGAAGCCAGGGAACGTCGCTGGCCTCGATGCTCAGCAGGCTCATCGACGAGACGCTCGGCAGCGCGCTGCACCCCGTGGAGTTCGACGAGTCCGTGGAGTTCGACGAGTTCGTGGAGTTCTGGCGGCCACAGCTATAAATATGTGCCAGGTGTTCTCCTGCCCCTCAGCGAGCCATCTGTAACGAGTTTCATCAGCTGGATGGCTCCCAGGGGCGCAACAACAAATCCATGCTCTTGTCCCTGAGCTGCTGTGGACAACGAGACAATATGGGGGAGGGGGGAACACCAGAGCTTGCCCCGTGCCGAAAGCGGCCCTGTTGCTTCGGAGGAAGGAGGGCGGGGAGGAGAACGACAGAGCCAGAGCGAGAGCCTGCTGCCAAAGGTGGCGTTGCTGCTTTGCAAGGAGGGCGGGGAGGAGAATGAAGAAACCCCTCCCTGGAGCAGGCGGTGGCAGCAGGTGGACCACTCAGACGTCCTCAGCTTCATTGCTGGGATCAGCTCGTGCGCGGCACGGCATGGAGTGCGGTGGCTTGCACGACAGGCCAAAGAGATGTCTGGGGGCACACGCCGTCAGCTGCCATGCGAGAAGGGCTCAAGTAGGCACCCACCTCAAAGATGGCTCACGAAGTCAAAACTGGGGGACCTGGACACACACGCCCGAGGGCACGCGAGACGGCAGCGCCGCTGCGATTAGCGGCTCGAATCTTAGATGGTCCGATGGCAGTACCCTCCCGCTCCAGAGACCTCTTTAGTTGATCCTTGAATCATGCTGGGGACAGCAGAATTCCCTCGGAGGCTATCTGGGCAGGCCTCCACGGAAGCCTCTGGGCACCTCAGCAGGGGAAACGACTGCCGAGAACCTGGGTCATCGATCCCTGGATCCTGCTACGCACGGCCACTCGCAAGAGCGACCTTGGGCAACACTGAACTTGATGCGCGGCTTACAGATCGATGCATGCGAGGCGAACGTTTTCTCATTTCGCGTTTCGACATTGTGCGGCAGGAGGGGGGGTGCTGGCTGCGGACCTCTTCTGAATGCGACTGTTTGCAAAAGTGCGTCCTGCGGGGGCGACTCCACCAGCTTGAAACAGGCGCCCAAAACAACCAAGATCTACTCCAGGGGGGGAGAGGGGGTGCGAGGGCCCGCGCCGATCGGCAAAAAAATGAATAAGACAACGATCACGATGCGACAGCTTGCTTGGGTTTGTCCTGGTCGCTCTTACACGTAGCCGACGACCCGCCCAAACCTCAACCGTCCTCTTTGGACGCCCAGAGCGGTTACGAAACAGAAGCTGGGTACGATGCCTAAGAGCGAACGTTGTCCAAAACCGACAACGGCCGCTGTTGGGTAGGCGACTTGCCCCCTAAAACTGGAAACGTCAGCGGCGACACCGACAGCGAGCCCTGCTCAAAATGGGCCGGAACACTGGTGCCCGTTTTCGTCCTCATTCTTTCTGTTACCCGCTTCTTGAGAAACCAAAGCGTACCCATACCGCTACTCCATGGCCCTATTCTTGGGTTCACTCTGACAAGAAATTAAAAAGATAATTAAGCCGTGGTGATGATAACCTTCCAGGACGCGCAGCGGTGCGTTTCTCTCCTCGAGGCACAAGCAAAAACATAAACAGAAACCCTTGGAGGTCCGAACGGATCTCTTGGATCGGCGCTGACCCCCCCTTCCTGGCGTGCGGAGAGCGCCAGGGGCGGCGCCGAAGGCGCCGCCGGGGGGGGCTCCAGCGCCGATCCGAGAAACCCGCGCGGATTTCCCGAAGTTCATGTTTATGCCATTATTTGTTCCCCGACCCGCTCGACGCGGAACTCTTCCATGTCTGAGTGCTCTTCCCTCCCCCTCCCTCCGCGCGGCCGCCCTCGTCTTGCACGCCGGCCAAGCCAATGAGCCGCTCGGTGGCCCCAGAATTGCCACACGCTGGAGCGGACCGCCCCTGCCTCGCCGCCGACGGAAAAACATAACAAAAACGACAACAACAACAACAACAACAACAACAACAACAACAACAACAACAACAACGACGACAACAACCACCACCACCACCACCACCAACAACAACAACAACAACAAAAACAACAACAACAACAACAACAACAACAACAACCAAAAACCACAACCACAACAACAACAACCACAACAACCAACAACAACAACAACAACAACCAACAACAACAACAACAACAACAACAACAACAACCACAACAACCACAACAACAACAACCACAACAACCACAACCACAACCACAACCACAACAACAACAACCACAACAACAACAACAACAACAACAACAACAACAACAACAACCAAAACAACCAAAACCACAACAAAAATATCAGGCCTGAGGTCGTCCATCCAGGGGGCCCTGCCCGCGCTCCCCCGGCGCCTGATCCCACGAGCAGGCGACGCTCCCCACCGGGACGCCCTGCGCCCCGTCGAGCTGCCCGCCCACGGGGACGGCGACCTCCCCGTCCAGCGACAGCACCACCTGCGGCGGCGCGCCTCCTCCGTCTGAGAGGAAGTGGCATGCGAGGACGACGAGGCGAAGGGCCAGGAGGACGGCGACGATCGAGGAGGTGGGGGGAATCAAGAGGTACCGTCACCGTTGCTGCCCGGACTCTTCCTGGGGCGAGACCCGACCAAGAGTTCGAGGCGAATCCAGCGGTGGCGAAGAGGGCCTCCCAGGAGGTCGAAAAGGAGGAAACGGGAGAAGGGTAGTGGTATAGGTACGTATTCCTGGCTTGAACGAGGAAGCGACCGAGGAACGCAGAAAAAAAACCAGGGGAGTGAAGTGCGCGCTGCGAGGCCGTGAAATAGGCCAGCCCGACCCCACTTCACTGCCGAGGCAGGATCCGTTCGTCCCTGGGCGGCGGCGCGCGGCGGGCTGGGGCCTGGGGCGAGGCGCCGATAAACTCTCGGCGAGGGCATGGCATGCGCCAGGTGACCTGCTCGAAACGGGCCTGCGCAAGACCCGACCAGGTTCGATCTCGAACCGCGCCAAACAGCACGACTGAACTGAAAGCATACGTCGACATGACATATAATCGATACGAATGCATTGTAAGCCCAAGAATCATCAACGATGTTGGAGTAAACCCTCCCTCCAAGCTCCCTCCTCATAGGCCCCTACAACGTTTCATTTCCATTGAGGGAACTGCCTCTTTGGAGAACAACGGTTTGAAAACCCTGAACCATGCCAAAACATTGCTCTCGGGATTCCAACGCCACGGATCAAGCTGACTGTTGCGCCTTGACGATCCTGAATCGTGCCAGAACGCCGACTTCAACACAGAGAATCAACGCAACTGTTGCGCCCGCATAATCCTGAATCCTTCAAACCACCATTTCTGGTACGTTGATGATGGGACCCGTGAAACTCCTGAAAATGCTAAACGAATGTGCGCGGCGTTAAGGCAAGAGCCACATGTTTAAAAGGAACCGCCCTGAGTCTGTGAAACTCCTGCAATCTTTAAAAGCGAATGCGCGCCGCGTTTGAAAGAAGGCCACATTTTGAAAACCACCCGCCCTCAATCCGCGAAGCTCTAGCAAGTGTTGAAAACGAAGATGCGCCGCGCTAACGCCAGAGCCACATGTTGAAAACCACCCGCCCTCAATCCGTGAAACTCTCGCAATTGTTCAAGCGAATATGCGCCGCGCCATGGCGAGAGGCACATGTTGAAAAAGAACCGCCCTCAATCCGTGAAACTCTTACAATCTGTTAAAACGAATATGCGCCGCGCTAAGGCGAGAGCCTCATTTTAAAAACCACCCGCCCTGAACCCGTGAAACTCTGGCAATACTTTAAAACGAATTTGCGCCGCGCTAACGCCAGAGCCACATGTTGAAGACCACTCGCCCTCAATATGCGAAACTCTGGCAAATGTTTAAAACGAATGTGCGCCGCACTAACGCCAGAGCCACATGTTGAAAACCACCCGCCCTCAATCCGTGAAACTCTGGCAAGTGATTCAAACGAATGTGCGTCGCGCTGAGGCGAGAGCAACATGTTGAAAACCACCAGCCCTCCATATGTGAAGAAACTGTTGCCAATGTTTATACGTCAGAATCATAAATGGTCAGGACGCCTCAGGCGAAACGCCCGGCCCGCTCTAAAAACTGGCCTCGGGGTGCGACAGGGATAAGTTATTTACAAGGAAAAGACATGGAGGAGGAGGCAGCCTCCCTCTGGAGTAGGCATACGATGAGACGTGTTGCGACAAGAAGTCCCAGGGGGGCATAATTTGTCTATCGTCTGGGGCCCTGCATGGGGACGGTGACCTCCCCGTCAAGCGACAGCACCATCTGCGGCGACACGCCTCCTCCTCCCTCGGCAGGAGGCACACGATGAGGCGTGTTGCTACAAGAAACTTTGACCTCCTCCTCCTCCTCCTCCTCCTCCTCCTCCTCCTCCTCCAAATAGCTTCTGTGGGTCCACGGGGCCATCAGGGCAATACGAGAGCTCTGTGGGGCACCTGCTGGCAGGCAGACTTGTGATGCGCCCTATCGCATGACGATCCGTGATGGCGGTCAAGAGAACAACACCGATGGGGGAACGTTCTGAGTAACATCTTTACGCTGGGAAAGAGCGCTCACGAGCGGGCCTGGGACCCAGTTGAGTCATCACCGCCCAGGGCGTTGCTGCGTGACGGACTCCCCCGCATCTCTGAATCGCCACGTTGCAACCAGGTCTGGCGGTTGGGGCCCCGCTTGAAGGGGGAGCCTCTGGGGGCCTCCGTGGGCCTTCCATGGAACACTCCAGAGACATGCAGGGCTTGAACTAAACAGTGGTTTTCGTGCTCGGCTTCTGTTCATTATCCCTTCGTTACGTCTTCCTTCCGCCTCTGCCGGCAAACATCTGAATCAAGACGAAACCTTTTTTTTCTCAACAGAAGGGGACATCTCGTTGAAGAACGCGAGCTCTGAAAGCCAAGCCTCTAGCCCAATCTAGTGCAAACTTGTTCCCGGCTCCAGCACCTCCGCACAAACTTCATCCGAAAAGCAAGTTCTGTCCACCAAACTTCAGCACAATATGAAAACATCGGGGTGACGCCGAGAGTAAGGCCGATAGACGATACAGTATACAGTATGAACTCATGAACTCCAAAAGAGCGCAGAGCGTCTCTTGATGTTTGAAATGCCTTCTTGCTGCACGTACTGGATAAAATCCTCGAAGCTCAACGCGCCGTCGCCGTCGAAATCCGCTTTACTGAGCATCTCTTCGATTTCGGCCTGCGTCACTTGCTCTCCGAGATTACACATCACCTGCGTCAACTCTTCAGCACTAATTCGGCCGTTTCCGTCCCTGTCGAAGACCATGAAAGCGTCGCGCATTTCTTCTACGGTATCGGACTCTTGCAGCTTGGAATACATGATGTTGAAAAATTCGTCGAAGTCAACCTCTCCGCTACCATCCTCGTCGACCTCTGCAATCATCCTGCTGATCTCTGGCATGTTGGGCTTCCTGCCCAGCGAGCGCAACACGTCACCGATCTCGTCGGCTGTGATCGTGCCATCCCCGTTCCTGTCAAAGACGGTGAACGCCTCCCTGAACTCGTCCACCTCGCACTTCGGGAGGCCGAACAAGTCATCGTCGAGCCCGTGGATGATGCTCAGCCGCAGCGCTGCCAGTGGAGTGCTCCCGCCCGTCCTCCTCCTGCGGACCATCTCCTCCTGGCTGGCCGGGCTCTCCACGGAGCGCTGTCGCCCATCCTCATCCTCTGCTGCGAAGCGTGTGCGCCTCTTCAGCGAGCTGGGCTGCGACTGCGATCCGTCCTCCGGCGAGCCGAGCCAGGACAGCCTGGGGCTCGGGCCCCGGCGCCCCCCCGGGGGCGAGTCCGCCCCGGCCTCCCGCGGGGGCGCCTGCGGCGACTTGAGGGACGAGCGCCGCGGGGCGGCCGCCGAGGCTGGGGGCCCCTCCCGCGGCGCCGCGTCCTCCTGCGAGGCCTGCTCCAGGGGGAAGAAGGGCGTGCGCCGCGAGGCCATTTTGCCCAAACCGCAGCCGCGGGGCGGGGCGGTCTTCGCCCCGCGGGCCCCTGGAGCGCCAGAGACGGCTTGAGCCAAGGAATCAAGACGAAACCGGCCCACGACATCGCCAAAACACCGCGTGCCTCGAGCCACGGAGGCACGCGGAGACCTTCGGACACCCCGGCGGGGGGCAGGCTGCAGGTTCCTGGAGGAGGAGAGGAAGGGAGGAGGAGGAGGAGGAGGAGGAGGAGGAGGAGGAGGAGGAGGAGGAGAGGAAGGGAGGTCGCCACGGCCAGCCTCGCCCCGAAGTCCGGCGGGGAGCAGGCTGCAGGAGGGGCGCTGGCAGGAGGGAGGGCCAGGGAGGAGCGAGGAGCGAGGGGGTGGAGAGGAGGAGGAGGAGGAGGAGGAGGAGGAGGAGGAGGAGGAGGAAGAGGAGGAGGAGGAGGAGGAGGAGGAGGAGGAGGAGGGGACGGAGGAGGGCTTGAGAGGGTCAGGGAGGGACGAGGTGGCGGAGGAGGATGGCCCTCATCCCCCCCTCTCCCCCCTCCGCACTCCAGGAGGGGAGGGGGGGAGGTCTAGAGCAGGGGGGTGTCCTATCCCCATATAGCCCCCTTCTCAGGGCCCTGCTCCGCCAGTGCTTCGTACTCGCTCATGCTCCCGCTCTCTGCCGTAGCGCTCCGAAAACGAACAACACAGCGCCCTTCTGGGGAGTTGTGAAAACATGTGCAAACACCAGAATCACAATAGCTTTGAAAAAAACACTACGCCTAACAAGAGCGCAGGAACCCGATGGGAAACTAAACTGCTGTGAACCATCAAAGACTGACCGTAGCCGAGACCCGCTGACCAGGACCCACTTGGCAGCCACCGGGAAACCGCCGACTGACGGTGGCTGGGACCATATGGCCCCATGGGCAGTCATCGAGAAACCAGCAGGCGGGGGTGCAACGGGGACCCATTGTCTGAGACCCGGTTGGCAACAGTATCGTGGACGTCCAAGAGGGGGGCGACCAAGAGGGAGGGGGTGCGCATCACAGCTCGAGGCATGTGCATGAACAAGCGGGGACCAATAAATGCGTTGAAAGAAGAAGAGGGGCCATGACATCCAGGGATGTATCATGGCACAGGCCATGATCTCTCCCTGGTCATCAACGGCGTGGGCTATTATATATTGGTGTGAGCTACGCTGTGTAAGATATAGGTCGTGCTGGCTGTGTAGCGCGAGCCATGTGGTGCAAGAGCGATGAGGCGCAAGCGGTGCCAGTGCACGCTGGCTGTGGCGCGAGCTGCGCCGTAGTGGGGGGGGCGGGGGCTGCGCGCTGCAGGCCCTGCGGCGCAGGCCGTGTGGTGTGGGCTGTGCTGCGCAAGTTCTGGTGGGCACGCCGCGTGGGCGCCCACGGGGTGCCGAGGAGGAGGAGGAGGAGGAGGAGGAGGAGGAGGAGGAGGAGGAAAAGGAGAAGGAGGAGGAGGAGGAGGAGGAGGAAAAAGAGGAGGAGGAGGAGGAGAAAGTGGAAGGCGCCCTCTTGGGCCGTTTTGGGGTCGTCCCACGGGGCGCACGCGAGGCGCCACCTCGACGCGCCCACCCGGCGCACGCGAGGCGCCCACGAGGCAACCCCCGAGCGGGCACGGGGCGCCCAAGACGCGGCGCGCCTCCCGCGGAGGCCCAGCTGGCGCACGCGAGGCGCCCGCGAGGCGCGCCCACGAGCGGGCACGGGGCGCCAGCGTGGCGAGAGCTCTCTGGAAGCCCACACGCGCTCCTCTCCTCCTCCTCCTCCTCCTCCTCCTCCTCCTCCTCCTCCTCCTCCTCCTCCTCCTCCTCCGCCTCCTCCTCTCCTCCTCCTCCTCCTCCTCCTTCCTCCTCCTCCCTCCTCCTCCTCCTCCTCCTCCTCCTCCTCCTCCTCCTCCGCACCGCCTGGGGGATGCCCCCCTGCAGACGCGCCGTGTCCGGAAATCCATACCGGGTCCCCGGGATCAGGCCGAGGGCTCCTCGGCCTGCCTCGTGGAGGAGCCGCCACGTCGGTCTGCGCAGCAACGACGCCATAGCGTAAGGGCCACGTGTTCTCGGGAGCGCACCTGCGCTCTGCAGGTGTCGGATGACAGCTTGGCCCAACGCAAGCTGGGGCCATGCGGCATTGCTTCCAACCTTGCGCGAGGGACGGCTAGTGCGGACGGGGGCACGGGCAAGCTAGAGAGGCTCGCTGGAGTCCTGCCCCTTCCGCCTTGCCAGAAAGCACGCCATCTCAAAACTGGTGGCACGATAACTGCCACAAGCGGGTGGCTCCGCTACGCCCGTGGAGTAACAAGACGAAGTCGACGCTTCCCTTCCAGCATATGACGCGTTGCTGTCGGCATTGCGAAGTGCGTGGCGGGAATGCGACGCAACGCACATCGCGCGTGAAATATCGAAGTACCGCTCTCGCCTTGGCGCCGACCTGAACTCGGCAACAAATTGCACTTCACTGCGGGCGCTGCCCACACTTTCGCTCGCCAACCCGTTGGAAACGGGGCCGCGGCCCAGAGAACGAAGCTGGAGAAACCGCAAGAATCATACCCAAAACCTTGCGGAGGCCCGCACCGACATCTTAGGTCGGCGCTGGGCCCCCCCTCCCTGGCGCGCGGAGCGCCTCGGGGGCGGAGGCGGAGGCGCCGCCGGAGAGGGCCCAATGCAGATCCAGGAAGTCCGAGCGGAACACCGAATGCCGATACGTATTGCTCGTGCTCCACTCGCATCAGATGAAGAGGCCCTGGGACACACTAATAAATACACACAAATTACAGGATTCCCGATATTTTCTCATATTTTCTGGGTTTTCGTCTTCCCCCCCACTTCTCATATTTTCGCATATTTTCCTGGGAGTCGACGATTAATTGTGTCTGTGTGTTTTTTCTCCTCCTGATCAGAGCCGCGCAGTCTCTCCAGGACTGGGCAGCGCCCGTGGGGTCAGAGTGCCCTTCTCGTCCAAAGCACAGCGCAAGTGTTTTCCAATGAAATTGTCGCTTCCCGCTTGGGCGGCTCGCGTGTTCTAGATCACCGGTCCTATGGAAGGGGGCCTCGCGGAAACGAGCGGACTCAAGGGCTGCAAAGCCGTCAACAATACGATCATACGGCAGCGCGGGCGCGGCTACTGTTATGTCGGGCGTGTCCCCCTTCAGGGGGATTTTGGGCGAAAAAATATACAAAAACTCGAAAAATACCCAAAAAGCAATCCCAACAATACTCAAAAACTTGTCTCCGGACTATTTTCAAACTATGTTTGAATCTTCCTCCTGTAGGGGGACAGGCCCGACTGAAGGCTACTGCACAAATCCCCAGCCGCGAAGAATTCCGGGCATGAAAGGCGGAGTGCTGCTTTGCTGCTTCCACCGCACGTCCTGGGCTCTCCCCCCCCGAAGTCGTGCTGCTCGCACGTTGGCGCGGCGCGTCCGCTTCGCTCGCCAGGTCGTCGGGGGCGAGGCCGCGCGGGCGCCCGAGCTTCCGTCCGAGCGGTCCGGAGAGCGGGGCCAGTACTCCAGATTTCGTAATAAAAGGGAGGGGGTCTCAACCCTCCCAGACGAGAAGTTTTAGACCCCCCCCCCCGTGGGAGAACCCTCCAAAATATCGTCCCCAGACCCCCCCAGGCCCTCCAAGATAGCCTGGAAGAGACCCCCCCCGAAATGAGACCCCCTCCCTTTTATTATGAAATCTGGAGTACCGATCTCCGCCGGTGCTGGCGTGGGCTCTTGCGTGGTCGGACGGCGAGCGGGCGTGGGCGGGGATGGCTGCCTCGCGCGAGCAGGCTGGCTGCTGCGGCATTACTCCTCCTGCTCCCCCGTCTCGTCTGCACCCTCGTCGTCGTCCTCGCCCCCATCCTCGCCAAACTCCGCTGCGCAGGCACAGTCATGGCACTGCCAGAAGGAAGGATAAGTACTCCAGATTTCGTAATAAAGGGAGGGGGGTCTCATTTCGGGGGGGGTCTCTTCCAAGCTATCTTGGAGGGCCTGGGGGGGTCTGGGGACGATGTTTTGGAGGGTTCTCCCACGGGGGGGGGGTCTGAAATGGCTTGTCTTGGAGGGTCCAGACCCCCTCCCTTTTATTACGACATCTGGAGTAAGGAAGGAAGCCTCTCCTTCAAAATCAAGTCATACATCTCCAAAGAATGGCCGAGTGGCCGAGCCCTCTCTTGGAGGAGTTCCCTCGTCGCTGCCCCTCGTCTTGACAGCGGCCCCTCCCTCTGCCGAAGCCTGCAGATCGGGCGCCGGTGCAAAGCTGCGAGGGAACGCAGGCAGACCCAGGGAACCACCGAGCCCCTCCCGAACCGGAACTGGACCCTACCTCAGCGCCATCACTGGAAAGCGCCACCTGCAGCGACTCGCGGTCCAGCGTCAGGGCCACCTCGCGGCGGCGGTCAGAGGAGAGCGAAGGATGGTGGCGGGAGCTCTGCCAGCGTAAAAGCATCGCCTGCTGCCCGAGCCAGGGCCCCCAGTGTACTCCAGATTTCGTAATAAAGGGAGGGGGTCTGGACCCTCCAAGACAAGCCATTTCAGACCTCCCCCGTGGGAGAACCCTCCAAAACATCGTCCCCAGACCCCCACAGGCCCTCCAAGATAGCCTGGAAGAGACCCCCCCCGAAATGAGACCCCCCTCCCTTTTATCACGAAATCTGGTGTATCCAGATCGCCCCTGGGAGCGAAAGCTGTCCAGCAGCCGCCACCCCGTCGCGCTCGCGGGGCCCTGCTCCCGCCAGGCCTCGGGGCGCGGATGGCCCAGGGGGCCCAGAGGCCAGCAGCAGCGGACACGCTGCCTGCGATCCTCGAGCCAAAGCAAGATGAGGCAGTGCCTCTATCTGCCTCTCCCTCTCCCTCTCCCTCTCCCGTTCTTTTTTTTGTTTTTTTTGTTCTCTCTCTCTCTCTCTCTCTCTCTCTCTCTCTTTCTCCATCACTGAACGGAGAAGGGCCCGGGCTGAGAAAAGAGGGCACTGTAAATCAGGCATCTGGTGCCTCCGCCCTGGGGTAGAGCAATTGTCCACGATTCGCGAGAGCGGCCCGTTACCGCCCCCCCAACACCCCCTGGCAACGTCACGATTCGCGCTGGCGCCTTGTGGGAGTTAGCAGTCCCTCGCATTCCCAGGCGGCGGCTGCACGAATCGTGGCGTTGCCTGCTCCCTCCCCCCCTCTCACCCCCCGTCCCCCGTCTCGCAGGAGAGCCCAGAGTCGAATCGCTCATTGGATCGGCGATCGAATTCAATCGGATCGGCGGAAATCGGCAGCCGAGTCGGGAAAAGTCGAATCGGCGGAAATCGGCAGGAAAGGTAATATGCCTCCAATGAGAGGCCGGAGCCCGAAGCGGAATCCTGAGCCGACTCGAATCGGAATCGGCAACCCTCGAGAAGTCAAACCGCATCGAATCGGAGGGATCGAAGCGAGCGCTCGTCTCGCACAGACAGCCCCCGTCGGCTACACGCAAGAGTGACCCTGGGTAAGAGTGACCTTTGGTGCGCGGCTTTTTGGGGGGCCGCGTAGGGACCAAACCTGGGCGCGCAAGCCGTTACTCCTGCTTCGTTTTCAGCCATATGGGGGCCCATCTGTGCCCGCACCAAACCCAAACCCCCGACGTCATGATTTTTTCATGACGCGACCCCCAGAGGTCCGGACCTATTCGCCGGGACCGGTTTTTCACCCCGAGTCGTTTTTTGACGGTCCCGAGGGCCAGTAAGAGCCCCCGGAGGCCGAAAACATAGAAAAACCTCCCGTCGTGATTTTTACCTAACAGCTTTTGCTGATAGGTTTCTAGTGGTCTCAAAAGCTAGCAGATGACTCCACAGGGGGGTCGGGGCGGGACATGGGGCGGTGCCGCCGAAGCCGAAATCGCTTGGGACATCCTCGCAAAATCGCTCTTGGTGCTCCCAGAACTCCATTCCCGGGCCACATTTTGGATGCCTGGAGCTAACTGTAGGCCACTTCGTGCTCTTCGACTTCCCAGAACTCCATTCCCGGACCACATTTTGGATGCCCGGAGCCAGCTGTAGGCCACTTCGTGGTCTTCGAGTCCCCAGAATTCCATTCCCGGGCCACATTTTGGATGCCCGGAGTCAACTGTAGGCCACTTCGTGCTCTTCAAATTCCCAGAACTCCATTCCTGGGCATGATTTTGAATGCCCGGAGCCAACTGTAGGCCACTTCGTGTTCTTCTAGTTCCCAGAACTCCAATCCTGGGCCACATTTTGAATGCTGAGGCAGGCTGATGCTGCGGCCGAGGCAGGCTGAGGCTGAGGCAGGCTGAGGCTGAGGCCGAGGCTGAAGGCAGACTGAGGCTGAGGCTGAAGCAGACTGAGGCTGAGGCTGAGGCTGAGGCAGGCTGAGGCTGAGGCTGAAGCAGGCTGATGCTGAGGCAGGCTGAGGCTGAGGCTGAGGCTGATGCAGGCTGAGGCTGAGGCAGGCTGAGGCTGAGGCCGAGGCTGAAGGCAGACTGAGGCTGAGGCTGAAGCAGGCTGAGGCTGAGGCTGAGGCAGGCTGAGGCTGAGGCTGAGGCTGAGGCAGGCTGAGGCTGAGGCTGTGACTGCGACTGCCGTTGCCGCTGCGACTGTCATCGCGAATGCGACTACGACTGCGAGAACAGCAGAATTCTACAACTGGATTCTCATCTGAATCTTAAGGGGAATGCTTCCAGATATGCTCCTACACATCGCTGTTAGGTTGCTTTGCCGGGATAATTTTACCTAACAGCTCTTGCTGATAGGTTTCTAGTGGTCTCAAAAGAGAGCAGCAGATGACTCCACAGGGGGGTCGGGGCGGGACCCGGGCGGCTGCCGCCGAAGCCCAAATCGCTTGGGACATCCTCGCAAAATCGCTCTTGGCGCTGCTAGAACTCCATTCCCGGGCCACATTTTGGATGCCCGGAGCCAACTGTAGGCCACTTCGTGCTCTTCGAGTTCCCAGAACTCCATTCCCGGGCCACATTTTGGATGCC
>CAUYUJ010014332.1:62673-71067 GCA_963575745.1 Prorocentrum cordatum | reverse complement strand
TTCTCCTCGTCCTCCTCCTCCTCGCTCTCCTCGTTCCCCTGCTCCTCCTTCCACATCCTCGGCCTCGTCCTGCCCCACTGGGGGCGCCGAAGGCCGCAGTCTGCAGCGTCAGCGCCCAGGGCGGGTCCGTCCCGGTGCAGCCCTGCCCGGGGCGCGCGCGGCCCCAGGGGCCTGCAGGAGAGAGAGGCGAGGCAGAGCCTGCCTGGTCGTGCGAAGGTAGGATGGATATTGCACCATTGCACAGGGAAGTCGGAACGCACACACACACACACACACACACACACACACACACACACTTTACCATCGCAGCGGAGCCCAGCGGCGAGAGGGGGAAGACGACGGACGACGACGACGAGAGGAGGGAAAGGGGGGGCGAGGGAGCAGCGTCCGCGCCCGCCCAGCGCCGCCCGCCTCAGTCAGGCGGGCCAGGGCGCGCGGCCAGCCGGTCCCTGAGGACGGCGCGCCAGGCCGCCTCGTTGCCGCCAGCGCGCGCTGCTGGCAGCAACAGCAGATTCACACACACACACACACTCACACTCTCACACACACACACACACACACGGCTAGATTCACATATGCGAAACATGCGGAGGTCACTGGATGCACGTGCGGAGAACCACCGTGCACGGGCCACACGAGGTCTGCGCGCCGAAACGATCTGCGGCCATGCCATTCCACCTATCGTCCGGCCCAACCACGTCGTTAAGTCCAGCTTCCTGGCAAAGGGGGAAACAAAAACCAGGGGCCGGTAACGAAGCAGCTCAGGCAGCCGGTGTTCACGACGCCCCCCCGCGCCGGAGGCGCCCATGTAGAAAGGAAAGCGCCCTGCGGCGGGGCCGAAGCCAGCCATGCGCTCAGATTTCGCGCCCCGTTCCAAATCCCCCTTGTCGTCCAACCCGAGAGGTGGAACCCCCCTCTCAGAGATAAGACGGGCAAAGGCAAGAGGAATATCCAAGTCAGGTCGGACGAAGTCGGGAATCTGCGAGAGCGGGCAGGCCCGGAGGACGAATCGGGCGCCGCGGCAGTGTCAGAACGCTCTGGGAGCGATCCAGAACGCTCTGAGGGACCTATCTTTATCCCGGGCCTGTCTGGTGAGGAGTGGAAGGAGGGGATGCGGGGTGGGCGGAAGGAGAACTCGAGAATCGAGGAGGGAGGCTCGATGATCAAAACTTCTGGCTGCTTCTTCTCACTATTTCTGGACCTCGCGGAAGCCTCGCGTGGCCACGGCTTGATGAAAGACTACTATCTCTCTGTAGCGGCTAGATGAGAGGGAGGGGGATGGGGATGAAGAGGGACTTTCCAAAGAGCTTGCCCAATCCGATTCGGTCGCAGGGGGGGAGAAGCAGGACGATTCTGCCGGGCTCATGCGGGGTCAGATGCGATAGGGCATTCCAGGGTATCCAGGAGTCTCCATGGGCGAGGGAGCACGAGGACGGATGAGGGCCAAGGAGAAACATGACAGGAGGAAGGGGACTGTCGGAGAGTGTAGGTCTCTGGATATCCAGTGGTCTCAGGAGGCCTCCTGAGGCGTCAAGCAACACCAACATGCTGCATTAGGGTGCGCGTGTGTGGTGCATCACCGAGGGCGATCCTCCATATACTCAGGGACCGAGATTGCGAACGACGACGACGACGATGAGCGGCTGCAGGATGAGCAGGGTGAACCTGGTAGGACGGCCCGGGCCCTGACAGCACGTAGAGCTGCGGGATCGGCGGAGCCCAGCCCTCCGTCTCCTCATGTTTCCCCTCGTCCTCCTGCTCCTCGTCCTGCCTCTCCCGCTCATCCCCGCGCTTGCCCTCCCTCGCGCCCTGCTCGCGTGACACCTCCTCCGCCTGCTCGGCCTCATCCGCATCCTCGCAGTCCTCGTCCGCCATCCCCACGTCGTCGACGCCGTCATCGGTATCATTCTCGCTCTCCTCGTACACCGCACTTCCGTCGAAGTCGACGTCGACGCGCTCCTCCTCGGCCTCCTCGTCCGCCACCTCCTCTTCGTCGACGTCGTCGCCGTCCTTCGTATCGTCACCCTCCGCGTCCAATACATCGTCGTTGTCCCCCCTCCTCCTCGTACACTTCCCCCTCCTCAGTATATCCCTTTTCCTCGGATTCCTCGTCGCCCTCCAGCTCATTCTCTTCATGTGCATCGCCTTTCTGTTCCTCTTCCATACCATCCTCCCTTTCCTGCTCATCCTCCTCCCCCTCCTCCTCCTGCTCCTCCTCCTCCTCATCCCCCCCTCCCACTCCCCCTCCCCATCCTGCTCCTCCTCCTCCACCTCCTCCTCCTCCTCCTCCTACTCCTCCTCCTCCTCCTCCTCCTCCTCCTCCTCCTCTTCCTCTTTCACCCTCCTCCTCCTCCTCCTCCTCCTCCTCCTCCTCCTCCTCACCTCCCCGGACCTCCCCAGGACGGGGGTGGAAGGGGGCTGGGGGGCGGGGGAAATCTCGTATCTACTGTGCAGCTCAGGTCGGCCTCGCCTGCGACGACCACGTGCCGCTGCAGCTCCGCTGGAAGAGCTGCCTGCCCCCCGGTCGCGCGAGGGGGAGGAACGATGAGAAGAAGAGGAGGAGAGAGCGAGGAGGGGGAAAGGAGGACGAGGAGGGGGGAGGAAGAGGAGAGGGGAGGAAGAGGAGACGGAAGCGGTAAGGAGGAGTGGAGACTAGGGGGGATCGGCGTCGAAGACGACATTGGCCCCGAAAGAGTGAACGCCGCAGCATGGCATAGCATGGCGTTGGAGAGTACGGCAGAGCGTAACATGGCATAGCAGAGCAAGGCGTGGCGCTGCACTATACAACATGCTATGGCATTGCGTAGCCACGCGTTGCATACCACAGCATTTCAGAGCAAGACTGGGCATCGCATACCGGCATCGCATAGCGGACATGACGCCAAAGATGCAGCAGGAACACCTTTGAGAAGGACGACAGCACGGAAATTGAGGCCAGCGCCGAGGCGGGAGCACTGCGCAAGCTAACCAAAAGCTCGGAATTAGGCTACTGCTACAACGGGAACACTCATGTGCGGAAATGAGCACGCGGAAATGAGACCAATGCTGCAGCGGGGGAACACTGCTCAAGAACCAAGAACATGAAAATGGTGCCAATGCTGCAGCGGGGGCACATGTTCGGAACGGCCGAAAGCGTTCGGAGTGGATAAGCACGTCAGACGTATCACCTTTTGAAAACCCTGTGCGCAAAACATACGCGGAGAGGGGCACAATACTCCGAACAAGTCCTCGGGGGCGAGGGGATCGTAGTACGCATGTGGTGTAATTGCGGAGACGGGGGGGGGCGGGAGAAGAAGGTAAGACGACGAGCGGAAGCAGGGGAAGCATGACAAGGTGAAGGGTGAGGACGCAGTGATGGAAGGACAAGGGAGGGAGGAAGGAGAGAGGGCAAGGACGAGGATGGGGAAGAAAAGAAGAGGTGGAGGAACAGCAGCAGCAGGAGGAGCATGAAGCAGATCATGGTCAGGGTCTGAAAAAGGGAAGGATCTGGCGGAGGACAAAGAAGGAAGAGGAGGCATGGGGAAGGAGGGATGTAGAGAAGGAAGAGAAGCAGCAGGAAGATGAACATGAGGAGAAATTAGGCCTGGAGGCGGGGGAGGGGAGAGAAGAAGAAGAAGAAGAAGAAGAAGAAACACATGACTCAGAAGAGGAGCCACACGGTAGACCCAGTCACGGAGACAATTGGAGAGAAGAGAAAACGTGGCGGACAACGCCGCTGGGCTGATCCCGGGCCGGAGGAGTCCAAGCGAAGGCTGGGAGGACGAGAGTGGGATGGGGGGCAGGAGGGGAGGGGGAAGAGGGAGTCACCCCGCTGTAGGGAGCAAGAGGCGGGGGTGAAAGTGGAGGTCGAGTTCGGTTGGAAGAGGGGTCGAGGGCAAGTCGTAGGTGGAAGGGAAAGCCGGGGTGGACGAGGGGGTGAATGAGGCAAGGGTGGAGGTCTAGGCAGAACTGGGAGGGGAAGGCAGTAAGGGTGGAGATGAGGGATAACCTTGGAGATCAAGGTGGACGCGAAGGGGAGTGGGAAAGAATAGTGAGAAATGAGGTGGGAATGATGAAGAGGGCGGAGGAACGGCGAGGGGTGGGGAGTGGGAAGTGGGGAGGACTGCGGGCGAGAAACCCGGAAGGAGTGGCCAGGGGCGGGGAGGAGCGCCTGAGGAGGAGGTGCGGGATTATAGAGGAGTGGAGCGGAGAGGACGGCGGATGAGTGGAGGTGAAGTCTGGTGGACTGGAGCGGGAATGGGTGAGAGGAGGCGGGTGAGTGCGGAGGAGAGGCGGGAGGGTGGATTGGAGTGGGGATGGGCGGGGATGAGTCAGAGGAGTGAATGGAGTGAGGAGGAATGCGGAGGAATGCGAGAAGTGGAAAGAAGCGGACAAACACAGGAAGGAGTGGGGAAACATGTGTTGGGAAACCTGAGAAGTGAGGTATGGAGAGTTCGGGGAAACCTGTGGGAAGAAGGCGGAAGAGGCCAGATGGAATAATGTGGGCAGGGGGGGTGGGGGAAGTGGGAGGATGTTGGGCGAGGAAGGATGGGAGTAGAATTGGGAGGAATGGGGAAAAGCAGGTGGACTGAAGTGGAGTGGGAAGCATTGCTGAAAAGCGCGGAGTGCGTAAGAGTAACGAGTAGTATGGAAGAGTAGGGATGTGCGAGGGTGAATCGAATCTAATAGATTGGGGGGGCTCTGGCGCGGACCTCGCCCAAGAGAGTTTCTAAGGAGGCCTCAAGAGGATCCACGAGGGGCTCAAACACGACCCCAAGAACGGCCCCCAGAAGATTGACGGACGGACGGATGACGAGACGGGTAAACGTTGCGAGGCGGGGATTTATCCATATTCACCGCCTGGGAACCGACGTCCTGGTGCCCCAGCAGGCGGTGGATATGGATAGATTTCGGCCCTCGAGGGCCCGAAATACAGGGCAGCTGTTTCAATACATTGGGTTTTTTTGCTCAAATATAGGATTTCAATCCATGATTAATTTCTGAATGATTTCATGCATGAACCCACCGTTGTTGTTAGTGCTAAATCCCTGCATTTTAAATACATGATCAGCACGCGGACCATGCATAAAAAAAACGACAGCCGAAGCTCAGAAAACTGACCCTCCAAGCGGTGGCCATGTATAAATTACCGCCTCGGAAACGGGGACCGGTGTGGGCAAAAAGGGCACGCATGCATACACCAACGCGCGCATGCATCGATACATCCACACACCCTTGCATTTATACAGCCACGCGGCCGTGCATCAACGCACGCACACAACAACACATCCGCACCCATGCGTGCGTACGCGCAGCCACCCATACACCAACACACGTCTACATCAAAATATGAAAACCAGCAAGATATACACAAAGTCGTTCTCGTCGTCGTCGTCGTCGTCGTCGTCATCGTCCTCGTCGTCGTCGTTGTAATCGTCGTCATCGTCATCATCGGCGTCGTCATTTCTTCGTCGTCGTCGCCGTGGTCGTCCGCGTCGTCGTCGTCCGCGTCCTCGCCGTCGTCGACCATTTCGTCGTCGAATGCGTCGCCACCGTTGTCGGCGAGTAAGCGGGCGAGGAGGGGGGCGGGGAAGCTGGGATTGTGAGGGGGTCGGGAGAGGGGCGGACGACGCGGAGGACACGCGGGCCTTGACGCTCCCAGAACGCACGCGACAAGTCGGGGTTCGATGTGGACCCGCTGACACGACCGCAAGTCTGAGGGTGACAGCGGCGTCGAAAGTGGCGATGACGGAGTGTAAAGACGAGCGCGTCCGCGGATTGTGACCCCAAGCGCAGTTGTATGTTTGCTGAGACTTAAACATCAAGGCCTCGCTCGTTACGAGAGCAGCAAAGCATCACGGCCACGGCAATAGCTTTGGAAACACCAGTTTCATAATAGGAGCAGCGAACGCGTAGATCTTCAGGCGCTGAAGCAACATGGCCGCCTGCTCCTCCTGCGAGCGCTGCGGCGAATCGGCAAACAACCAGCCAACGCAATCGCAGGGAAGGTGGCACAAATCGGGGCGGACCCCTCATACAATTTGTAAACACATGCTTGTTACGGGGCACGGTCACGGGCACCGACTTGCCCTCCAGCCACGGGAGCTGGATGGCCCCAGGGAAGTCTTCTTCGATGAACACTCAATCGTCTGGCACCGCTGCCTCGGACTTCCCTGTGCCACGGAAGAGCCCCCCAGGCCATTCCTACATGCGCTATGTGCCCTCTCCGCCACGCAGTCCGTCAAGGTGACCACTGGGGCAGTTTCAGGTCGACCGTGTTTCAAGGACATGAAGGCGCGGCTGCACAGGTCGGGGGCGCCCACGCGACTCATCGACGAGCACTCGCGGACGCGGCGCAGCCAGCTGCCGCCGCAGACGCAAGGCGACCGCAGCGCCTTCTTCACCCCAGGCTTGCGGGTCTTCGCCGCGCCCTTCTTCAGAATGCGCCCGCGTTCTCCCGCGCCCAAGCCTCGTCGGCGCCCCCCTCGAGCTCGCCGCCGTTCTCGAGCGCCCACGCGACCACTTTGCGCGAGCAGAACGTCTTCGAGCACGCAGTCAGTTTCACCACTGCGCGGGGGTCGCCTGGGGAGCACCGAATCAGGGACCTTGCCGCGATCGGCCACAGGCCCGCGTCCTCGACGCGACCGGCTTCGATTTCTCGTCCTCGACCTACCCCCGCGAGGCCCCGCGCTTCGGGCGGTCGCCGCCCCCCTCGACGCCGCAGTCAGCGGCGGGCGCTCGCCCGTACTGCGCCAAACCAAGGGGGCGGAACCCAGGTTGCCCCGCGTCTCCTCGGGCGCCGCGTCGTCGCCGCACCCGACGGCCGACCGGGGCGCGACTGCAGGACCAGCGAGTCGCGAGCTGGCGCCTGCTGAGAAAGGCCCGCTCGAGGGCCAAGGACTTGCCCTTCCTATCAAAATGGAGCGCCACGCCGTAGTGGGTCCGCCGGACGCACGCCAATCGCGCATGGCTTTATCTAAACACCACCAGCTTATCCACCCCGACGGGCGCGGCTGCCTGCCGCGGGCGCCTGGCCAGCCGCGCGGGGCCGGCCCCGCGGGTCGCCGCAGCAATCCAGGAAAGCGTCGCGAACCTGTCCCCGCGCGCAGGCCGCCGGCGCATCCAGGCCCCCTTGTCAGCGCGCGGCTGCGTCGCCAAATGGGCCCCCGCGAAGCATTCCTGTTCTCCCGTTTGAGCACGTGCCTGAGGAGCGCTGTCAGCTTGCCCCGCATCCCCACGAGCCTCTGGCGCTTCTCCAGCCTGCCCCCTGAAAGCGCCGCGCCCAGGCGCGACCCAGTCGGCGGCGGCCAACCCCTTGAGCCCGCAAGCTATGGGGAGTGATCTGATGTCCGAAAAAAACCCATGGCGCCCTGGGGCTGACTGGGGGCACCCGATCATTCCATTGCAATGCTGGGCCGCCGGGGGGGACCTAGGCCACTCTCAAGAGACGTCGTTGGACAGCCCGCTGCGCCTGACGCGCGCGTCACCCACCTGGCACACGCAGCCAACCTGACGTTCGCTGCGCACCTGCTGCGCCTGGCGCACTTCACGCGCCTGGCGCACGTGGCAGACCCCAGTGAGATAAATGACAAGGCTGGTGAACCATCAATGAACCTGCTGTGAAACAAAAGTGAACCATCGTAAGAAAACGCAATGGAAACCTATTAAAGCGCAATTGTTTTCGCATTCGATTCGAGGTTCACTACGTCTTCTTACGGCGGCTCACTGCTGGCCCACTGTGGGCTCACGATGCGAAGCGCGAAGAATTGCGGGAACCTCCGCGGTCACCTGGAAGCTAGCGCCACGTGCCTGGGCGGACCTAAGCAAGATGCGAAGACGAGGATGACATATTTTCGAAGCCGCGCGCTGCCAATCCAACCGCAGGAACTGCGGGGGCAAAAAAGAGCGCCTCTATCAAGAGCTGCGACTGCCCGCCTTCCCGCGCCCCGCGTCGCTCGCGCAGGTCAGCCGAGGCGCGGGCCGCAACGGGCCGCCCGCTGCCCCGGCCCGCCGTCGGCTGCGCCGCGGTTGCTCGCGCGGGCCATCCCAGGTCGGGGCCGCCACGGGCCGCCCGCCGCCCCGGCCCGCCGCGGGCTGCGCCGACGCCGCCCGGGAAAGCAGCGCGGGCGCGCCCAGCTCCCGCCGCCCTCTGCGAAGCGGCCGCTCTTCGCCTCCTCCACCGAGCGGCAGCGCCTGTGATGGCCGCCCATTATGCCGAGGATGAACTCAGACGGCGTCGCCGGCGCCGCGCGGCGCAGTCGGGCGAGGCACTGCGCCGGCGTCTTCGTCTTGCTCCCAGGCCAGTCTGTCTCGCGCCCCTCCATGCGCGCGTTCGGGGGCCCGGGAGGCGGAATCAAGCGGCGTCGAATCAGGGGGCCACTGCGCCAAATCCAACGCGATGGTGCCAGCAAATGT
>CAUYUJ010014332.1:57673-60173 GCA_963575745.1 Prorocentrum cordatum | reverse complement strand
GACGAAGAAAAGAAAGGAGGAGGAGGAGGAGGAGGAGGAGGAGGAGGAGAAGGACGACGACGACGACGAAGAGGAGAAGGATGAGCAGGAGGAGGAGGGCGAGGGGAGGAGACGGAGGACGAAGGGAGGAGAGGGACCAAGGGGTGCCGAGGAGAACGAAGGGATGCTGAGGAGGACGAAGGGATGCTGAGGAGGACGACGGGACGCTGAGGAGGACGAAGGAAAGCGGAGGAGGAGAAGGGGGAGAAGTCAGGGCGTGGAAGAGGCAGGAAGAAGGAGGAGGAGGAAGAGGAGGAGGGGCAGGAGGCTGGGAGGCTGGAGGAGGAGGCCCAGACATGTTGCATGCCAGTCCGCGGCGCCGTCCCGTCCAGGAAGACACCGCACTGGAAGCGCCGGGATAGTCGGGCACCCTGCCTGGCGAGCCCTGACCTCCTCGGGGGGGCGGAGCGAGGACGCCGGAGGAGCCCTCGGAGCGCCAGCCTGCCACCGCTCGGAGATCCTCGGGCGAGGCCGTGCAGGGAAAAGCGCGCAGCGCGCAGAACACAAGACACAGAAGGGCCGCCTCTTAATCAGAGGGAAGAGGGCACTGACCTCCGATGTGGACCCGACAGAGCATGAGAGGAGGACGTTTCGGTCCCGTCCCAGGAACGGCTCGTCCTCCCGAAACACTTCTGTCGACGGCCCCAGTGTCTAAAAACAGGCGCTGGAGGCTGGGAAAAGGCACGCAAGAATTCAGACTTGATTCTCCAGGACGTCACAGAGTCTGAGGGGGCAGGGTTAGATGCCCGTTCTGGGGACACTCCTGGAGCCACTGGCTCCGCTCGTGTCGAAGCTGCGTCGAACGTCCGTCGACTGGAGTCAAGCTTGAGTCGAACATGAGTCGAGCGTGAGTCGAGTTAGACTCGAACAAGGGTCGCGGGCCCCGAGGAGGGTCCCAGAAACGAAGACATGAGCAGGAGGTAGATAAGAGGCCCTCAAAGCGCCATCCTGCAGCGCGATGGTGACCATCTCCTCCGCCTCATCCGCGGAGCTGCAGGAATGCCGCCACCTCACGTGCACCGCCCCCGAGTCGTACAGCTCGACCGGCATGAACCACAGCTGACCTCAGGAGGACCCCAAAACCACGCGGGAACTCGACAAAAAACACGCGGGAACTCCTCTCAACGTTAGGAATCCTGGGGCCGCTGCCAGGGCCAGGGGGTCCGCCAGGAAGAGCATGAGAGAACCAATTACGATCAGGAAACTTGCTCGGCGTGTCGCGGCGGCGGGCCCGGCGACACTCTACGCCCTACAAGCTGATGGTGTCCCGCTCCGCTCCGCTCCGCGGGGTGGGAGGCCTGGAAAGGCTCGGGATGCTGACGCCGGGGGACCGGGACGTGGCTGGCGTGCCGCACCGAAGCGCTGCTGGGCTTGTGGGCCGGGATCGGCGAGGCGGCGCGCTTCGCAGAGGCTCCCTGCCGTACTCCGAACGGGGAGCTGGTCCCGAGGAGCCCGGGCCGGCGGCTCGAACAGGAGCAGGCCACCCGAGGTCCATGGGGCGCAGAAGGACCTGCTGGCAGTATGTGCTTCTGCCGGAGGGGCACGTCCGACCCGAACATGCAGGAATTTCAGCGGATGGCGTTTGGTTGTCCAAGCGGCATGGCCAGAAGGCTCCGACCACGGAGCTGGGTATGAGATGGCAGGTCCTCACATCGTATGAGTAGCCTTGCGATGCAATTGTCGATTCCCCCCCTGTCCGCAGCACTCAAGGCAATGAATTAATTCCCGAGGGGGTGGGAACCGCCTAGCGACCGCGGAGCGATATCGGCAACACCACGACATATTGAAGTTTTACATATTCCGTGGACTCCGTCGGAGGACTCCGATGGAGGACTCCTATGGAGGACTCCTATGGAGGACTCCTATGGGGGGCTCTAATGGAGGGCCCCGATCGAGCGACGTCTCTAGCGCCACGGAGTGCTCCGATGAAGGATTCCTGCGATGGGGGCCCCACGACGGGGTCATGCTGGGACCTGGTCCTGCCGGGATCCTTCTGCTGGAATCCCAAGGCGAAGGGGGGGGAGGGGGAGGGGGGCGATCATAGGAGGAGAGGAGGAGGAGGAGGAGGAGGAGGAGGAGGAGGAGGAGGAGGGGAGGGAGGAGGGAGGAGGGAGGAGGAGGAGGGGAGGGATGAGGAGGGAGGAGGGAGGAGGAGGAGGAGGAGGAGGAGGAGGAGGAGAGGAGGGAGGAGGAGGGAGGAGGAGGAGGAGGAGGAGGAGGAGGAGGAGGAGGAGGAGGAGGAGGAGGAGGAGGAGGAGGAGGAGGAGGAGGAGGAGGAGGAGGAGGAGGAGGAGAAGGAGGAGGAGGAGGAGGAGGGAGGAGGAGGAGGAGGAGGAGGAGGAGGAGGAGGAGGAGGAGGAGGAGGAGGAGGAGGAGGAGGAGGAGGAGGAGGAGGAGGAGGAGGAGGAGGAGGAGGAGGAGGAGGAGGTGGAGGAGGAGGAGCTTTTGCTCAGAGCGTCGC
>CAUYUJ010014332.1:47673-52673 GCA_963575745.1 Prorocentrum cordatum | reverse complement strand
CGGGGGGAGGAGCTACCACCGCCCGAGGCATGGCGCCTGAGAGTTGGCGGCGGAGCGCGCCGATGCTGCATCCGAGCGGGCCTCGCCGCGGACCCATCGCGCCCTCATCCCCGGAGATCCGATGTCGTGACTTTTTCAGGACGGGGTCCCCGAAGTCCCGACCCTTTCCCCGGGACCGGTTTCTCATCCTGAGTCCTTTTTTGACGGTCCCGGGGTCCGGCGAGGGCCGCCAGAGGCCGAAAAGCGGGAAAAACCTCCGTCTTGGTTCTGTCAACACGTCGGAGGTCTGGGCCCCTGGCTGCGCCTCCTCGATCCCATGGGCCTCGCCGGGCGGGGGGGTCCTCTGTGGGGAGGCCCCGGGCCTCGGCGATCGGGCCACGGGGCCCTTCCGGCGGCGCCCCGAGCCGAGGAGGGCCGCGCACTCGCCCTCCCCGGGCCCGGCGGCCGCACGTCGGCGCCCGGCGGCGTCCGCGGGGGCTCCTCCGGGGAGCGCCGCCTGCTCCACGGCCGTCCCGTGCGCGGACCTCCGATGCCCTGATGTTTGTTCAGCGCCGGGTTGCCTGGTGCTGGCGCTTCGTCGCGGAGCCGCGAACTCGCTGCTGAGGTCAGAAGCCTGACGAGCCCCACAGCAGTGGAACGACAGCAAGTACACTCGACGCGGAGGTCCCCTTCTGTGCATCTCGTTCTCAGGCACGTCCCACTGTGAGCGTCTGGCTGTGAGTCTGGGCGCGAACGTGAGTCCGAGTGGACGGCGGATAGAACGACGACGGCGGCCACTGCGAGGGACAACGACGACGACTCACAGACACAGGCGGTGAGCAGGCCCCCTCCCCTTTCCCTTGCTCTTCCTCCTCGTCGTAGCCCCTCCTGTCTCTCCATCCCTCTTCCCATTTCCCTCCTCTTGTGTCCTCCTTCCCGCCCACAGGGCAGGGGTCCGCGGGCTGGTGCAGCACCCGCGCGGAGCCCTAGTGGAACTTGAGTCTGCATAAAACCACCCTGGTGCAGAGGGTGGTGGGCTGGAGGACTCCTAGATGGGGTCGGAGTAGATGGGGTCGGGGGATTGCGCCGCATCCCCGATGCATCGGCGATACATCGCCGATGCATCGGCGATGCCCCGGCGATGCGCCGGCGACGTCGGTGGTGCATCGGCGCCGCCAGCGTGGAGGAAATCGGCTCCGCATCGAGCCGCATCACCGATGCATCGGCGATGCGGAGCGATCCTCCGACCCCAGCTACTCCGACCCCATCTAGGAGGCCCAGAGCTGATCGCTAAACGCCCAAGGTCTTGTCCGCGCCTGGGCCAGCCTCAGAACTCGGGTCACCCCGTACCACATCGTGGTCGCGGGAGGCTCACGGATGCGTGCCACCTGGCACCCTTTGGAGAAGGGTCTGCGGGAGTGGTGCCCCCAAGACCACCCCAACAAACCGTCCAAAAGGCCTCCAAGAGGGCCCCAAAACGGCCCAAGAGCGCCCCAAGACCTCCCAAGAGGCGCCCAAGACAGCCCAAGAGGGCCCCAAGACGGCCCCGAAAGGGGCCCCAAGACAGGGAACACGAACCGAAAGTCGGAGCCTTCCGCCTCAAGGGGCGCCCAGGAAGGAAGCTCCAAGAGCCCCAGGAGGCCCCAGGAGGCCCCAGAGGCCCCCACGACGCCCCCAAGAGGCCCCAAAAGGCACTGTAGAGACCCAAAAGAAACCCAAAGAGGCCCCCAAACGGCCCCAAAGAGGCCCCAAAACTGCCTCCATGAGAAGTCTCCGAGAGGCCTCCCACGAGATCCCAGCGAACATCTATCCAATAGGCTTCATACCCACAACCCAGGGACGGTGGCGGGGTGGACCGACATTAAACCCGGGCCGCCTACCCCCGCACACCCCACCCTTGTCATGTTTCCTGGCTAACGGATCGCGACGCTTTGCGCGCTTTCCGTCATCCGCCGCCCCCTGTTGGCTTGCCACCGGGGTGCATGGCGTGCCAGATTTCGAAACGTTGTTGGTTATTTTAGAGCTTCCCCTGGGGATTCGACCCAGCGCGCTGGCCACCTGGAAAATGTGCATGTCAATGCCTTTCTCGCCCAAGATGGCCCAAAATGGCTTCCAAGATGTCTCCCCGACGGCCACGATGGCCCAAGATGCCCTCCAAGATGCCTCCAAGACGGCCAATATGGCCCAAAGATATCCCAACATGGCCCCAAAATGCACCCATGACGGCCCACGATGGCCTCAAGATGGCATACGACGACCCAAAATGTCCGCAAGAGGCATCCAAGACAGCCCAAGAGGCCTCCAAGAGGGCCTCCAGGAAGGCCCGAAGAGGCCAACATCACACATGTTCCTGTGTTTTTTTTCAAAGGATCGTATCGTGTGTTTCTGTTCGGCCTTCCGACAACTCAAGACGGCACAAGAGCCCCCAAAGAGCACCCCAATATCGCCCGAGGCCCACATGATGGTTCCTGAACGGCTCAAGAAGCCCCCAAGACAGCCCCAATACTTACGCAGGACGAAAGATGTTCCTCTTGAGGTGAAAATGGCCATGAAGAGTTCGCGAGACAACGTCGGCCCCGCCGAACGGACGGCGACCGGACGAGCTGTTTGCAGCAACAAGGGGGGAGAAGGATGCATGCATTCATGTTGAATGGGGCCCGCTCGCGCGGGGAGTTGATGGGAGTTCGCGAGACGACGCAGGGCCCATCGTGGAAAAGCGATTACCGAACCTCCTTCCCCCAGAGAATCTTAACACGGGCGGTTTGCGGGGTTCGCGGGTCCGATTTATTCTGGCCCCCTCTTTGAACTAATATAATAGATTTAAAACAGGGTAGACATCGGATCCGCCGTTAAAAAATGACCGGACACGGATCCAGCTAATCCGAAATCGGACCCGTACGGGCGGAAATCGGATCCACCGAAACAAACACCAAAGCCACATTTGGATCCGCGCGAACTTCATGGGATCCGATGGGGATTATCTCATACGGGTCTGCTCAAGACTTCACACCGTCGTTCCGGGACCAAGAGAAAAACACGTTCGTCCTGGAGATGGGCGTTTTGGCCTTCGGACCCGTCGGTTCCCATATAGCCGGCACACCACATCTCACAGGCAGTCCGTTGGGTGAGGAGACGCAGGGCCGAAACGCATGGGCGTTTTGGCCTGTGGACTCGCTGGTTATCATCTAGCCGACACACCACATCTCACAAAAAATCCGTTGCTGGTAACAACATGGTAACAACATAGCCGACACGCCACATCAGGAAGGAAAAACTGCCGTCCTGAGGATGGGCGTTTTGGCCTTTGGACCCGTCGGTTACCATCTAGCCGACACACCACATCTCACAGGCAGTCCGTTGTTGGTACTTACATAGCCGACACACCACATCTTACAGGCAGTCCGTTGGGTGAGGAGACGCAGGGCCGAAACGCACTGGGCGTTTTGGCCATCGGACTTCTTGGTTACCACATAGCCGACACACCTCATCTCACAGGCAATCCGTCGTTGTAACCACACAGCCGACACACCACATCTCACAGGCAGTCCGTTGGGTGAGGAGGGGCCGAAATGCGCTTACGCAGGACGAAAGATGTTCCTCTTGAGGTGAAAATGGCCATGAGGAGTTCGCGAGACAACGTCGGCGCCGCCGAACGGACGGCGACCGGACGAGCTGTTTGCAGCAACCGGGAGTGAAGGATGTATGTATCCATGTTGAATGGGGCCCGCTCGCGCGGGGAGTTGATGGGAGTTCGCGAGACGACGCAGGGCCCATCGTGGAAAAGTGATTACCGAACCTCCTTCCCCCAGAGAATCTTAACACGGGCGGTTTGCGGGGTCCGCGGATCCGATTTCCTCCGGTCCCCTCTTTGAATTTAATGTAATAGATTTAAAACAAAATAGAAATCGGATCCGCCGTTAAAAAATGACCGGACACGGATCCAGCTAATCCGAAATCGGATCCGTACGGGCGGAAATTGGATCCACCGAAACAAACACCAAAGCCACATTTGGATCCGCGCGAAGTTCATGGGATCCGACGGGGATTATCTCATACGGGTCTGCTCAAGACTTCACACCGTCGTTCCGGGCCCAAGAGGAAAACACGTTCGTCCTGGAGATGGGCGTTTTGGCCTTCGGATCCGCTGGTTACTATATAGCCGGCACACCACATCTCACAGGCAGTCCGTTGGGTGCGGCCGCGGACCGTCGACCCAACCCAAAGAGGGACGGACAGGGGACCGACCACGACGACGACGACGACGACGACGTCGACGACGACGGCAACGACGGCGACGTCGACGACGACGACGAGCGAAAGCAAGAGCGAGAAAGCACGACAGCAGAGCCACGAAGGACACGAAGTAGGCCACGAAGGGCGACAGCGGGGACACGAAGGGAATACGTATGGGGCCACGGAGAGCGCGAACGAGCGTGGGCCACGAAGGGCAGATAATGCGGGGCCACAGAAGGCAACGATGGGGCCACTGAGGGTAGCACCTGGGCCACGTAGGACAATGAGGGGGCCACAAACGGCGACAGCGGGGTCACGAAAGGCATGCACATGGGGCCACAACGGGCGCGAACGAGCGGGGGCCACGAAGGGCATGCATATGTTGGGCCGCGGAGGGTAAGGACGGGGCCACTGAGGGCAGCAACGGGGACACGAAGGGCAGCGAGGGGGCCACGAAGGGCGACAGCGGGGCCACGAAGGGCATGCATATGGGGCCACCACGTGCCACGGGCGCGAACGAGCGGGGGCCACGAAGGGCATGCATATATGGGGCCACGAAACAAAGCGAGGGGGGCACGAAGGGCTGCAACGGGGCCACGAAGGGCAGCGAGGGAGCCACGAAGGGCTGCAACGGGGCCACGAAGGGCTGCAACGGGGCCACGAAGGGCAGCGAGGGGACCACGAAGGGCTGCAATGGGGCCACGAAACAAAGCGAGGGGGCCACGAAGGGCTGCAACGGGGCAACGAGGGGCAACGAGGAGGCCACGAGGGGCTGCAACGGGGCCACG
>CAUYUJ010014332.1:32500-45073 GCA_963575745.1 Prorocentrum cordatum | reverse complement strand
CTACTACTACTACTACTACTACTACTACTACTACTACTACTACTACTACTACTACTACTACTACTACTACTACTACTACTACTACTACTACTACTACTACTACTACTACTACTACTACTACTACTACTACTACTACTACTACCACTACTACTACTACTACTACTACTACTACTACTACTACTACTACTACTACTACTACTACTACTATTACTGCTGCTACTACTACGACGACTACTGCTACTACTACTACTACTACTACTACGACTACTACTACTACCACCACTACTACTAGTACTACTACTACTACCACTACTACTACTGCTACTACTACTACCGCTACTACTACTACTACTACTACTACTACTACTACTACTACTACTACTACTACTACTACTACGACTACTACTACTACGGCGACGACGACTACTAGTTGTACTACGATTTTTCCAACTGCTACAACAAAACCCACCACAACCACCATCACGACCACAACAATAGCAGCAGCAACAACAATAACAAGAACAACAACATCAGCAATAACATCAACACCAACATCAAAAGCAACAGCCACAACAAGTTCAACAGCAACAACAACAACAGCAACAACAACGACGCCGAGGTAAGCTGACAGGTCGCAGCGGGATTGAGCTTGCACGAGGGAGGGGTGGGAGGAGCGGCAGGGCGACGAGGAGGCAGAGAAGCAGGCCACGGACGGCCACGCCTCCCCAAGAATTTCCGCATGGGGGGGGGACAGTTTGGTGTCGGCGGCCACGTGGACCCCAACGGCGGTCAAGGCAACGGCGGAACGCATGCGTGGCGAAACGAGGCACGGGGGGGCAGGCGTGGCCAAAGGCAGGCTCAGATCGTGTGTGCACCGTGAACGTGTGCCAGGGGACAGGCTGCCATGGAAGAACAAGCATGGACTCCATGCTGGATGTCACTCGCCTCTGGCTCGCCCCAAAGGTACCTCATCGACTCAAGCGGCAGTTTCCTTGTCATGCCCTTTTGTCCCACCCATCCTGTGGTGTTGGGTCCTCGTTTTGAAGAGACGGTGCCGCGCGTTTCCTTCCTCCTCTCCTCTTCCACCTCCTCCTCCTTTTCCTCCTCCTCCCCCCCCTCCCTCCTCCCCATCCTTGCCTTTGCTCTCCGCATGTCTCTGTTTCGGCACACCCTTTACACGCTTCGTGCCCCCATAGGGAGCCCCAACCCAGGTCCCAGTGGCGCAGCGCGCATGGCATCCCCGCCCCATTTTGGCGCACCTCTCACACGTTTCGTGCAATGCCCCAGTGGCGCAGCCCGCATGGCATCCCCGCCCCATTTTGGCGCACCCTACCAAACACGTTTCATGACCCCAAAGGGAGCCCCAACTAAGGTCCCAGTGGCGCAGCCCGCATGGCATCCCCGCCCCATTCTGGCGCACCCCCCCCTCGCACGCTTCGTGGCCCCATAGGGAGCTCGAACTAATGCCCCAGTGGCGCAGCCCGCATGGCATCCCCGCCCCATTCTGGCGCACCCCATCACACGCTTCGTGACCCCATAGGGAGCTCCAACTCATGCCCCAATGGCGCAGCCCGCATGGCATACCCGCCACATTCTGGCGCACCCCTCACACGCTTCGTGGCCACATATGGGGGCTCCAACTAAGGTCCCACTGGCAGGGTTCGCATGGCGGCCCCGTCGCATTTTGGCGCACCTCCCACACGGTTCGTGGCCCCATAGGGAGCTCGACCGATGGCCCCAGTGGCAGGGCTCGCATGGCGGCCCCGCCCCATTTTGGCGCACCACTCACACGGTTCGTGGCTCCACCGAAAGCCTCGGCTCCACCCACACCCACTTCGGCATTTCCCGCGTTCGGCTCCGACGACATGGATAGCTCCAGCGAAGGCCCCATTGACGACGTTCTGAATGTGGGGTTAGTTCTATGCGTGGCTGCAGTGTGTAACCCAGCTGCTTTGCCCCCGCCGTCGCTTTGCCCAGCGGCCGCAAGCTTGCCAGCTATCGGCCAGCCAGCTAGCTCTCTCTGCTCCGTGCAGCGGACGACCCGCGCGCGTCGCCAGGACACCTTCGGGGCGACCAGTGCGCGTCGCGGGGACTCCGTGCGGCGCCGCGCCCGCAGCCTTGGACATTGGCGCGCACGGGGAAAGAGGGAGAAACATGACGGGAAGGAAGCTGGCGCGATCCTCGTAAGGGGCGTGCCGACATGGGCGTCGACATTTTTTCACGCAGACTCACGCGCGCGCAGACGCATTGACAATCAGACTCACTCGCGCTCAGACTCACCGCTCTCAGTCTCTCTCACGCAGACCTATCGTTTTCGTTCGCGTTGCGTGCCCCGCCACGCATGTCGGCACGCCCCTCGCACGGTTCGTGGCCTCATAGGAAGCGCGGGCGAAGATGAGATTCTCAATTGCGGTATTTACAACTGCATATGGTTGGGTCCTTCGTCAGGCTATTTTTTTTGCGTGGGGCATGTGACGCATACACATGTTCAGGTCGATGCTACCTCGCTTGTGCTTTGAATTAACCGTGCTCGACTCCGCACTCTGCACTCGCTCCGACCATGCAACTACTCGTTGTCGCGGATGCGCTGTCGGACCCCGTGTGCACGTAACTAGCCCGTTCGTGACCCCGCACATTGCCGCCGCTTCTACCCCACGACGATTGAAAGGTGCTCAAGGCAACAACAGCGCCATACAAGATGAGAAACAGCTTCCAGAATGGATGGCGCACCTCCGTCTCGGAGGTTTTCAGAAAACTCGTGCGGCGGCGACGGCGCCGTCGAGTAACAGGCGAAAGCGGCGGACAACGAAAGCGACGGCGACGAAGGGCCGCGGCGACGACGACCGCGACCACGACGAGGAAGACCAGCAGCGGCGGTGACGACCACGACCACGACGGCGACGAACGGCGGCGACGGCGGTGACGACGAGCGGCTCAACGAGCGGCGGCCGCCATTCCTCCAGGGCTATCTCCATGTAGCTGGGCTGCCGCAGCCACCGCCAAACGTCGCCGCGATCGGTCCCGTCCTCGGCGCTGCCGCCGCCGTTCGGGCTGGCGGGGCTCCTCCCCTCACCCCCTTTCTCTTCCTCCTCCTCCTCCTCCTCCTCCTCCTCACCTCTTCGGGGAACTTCTTCGTCGCATGGCAAGGATCGGCTCCCGGGCAGTGGGCTAACAACCCGTATCTGAGCCTGGCAGGCGCGGGACACATCTGTAGTCGGTTGCTTCGCTAGGTTGGTTCGCTAGGCTCACACTCATGGTGGATTCCACTCTCAGCACCACCTCCTAATCCTCCTCCTCCTACTCCGCCGCATTCTTATCCTCATCATCATCATCATCATCATCATCATCATCAGCATCATCATCATCATCATCATCATCATCATCATCATCATCATCATCAGCAGCAGCAGCAGCAGCATCATCATCATCATCATCATCATCATCATCATCATCATCATCATCATCATCATCATCATCATCATCATCATCATCATCATCACCATCATCATAAGAATCGTCGTCGTCATCATCATCATCATCATCATCATCATCAGCAGCAGCATCATAATCATCATCAGCAGCAACATCATAATCGTCATCACCATCATCAGCATCAGCAGCATAATCATCAACAACATCATCAACATCAACATCAACATCAACATCAACATCATCAACATCAGCATCATCATAATCTATCATCATCAGCATCAGCATCATCATCATCAACAGCATGAACCAGCATCATTACCAGCATCAGCATCATCATCGTCATCGTCATCGTCATCGGCATCATCATCATCATCACCACCACCATCACCACCATCATCATCATCAGCAGCATCATCATCACCACCACCACCATCATCATCACCATCATCATCATCGTCATCATCATCCTCGAGATTTCCGGCGCCGCAAAATCCGCCAGCCCCCTTGCGGGGCCATCAGGCTGGTGACGGAGGTGTCCTGCTCCCTGCACGCGTCCCACTGTTAATTGTTACTGAACGTGCGGGAGGGGGGGCCGAAAAAGGTCCAAATTACCACGCCCAGATCGCATTGTCTGAATTCCTGGGGGGGGCGTGGGACACGTAAACCAACGTGGGATTCGCGATCCCGAAGCCATAATCCTTGGTAAAATATACGATATTCGCGTTCCCGCGGCTACCTCGTCACTTAATTACACCATATTTGCGTCCCCGAGGCGAAACACTTTCACAAATTAGGCAATCTTTGCGGCGTCCCAGAGGCCTGAAAACTTTGTAAATTAGACAAGAGCTATACCCCCGAAGCCACAAACCCCTGTAAACTAGGCAATGGTCGCGTCCCCGAGGCCACAACCCGCTGTAAATGATATAATATTCGCGTCCCCGTGGCCATAAACCTTGTAAATTACACCATGTGTGCGTCCCCGAGGCGATAAACACTCGCAGATTACACGATATTCGCGTCCCCGAGGCCACAATCCCTTCCAAATTACATGATTTTCGCGTCCCCGAGACCATAAACCATAGTAAATTACGCGATATGTGCGTCCCCGAGGCCATAAACCTTTGCAACTTATACCATATCTGCGTCCCCGAAGCC
Source organism: Prorocentrum cordatum (assembly GCA_963575745.1). Lineage (NCBI taxonomy): Eukaryota > Dinophyceae > Prorocentrales > Prorocentraceae > Prorocentrum > Prorocentrum cordatum. The sequence goes on along the minus strand of CAUYUJ010014332.1, from coordinate 40,486 downwards.
ACAAACCCTCGGAAATTACGCGATAACCGGTCTGATCAGTTGTACGCAGCACCACGCACTGTCGGATAGCAACGTATAGATTGCAAGGTCCTTGCAAGGAACGATCCGTTTCAGGCTTGCAGTGCAAACAGTAACGTACGACAGTGGCCATCACTCGGGGTTCCGACACTGCTTCACGGCGGCGCACAAGCCTTCCCACACAGCTCTTGCATAAAGCATGATTTTAGATAGGGGGCCGGCGGCAGGGGGCGAAGCCCTTACGGATAATCAAGGAAGTCCACATCCTCATCATCATCAGCGTCATCATCATCAGCAACAGCAGCATCGTCACCATCAGTATCATCATCACCACCACCACCATCATCATCATCAGCATCATCAGCATCAGCAGCAGCATCGTCATCATCATAATATCCTCCTCACCTCCTCCTCCTCCTCCTCCTCCTCTTCCTCCTCCTCGTCATCATCATCAGCAGCATCAGCATCAGCATCATCATCAGCATCAGCAGCATCATAATCATCATCACCACCATCATCATCAGAATCATCATCAGCAGTCTCATCATCATAGTCATCATCCTCGAGACCTCCAGCGCAAGGAGGTCCTGCGGACTGTATCTTGCAATGGAGCGAAGCCCCGATCCCCTCTTCCCCACCGAAGTTCGGCTGGCGGAGAGGGGGTAGAAACGTGGGCCGCTTGCGCCCGTCAGAGGATTGGGGGGGGGGTACCCCCGAGAGAGATCGACCAGCAATCGAGACGGCACGACGGGGGGCAACAGGAGGGCAAGAAGGGAGGCCTCCTTCTCCTCCTCCTCGTCATCATCATCATCATCATCCTCCTCCTCATCATCATCATCATCATCATCATCATCATCATCATCATCATCAGCATCATCATCAGCATCAGCATCAGCATCATCAGCATCAGCATCAGCATCATCAGCATCATCAGCATCATCAGCATCATCAGCATCATCATCATCCTCACCATCCTCATCATCCTCATCATCCTCATCATCATCATCCCCCTCCTCCTCTTCCTGCTCATCATCCTCTCTTCATCCCCCCTACAAAGTTCCCTCCCGAGCTTGCTCGGCGCCTGATCCCACTCGGAACCCCAAATGGGCGGCCTAGCGGGCCCAAGTCCAAAACCTGGGGGTGGTGCGAGCGCTGCTCGACTGGCATCCGAACGGGCTCAATCCCAGGTCCGCTTGGCAGCAGGACGGGGCGGCTCGGACGCCGAACGCACTCCGAGGGCAACCCTGCGGCAGGCTTGAAGGTAGCCATGCGGAGGTCCAGCCGCTGGCGGTCTGCCGAGCGCTCCTCAACGTCGGCCCGTCCACCAAGGAGCTCCGGGCGCGGCCCTGAACAGCAGAAGTCGCAGCCGCGGCGCGAATACACACAGACTTCTGAAGGTCCGCGCGAAGTCCCCCGGTCGGCGCGGGACCTCCCGCCCCGTCCCCAGACCCAACCCCCAGCGCGGGGATCCCCCGCCCAGGCTTCTTGGTGGCCTGTTGGGGATCTCGGAGGTCGTCTTCAGGTGGAGGGCTCGATATGTCTGTTCGTGTTCCCCGTCTGGTGCCTTTCTTGCCCCCTCTTGGGGCCCTCGTGGGCCGTCTTGGGGGCCTCTTGGGCCGTCTTGGGGCTGGGCGCAAGTGGTGCCGTCTTGGAGCCCTGCTGGGCCCCCCACCTGGGGCAGGCATAAGACACCCACTGGACACGAACGGGCGGGACGGACGGCGCCGGGACGGCGCCGCCAGCGGCGTGGGGAGGGGGAGCCTCGGGTGTTCAATGACGGGCGGGGGGGGGGGGGACAGCACAAACGCGGTGGCGAATCGTGCTCCTCCGAGTTTGTATGTGACTGTCATTGCTTGTTCCCCGAAATCGAATCCTACATTTCCAAAGGAACGGCTAAGCCTTCAGGGCCACTCTCCCGAGCCTGCGATCCTCCTGGAAGGAGGAGGAGGAGGAGGAGGAGCCCCAATGGAGGCCGCCCCCCGAGGCCGAACATAGCGAGGCACCTCCACCAGTCGTGATTTTTGCCACGGCTCGAGGGGGCCTGGGACCCTGGCCGAGGTGTTTCGGGGCGGGCGCAGCCGTGGCGGCTGGGAGCCCCCCCCCCCGGAAGGCCCCCGAGAAAGCACGGAGTACAGTATGGGGCTCGACCGGCTTCCCGCCTCCTCTCGCCGACCTCCCACCGCCTCGACGCTGCGCGCGAGGCCGCGGCGCCGAGAGCTCCTCGCCCGCCCCCCCGCCGCCGCCCCCCCGAGGGCCCCCACGCTGGGGCCGCGGGGCCGCCTCCGCGCCCCCGCGCGCCCGCGCCCCCCCGACGAGGAGCGCACGCCCGCGGCCCGCGGCCCGCGACGGGCCGCACACGCGGCATGCCTTCGGCGCACCCGCGGGCGACCTGGGCCCGGCGAGGGGCAGCGCGGCTGCCTACCGGGCCACGCCTAGCCCAACCCGAAGGCCCAGACTTCAGGCAGAGGGGGGTTCGAGCAGGAGATCGGCGGCAGCATTGATTCGCCCCAGAGGTGCACACCTCGCCAAATCTAGGACAGATGCGTGGAATGTTCGTAGATTCGACAACCTTTCGAAACAAGTATTTGTCTGTAGACTCGACGAAACTTTCAATCTTGGGGCGAATCAATTCTGTAGTCGATCTCCTGCTCCAGAGGTACGGGTTCCACATGCACGACCTTTGCGCGCCAGCCCCACAGATGAGCTGGTCAAGCACAAGACCGTGGAGAGAAGCTTGTACATACCAGAGAGGCAACCCCTGGGGACACGGAGTTTGTACACCGCCACGCCCGACGCACAAGCGGATCCGGCACAAGGTACGCGCGCGGGGGCGGGGGCCGCAGTGAGCCTCGCGAAGCCCAGGTCGCCCGCGGGTGCGCGAAGGCAGGCCGCGCGTCGCGCGTCGCGGCCTGCTCCGCGCCTGGGCCCACTCGGCAACGGAACGGGCGGCCTGGCGGGCACGAGTCCAGAACCTGGGGATGGTGCGAGTGCTGCTCGACCGACCCCCCAGCGTTGCCCCGCAGGGGCAACGGCCAGCGGCATACAGAAACGGCTCGACATCAACTTGTGGAGGTCCGCGCGGATTTCTAAGGTCGGCGATGGGCCCCCCTCCCTGGCACATGGAGCGGCCAGGGGCTAGCTAGGGGAACAGAAAGTGACATAAACATAAAAACTCTGAGGTCCGCGCGGAATTCTCGGATCGGCGCTGGGGCCCCCCGGCGGCGCCTCCGGCGCCGCCCCTGGCGCGCTCCGCGCGCCAGGGAGGGGGGTCCAGCGCCGATCCGAGAAATCCGCGCGGACCTCCGAGTTTTTACGTTTATGCCACTTTTTGTTCCCCTAGGGGCGGCTCCAGAGGCACCGCCAGGGGGGGGGGGCACCGCTTGAGGCGACGCCGGAGGCGCCGCTTCTGCTTCTCAGAACGATACGTCGTCGACGGATCGGCGACAGGCTCTCGGCAGCGCCCCCGCACTGTGCCGGGCGAGGTGTGCTGTCGGGCGGCCACTGCCGCCAGTCCACGGGCGATTCGGGGTCCATGCGTCCCTCCCGGAGCCCATCCCCCCCTGGTGATCCTCGTCGTCCGGTCTGGCAGCCCTATAGAACGCTCTCGACGAGGCGCAGCTGCCGGAGGGCGCCCCGAGGCTGGGAAACCGCCGAGAACCGACGAGCACCTTCGAAAACCCCTCCTCCATATACCTCCCTCCCCGAGCCTGTTCCCCTCAGACGTTGCCCCTGACTTTGTCCTTCGAGGGATTCCCGCCTCCGGCAGGCGGCGGCGGACAGACAGAGGCGACCGGCAAGCGAAAAGCACGAGCCGCCCGCCGCGGCCAACAGCACAAGCGTGCGGGAACAGCCGGCGGCCGAGCCCGCGGCGTTGCCGCCCGCCATGACGACCTGCTCCCCTAGCTCCGCCACCTGCGCGCGACGCTGCGCCGTCGTCGTCGTGGTGATCGCCGTCGCCGTTCGTCGTGGTCGTCGTGGTCGTCGTGGTCGTCGTGGTCGTCGTCGTGGTCGTCGTCGTCGTGGTGATCGCGGCCGCCGTTCGTCGTCGTCGTCGGCGTCTCGGTGGTCGCGGCCGCCGTTCGTCGTCATCGTCGTCGTCTTCGTCGTCGTCGTGGTGATCGCGGCCGCCGTTCTTCGTCGTCGTCGTGGTCGTCGTCGTCGTGGTGATCGCGGCCGCCCTTCGTCGTCGTCGTCGTCGTCGTGGTGATCGCGGCCGCCGTTCGTCGTCGTCGTCGTCGTCGTCGTCGTGGTGATCGCCGCCGCCGTTCGTCGACGTCGTCGTCGTCGTCGTCGTCGTCGTTTTCAACGTCGTCGTCGTGGTGATCGCGGCGGCCATTCGTCGTCGTGGTCGTCGTCGTCGTCTTCGTCGACGTCCTCCTCCTCCTCCTCCTCCTCCTCCTCCTCCTCCTCCTCCTCCTCCTCCTCGTCGCTTGCCAGCGCTATGGGGGAGGGCGGAACCCCCGTTTCCCCCTTTCTCATTCAGGAAGAGGGGAGCGGGGGTCCCCCGATTTCCGGAGGGGCGGCACGTCTGAAGCCTCCCCCCCAGCGACCGCAGAACGCGCTCTGTGAGACAGATGGAGGTCATCCAATCTTGCAGGCAGTAGGTGAGCACAGCACGTCCCTTTTCCTCCTCTTTCCCATGCCTCCCTCAACCTACCTTCTCGTCTGATTGTTATTATAACGTTCCTCCTCATTATCACTCCCTCCCCACGCCCACCTTGCTACCCCGCTCTCCTTCCCCTCCCCCCCCCTCGCGATCCTCCTCCACACCATTCGTTGTCAGCCTCCTTGCTTTATCGCCCCCCTTGTTTATCCTCGTCCTCCTCCACCCCCCTCCACCTCCCCCTCCTCCTCCTCCTCGCCCGCCTCATCATCACCTCCTTCCTCCTCATCCTCCTCCTCAATCACCTCTCCTGTACCCCCCTTATCATTTTCCCTCCCCCCATCCCCACACTCCCCTTCTGACAAAGACGACGCGACGAGGTCGACTATGACGACACCGGCCGACCGACGACGGGAATGACGACAAAACGACAAGGACGACAGCGAGGAACGCGTTATGACCAGGATTTCGGCGCGAATCCCGGAATGGAGACGAGGGCAACCCAGGATATTCGAGAACAGCATATCTAGCACCCGAAAACGCACGAACACTTCGACGCCGACAGCGACGACGACGACGACGACGAACGGCGGCGGCGATCACCACGACGACGACGACGACGACGACGAACGGCGGCGGACGACCGACGAGAATAATGAAGATCGGCCAAGACTGGTCGGGCGAACCTGGCCGTGGCGACGAGAGGGCACCCCAGGGCCAGGAGGACCCGAGAAAGGCGAGGACGTCCGAGGACGCCTCCGAACGCACCGACGGCGACGACAGCCCGACGGGCGTCCTCCTCCCCGGGGGGGACGCGGCCCAAGTCCCGCGCCACGGATCCCCGAATCCCAAGGAGGAGGAGGAGGAGGAGAAGGAGGAGGAGGAGAAGGAGGATGAGGGGGATGATGATGATGATGATGATGATGATGATGATGATGATGATGATGATGATGATGATGATGATGACGATCATGACGATCATGATGATGATGATGATGATGACGATGATGATGATGATGATTATGATGATGATGATGATGATGATGATGATGATGATGATGATGATGATGATGATGATGATGATGATGATGATGATGATGATGATGATGATGGCGGTGATGATGATGATAATGATGATGATGATGGCGGTGATGATGATGATGATAATGATGATGATGAGGAGGAGGAGGAAGAGGCGGCGGAGGCGGGGGCAGGAGCGTTAGTCGGAGGACGCCGACTATACACCTGCACCGATCCTGGCCGGAGTCCTGGCTGGAGCCATCCTGTGCCCGGGATCGGCCTGGCCACCGGGACCAGGATCCGTGTACACACTGGTCGGAAGAACCAGGTCCGGGGCAGAGCTGGCTGCACCAGCGCCGAAGCTGCACGGGGGCACCGAGAAGCGACTTGTGCCAGCAGGGGGCAAGAGGGGGGAGGGGACAAAGCGGGCGGCCGCAAGGGGGGGAGGGCAGGAGAAGGCCACTCAGAGGTGGAAGAGTTCCCACTGGAGTGTGCTGGCGCGGCCAGCCCCGCCAGCGGGGACCGTGGCAGCTGCCGGGCCGCGGCGCCGGGGCACCCACGGGCGCAGACGTGGCCCAGACATGAAGTAGGAAGGCGCGTAAAGCAGATTGGGTTCGGGCACTCCAGGCGAATAAGAAGGCAGAGCAAGATCACATCGGGTCCTGAAGTGGGAAGGCGCCTGGCGCAGATCGGGATCTGGGAGCCGAAGCATACCTACTGTCAAAGACCGGCGCGAAAGTGTGTATAGCTGACGCCCTCCGAGTCAGGGTCAAGGGGACGACGACGGCTGCGGCTGCGGCGCTCGACAGCTTCTCACCCCCCGACAGAAGGCGGAGGGAGGCGAGGAGAAAAATGATGGGAAGGGGGGAGGGGCCTGGGAGCGCGATGGGAGGGGGAGACGACGACGACGACGACGACGACGACGACGACGACGACGACGACGACGACGACGGCCGACGACGAAGACGGCGAAGACAGCCGACGAGCGACGATCCACGAATGGACGGCTGACGACGGACCGACCAACGACGGCGAAGCGGCGAAGATGGCGACTGCAGACAGAAGCGACCGACCCAGACCTCTGATGCCTTGGCTTGTCCAAACCATCCTGTGGTGTTGGGTCCTCGTCTTGATTCAGCGCCGCCCCGCGTTCCTCATTCACTCATGCTCCCCACCCCCTCCTACCTCCTCCCCCATCCCTGCATATGTCGCCGCGCCGTTTGTTCTCGACGCGCCCAAGTGGACGCATCCGACACCACGGCAAACCCACGGCAAGCCCTGCGTCCCGCGCCCCAGGTAGACGAAGCCGGCACCGCGGCAAACCCACGGCGAACCCACCGCGTCTGAGGCGGCGTTTGCTCTGGTGACCGCGGCGCCCTCCCCAAGACGTACAGCAAATGGCGCGGCGACATGCCCTCCGCATGTCCTCATCGTCATCATCACCATCATCATCAGGATCAGCAACATCATCATTGTCATCACCATCATCCGCCAAAATTCGGCGCACCCCTCACACGATTCGTTGCCCCATAGGGGGCTCCAACCAAGGCCCCAATGGCAGGGCACGCATGCATGATCGCGCCCGGTTCGGCACACCCCTCGTACGTTTGGCGGCCCCATAGGGAACTCCACTCAAGGCCCAGTGGCAGGGCCCGCATGCGTGACCGCGCCTATCTAGGCACATCCCTCACACGATTCGTAGCCTCATGGAGCCCTACCGAAGGCACCAGTGGCCACAAGGAGCGCCCCCGTTCTTCGTCCGACCTGTGTTTCGTCCTGGGCCGTTTCTTGACGGCCTGGAGACTGGCGAAAGTCCTCAGAGGCCGAAAATGGTCCAAAGTTGTACCCAACCATCCTGTGAAGTTGGGACCTCGTTTTGAAGAGACAGCGCTCCGCGTCCTCTTCTCCCCCTCTCCTCTCCTGTCCTCCCCCCTCCCTCCTCCATATCCCCGCCTCTGCCCTCCGCGCGCGCACTTCGTCATTTACCTTACACGTTGCGTGGCCCCGTAGGGAGCTCCACCGAAGACCTCAGGAGAGGGTGTTTCCTGTGGTTCTCCACACCCCTCACACGTTTCGTGGCCCCGTGGGGAGCTCCGCCAAAGCCCCCAAGAGGGGGTTTCGCATGCGTTTCTCCACACCCCTCACACGCTTCGTGGCCCCATAGGGAGCTCCACCGAAGCCCATAGGAGAGGGGTTTTGCATGTGGTTCTCCGCGCACGCACACACACACACACAACGCTTCGTGGCCCCATAGGGGACTCCACCGAAGCCCACATGAGGGCGTTTTGTATGTGGTTCTCGACACCCCTCACACGCTTCGTGGCCCCATAGAGAGCTCCGCCAAA
>CAUYUJ010014332.1:10000-30000 GCA_963575745.1 Prorocentrum cordatum | reverse complement strand
GAGAGGGGGGGGGGATGAGGGAGGTGGTGGTGGTGGTGGTGTATATTGTTGGGCCCCCCATAAGGCACGGCCCGAAAGCTCGAGCCCCTCCTGAGCCCAAAGCCGTCCGTCTGTCAGCGCCTCGACTGGATTCTGAGCACTGGTGTTCTGGTCGTCGTGCTCTGCTCAGGCCTCCTGAGTAAAGAGCCGAGCTCTATACACCGACGCTTTTGCCGGCCCCGCACTGCAATTCGCACAGGAAAGCGGATCCCAGTGCATACGGCATCCTGGTGCATAAATGTTTCGCCGCTTCCCCGGAAAAACGGATTAAAAAATATACACCGCACCACCCCCGACGTCGTCCCCGACCCTCGAAACAGCCGGGGATGTAAAACCAGCCCGCCACTGGTGATGCATGCTTTGAGCAGGGACCGACCGTGCCGGCATTCCTATAGTCATACCACGAAATGTTCTTAGAACCCAAAAGTGCTCGAAGAACCAAAACAGTGTTCTTAGAACATGAACCCGATGTGTTAAAACGAGACAGTCCCAGCCAGAACTGTTCTAAGAACACCTCGTGGGAACCACAAAGGGCTCCTAGAACACTGCTTGGTGGGGCTACAGGCGAGCCGGGACGCTTTGCCACTGGTGATGCATGCGCTCCAAACTCCGGCTGAGGGGCACTCGCCGCCACTCGGGGATGGACAGAACCCCCTTTAGTAAAGCGTGGTTTAGTCAAAACGACCTCGGTCCCAAACCTGGCGGGCGCAATCCTGGAAAATGACGGCCGCGGCGCCCTCTCGAGAACCTAAAACGGACCGTTCACCCCGAGCCACGGGCCAGCCTCGCCTCGCCGGCCGCACTGGAGCGACCGCTCCAGGACACGATACTGAGGGCCTGGGCCGGCGGTGCCGCTTCTCCTCCTCGTCGCCCTTCTGCTGGACGGCGAGGGCGAGGAGGGCGGGGACGTATCCACACCCACCGCCTGGGAGCCTGTGGTGGCAGCTCCTGAGGGCCTCCCACACCACCTTGTCGCCTCCTGCGCATCGACGCTGATCGGCGCTGGCCGGCGCGAGTCGACGCGAAATCGACGCTGCGTCCACGCGGACCGGCGCGAAGTCGGCGCTGCCCCGAGGACGCCCAGACGACCATCGACGCTCATCGACGCTGAAGACGGAATTCAGAGGGTGCACCAGACTCCCATGATTTGCGACCGAAGTAACCGACGTCCTGGGAGCCCGGCGGGCGGTGGGCATGAATATGTGTGAAGGGAAACTGGGACACACAAATAAATAGACACAAATAACCAGATTCCCCATATTTTCCCATATTTGGGGGGATTCTGTCTTCCCCCCACTTCCCATATTTTACCATATTTTTGAAGGAATCGACGATTAATTGTGTCTGTGTGTTTTTTCCCCTCCTGAATGTGTTGGCTCCCGGGGGCCCGAAGACATCCGTGTCCACCGCCTGCAAAGGTCCGCGAAGAGCGATCCCCCAGGAGGAGGAGGAGGAGGAGGAGGAGGAGGAGGAGGAGGAGGAAAGGGGGAGGAGGGGGGGATGGAGGATGAGGAGGAAAAAGGAGGAGATGAGGAGGAGGAGTAGCATGAGGAGAGGAGGAGGGAGGGGTAGGAGAGGAGGAGTAGAGAGTAGGGAGGAGGAAGGGAGAAGTGAGGAGAAGGAGGTAGGATGAGGAGGGGAGGAGGAAGGAGGAGGAGGAGGAGGGGGGGGGGGGGCAGGAGGAGGGAAGGAGGAGGAGGAGGAGGATGGGGGAGGTAGAGGGAGGAGGGAAGAGAGGAGAAGAGGGAGGAGGAGGCTTTATGGGATTTAAGGAAGAGAAGAGAAGGAGAAGGAGAGGAGGAGAGGAGAGGCGGAGATGAGGAGGATTAGGAGGGCGGTGAATGAGGAGCTTAGGGGGGGGGAGGAGGGGGAGGAGGAGGAGGGGGAGGCGGTGGCTGTGGATAGGTCCCCGCCTCGGAGAGGGGAGGCGGGACCTGGGCCTCCCAGGGCGCTCTCATCGCCACTGCTGAATCCGCCGCGACCTCCTCGTCCGCACGCGCTCCAGGAGGAGTCGGGGGAACTACTCTCAGGGAGGGCGTGTCCTCCTACAGGCAGGTGTTGAAAGAGACAGATATACAAAACAGATGCTCAAAACATGTAAAAAGATGTTGAAACATCGGCCCCAAACTGTTTTTTGACTACTTTTGAATTTTCCTGCTGTGCAGGGACATACCCGGCTTAAAACTTCTCTCTGGGAAGGCACGGGGAAGAGGAGGAGGATAACTCGGGGGGCGCAATTGCTGCCCCCAGTTGGGGCATTCCTATGACGATCCGCGTCACGTCGGCGGTACCAGATCTCAGACAGATCGTGCCCCACAGGGAACCACAACTACGAGCCCGGTGTGCGATTCATATGATTCCCCGCCTCAATTCGGCGAACCCCATCGGAAGGATCTTGCCTCATAGGCAACAAGAAGCTCGTGGGGCGTCCCCGTCTCAATTCGGCACGACCCTGGAACAGATCGTGCCTCATAGGGCGCTGCACCTACGACCCCAATCGGACCGTTCCCTCAATTCGGCACACACACACACACACATCACATGGATCGTGCCTCAAGGGAAGGCGGAGGGGGAGGAGGGGGCGGGGGGGAGGACCTCCTCGGAGACCCGAGAATTTGAAAACGCGACAGGAAGGCGTCAGAAGAAGACGAAGAAGAAGAAAAGACATAAACTGTCGAAGGTCCGCGCGGATTCTTGGATCTGTTCTGGAACTTCCTCCCTCTCTCGCGGGGCGCGCCAGGAGCGGCGCTGGAGGCGCCGTCGGAGCGGCCCGAAGGCAGATCCAAGAAATCCGAGTGGACCCCCCAGCAGTTTAGGTTACGGCCCCAAAAACGATGTGATTTTTCTGATGCGCGCTCCCAAAGGTCCTGGCCCCTTCTCCGAAAAAATAGTTCATCACGGATCCGCTGTTGACAATGCCAGGGCCAGATGACGGGGCCCAAAAGCCGAAATCGAAGAAAAAAAGCACGCTGCCAAAAATCAATCCTGGGAAGTCTGGAGCGGGCTCCCGGGGACCGGCTTCCTGTCCTTCCGAATGTTTTCTCTTGATGTTCTCAGAGCCAGGCAAGGGCCCGTCCGTGGAGGCCGCCAACGGCAAAAAACAGTGGCCGTCGCGATGTTTTCCACGACGCGAGGGGGGGGCCTCCTCCTCCTCCTCCTCCTCCTCCTCCTCCCTCCTCCTCCTCCTCGCTCCTCCTCTCCCTCCCCTCCTCCTCCCCCCTCCCCCCCCTTCCTCCTCCACCCCCTCCTCCTCCTATTCCTCCTCCTATCCTGACTCCCCCCTCTCCTCCCCCGCCCCTCCTCCTCCTCCTCCTCCCCCTCCTCCTCCTCCTCCACCTCCTCCACCTCCTCCTCCTCCTCCTCCCTCCTCCTCCTCCTCCTCCTCCTCCTCCTCCTCTATCCTCCTCTATCCTCTTCTATCCTCCCCCCCTCCTCTTCCTCCTCCTGCTCGTCCCCCTCATCCTGCTCATCCTCCTTCTCGTCCCCCTGCTCCTCCTCCTCCCCCTTGTCCTCCTCATCCTCCTCATCCCTCTTCTTCTTGTTAGTAGTATTAATATCATTTCGTAGCATTCGTAGTATTACGAATCGTAGTATTATTCTTCTTCGAGTGATAATTCTTAGTAGTAGTACTCGAATAATACGGCTTATTCGCATCCGTGGAATTAGTACTAGTCTTAGTATTGCCATTATGAATGATATGGCGATTCGTGTGTGTAGAAAGATTGTTGTTATTATTAGCGGTGTTCTTATTATTCCTCACCATAGCATTCGTAGTATAATTCGTAGTGTTCGTATTGCTACTTTCTATTTAGTATTACGAATATTGTTTTGCCTGTTCTTAATAACAGTACTAAACTTTATTCCCCCTCCTCCTCCTCCTCCTCCTCCTCCTCCTCCTCCTCCTCCTTCTACTCCTCCTCCTCCTCCTCCCCCTCCTCCTCCACGCCTGTTCCTTATAACTCCTCCCTGTCGCACCCCGAGGCCAGTTTTTAGGGCGGGCCGGGCGTTTCGCCAGAGATTTCCTCACCACTCATGACTCTGAAGCTTCAAAAGTGACAACAGCTTCACAGATGGAGGGCGGGTGGCTTTCAAAATGTGGCTCTCGCCCTAGCGCCCAGCACACTCGTTCTAAACATTTACAAGATTTCACGGATTAAAGATAACCCGTTTTCAAAATATGACTCTCGCCTGAGCGCCGCGCACATTCGTTTTGATAACTTGCAAGAGCTTCACGTATTGAGGATCATCCGTTTTTTAAATGTGGCTCTCGCCTTAGCGCCGCGCACATTCGTTCTAAAGATGTGCAAGGGTTTCACGGATTGAGGGCGGTTCCTTTTCAAAATGTGGCTCTCGCCTTAGCGCCACGCACATGCGTTCATAAACAGTTGCCAGACTTTCACGGGTTCCCACGATCAACGTACCAGAAATGCTGTTTGGGAAGGATTCAGGATTTTGCGTTGCGGGTGCAACAGTTACGTTGATTCGCGGTGTTGAAATCCCAAGAATGGCGTTCTGGCACGGTCTCGGATCGTCAAGACGCAACAGTCAGGTTGATCTGTGGCGTTTGACAATGTGTTGGCATGCTTCCGGGTCTTCAAGCGGTTGTCTTCCAACGAGGCAGATCCCTCAATGGAAATGAACCGTTGTAGGGGCCTATGAAGAGGGAGCTTGGAGGGAGGGGTGTATTCTCCAACATCGTTGATGGCTCTTGGGTTTACACTGGTCCTCCTCCTCCTCCTCCTCCTCCTCCTCCTCCTCCTCCTCCTCCTCCTCCTCCTCCTCCTCCCCCTCCTCCATCCTCCATCCTCCATCCTCCATCCTCCATCCTCCATCCTCCATCCTCCATCCTCCATCCTCCTCCTCCTCCTCCTCCTCCTCCCCTCCTCCTTCTCCTCCTCCTCCTCCTCCTCCTCCTCCTCGGTCTGGGGGACGGGCGGCGGGCGGCGAGAGGCGGCCCGCGGACAGCGGCCTCCCCGAAGCCGCCCAGCAACAGCACGGCTCCGTCGCTCAGCGTAACGGCGGCGTGCCCGGATCGCGGCGCCCAGGGGGGCGTGTCCAGGGAGGACCACTGCGGGAGGCAGGGCGGCGGTGCGGGGGGAAGATGAAGGAGGAGGAGGAGGAGGAGGAGGAGGAGGAGGAGGAGGAGGAGGGGAGAGGAGGAGGAGGAGGAGGAGGAGAAGGAGGAGGATGAGGAGGAGGGGGAGGAGAGAGGGAGGAGTGGAGGGAGGAGGAGGAGGAGGAGGAGGAGGAGGAGGAGAGGGGAGGGAGGCTGAGGAGGAGGAGGAGGAGGGGGTGGGGAGGAGGAGGAGAGAGAGGAGGAGGAGGAGGAGGAGGAGGGAGAGGAGGAGGGAGGGAGGAGGTGGAGGAGAGGGAATGAGGCAGGAGGAGAGGAGGGATGGAGGAGGGGAGGAGAGGAAGGAGGAGGTAGGAGGAGGAGGCGGGAGGAGGGGGAGGAGGAGGGGAGGAGGAGGAGGAGGAGGAGGAGGGGGAGGAGGAGGAGGAGGAGGAGGAGGAGGAGGAGGAGGGGGAGGAGGAGGAGGAGAAGGAGGAGGAGGAGGAGGAGGAGGAGGCAGCGGGCGGCGCCTCCTCTACCCGCACTGGCGGGTCCCGCTCGCAGCTGGCTGGGCTAGAGCTCCTCATCCTCTTTCCTCTCCTGCTCTTCCCCCTCCGCCCTCTCGCCTCAATCGCCACTCGGCGATGCCCCCTCCACACCCACCGCCACTCCCAACCGCCAGAAGGCGAGGACCACTCCCAACCGCCACTCCCACCGCCACTCCCACCGCCACTCCCAACGCCAATTGGCGATGCAGCCCCCTCCACTCCCAACCGCCAGAAGGCGAGGACCACTGCGGGTGCGCACGTGCTGCCAGGTTCGTAGCGGTTTGGGCTCCCACCTTGGCTCAGGCAGCTGCTGTTGCTTCTCCCCTTCCTTCTCCTCCGCCTCCTTCGTTCCCGCTTGCTCCTGTCAACTCACACAAAACATGCGGAACTGCCTCACACGCCGTGCGTTCCGTGCTCCGGACCCGCCGGGTCTCTCGATTTCCGACGGCGGCGGCCCATCAATTTAGGGCCGCCGCCGCTCTCGACCCAGTGCTCTTGGGCCTCCAAGGGCCTTACCGGAGCCGCCTGGCGGTTAGAACGAGTACGTTCTCGCCGCCAGGGAGTGCGTTCTCGCAGTAGGGCGAGTCAGCCTCCTCACAGGGTCGCAAAGAGTGGCGCGTATCTTTCGAGCCGGCATTGCGTTCCAAAAAGGCTATTGCTTTCCTTTCTTCTCGCCCTCGGCGGCAGCCGGTGGACGGCTGGCGGGAGCCGGCGGCTCTGTCGGGGCGGCGGGTCCGGGGGCGGGTGCCGGGCGGAACGCCGCGGCTGCCGGCGGGGCTCTTTGGTGGCGTCTCCTCTTGGGCGTGTCGCGGACTCCCGTGGCCAGGGTGCGTATTTTGCCCAGCATTTCTTTCCACGGCCGCGTGTGGCTCATTTCGTCTGGTTGCTGGTCCGCTTCTCGTTCCTGCTCTCCGGACCCGCGGGCTTGTGGGAAACAGCCACTGGTTCTGGTTGCCTATCTTGTCTGCCGGGCAGGCTCCCTCCGATTCCGAGAGCTCTTTCGTGCCTTTCTTTATTGCCCTCGCCCCTCCCCCTTCCCCGCTCTCTTTCGAGCGAAGCACCCCCCTTCCCAACCGCCATTTGGCGATGACCCACCGCCACGTGGCGAAGCGCGTGGGCAGAATAATCCTCACTAGCGCCAAGGAGGAGGCAAGCTCAGTGTGGACTTCTCGTCGCGGACATGCGCGTGTCTTGTGTGCAAGTGTGTGCAAGTGTGTGCAAGTGTGTGCATGTGTGTAAGTGTGTGTAAGTGTGTGTAAGTGTGTGTAAGTGTGTGTAAGTGTGTGTAAGTGTGTAAAGATGAATAATGGTGTGTAAAAGTGTGTGCAAAACCGTGTAAGTGTGTGTAGCTGTGAATAGACGTGTGTGTATACGTGTGTGTACGTGTGTGCAAGTGTGTGCAAGTGTGTGCAAGTGTGTGTAACTGTAAGTGTGCAAGCGTGCGCAAGTGTGTGCAAGTGTGTGGAAGGGTGTGCAAATGTGCGTAATTGTGTAAGTGTGTGTAAGTGTATGTACGTGTGTGTGGTGTTGTGTGTGTGTTGTGTTTGTTGTGTGTGGTGTGCGTGTGTTGTGTGTTGTGTGTGTTGTGTGTTGTGTGTGTTGTGTGTTGTGTGTGTTGTGTGTTGTGTGTGTTGTGTGTTGTGTGTGTTGTGTGTGTTGTGCGTGTTGTGTGTGTTGTGTGTGTGTGTTGTGTGCGTTGTGTGTGTGTTGTGTGTGTTGTGTGTTGTGTGTGTTGTGTGTGTGTTGTGTGTTGTGTGTGTTGTGGTTGTGTGCCTCTTGCGTGTGTGTGTCGTGCGTGCGTGCGTTGCGTGGCGTGCGTGCTGCGTGCTTGCGTGCGTGCGTGCGTGTGTGGTGTGTGTGTGGTCCTGTGTTGCAAGTGTGATGTGTGGTGTGGTGTTGTGTGGTGTGGTGTGGTGTGGTGTGGTGTGGTGTGGTGTGGTGTGGTGTGGTGTGGTGTGGTGTGGTGTGGTGTGGTGTGGTGTGGTGTGGTGTGGTGTGGTGTGGTGTGGTGTGTATTGTATTGTGTTGTGCTGTGTTGTGTTGTGTTGTGGTGTTTTGTGGGATGTAGTGTGGTGTGGTGTGGTGTGGTGTGGTGTGGTTCGGTGTGGTGTGGTGTGTGTGTGTGCGCTCGGCAGGGAGGTTTCCGCAGGTTGGTGGACCTCTTCACGACCGGCGCTGGTTCCCAGGGGGCCCACAAAATTATCTTCCATTTGGCAGACCTGGCCCCCCCGGGGACAGGGCACGCGCAGGGCACTTGCCCGCGGTCGGACCCCCAGCATTTCTGGGGATTGGTTGATCATGTCGCATGTCCGCCCGCTCCTTGCCCAGAGCGTCGGCAACAACGTCCCATTGGAGACTTACGAAACATAACAAAACAGGAGGAGGAGGAGGAGGAGGCTGAGGAGGAGAAGGAGGAACCGCGGAGAGGAGGCCTCCCGGAGGACGGGGGGGGGAAGGGGAGGAGCCGAGGAGAGGAGCCTCCTCTTCTCGGAGGGAGGAGCTGGTATCGCTCCATCCTCTCCTCGCGGGGAGGAGCAGGGGGAGGAGCCGGCATCGTTCCATCCCTTCCCTCGTCGTCCCCAGGACGGCGAGGGGAGGGATGGAACGATACTGGTACCGATGCCGCTGCTCGTCCTGCAGAGCCCTCGTCGCCACGGCTGGGTTCTCCTGGGATGCACCCCAAGGGGGATCTGGGGAGCAACGGTTTCGGTACCTTTTCGTCACCCCACGGGGAGGGAGGAGGGAGGAAGGAGATGAGAGGAGAGAGGCAAGGAGGATAGAGAGGGAGAGGAGCGAGAGGATGTAGGAAGAGGAGGCGGGAGGATGACGAGGGGAGGAAGGAGAAGAGCAGAACAGAACAGCACCAATGGCCCGATGAAATCCCACGAACTGGAGGAAGAGGACAAGAGGCACCCAAAATTAGAAAAGAGACGCGCCGGGTGTTGATGCACCGCCTGATGAAGCAAGGGAGGGGGAGGAAAAGAGAAGGGAGCTGAGAGGAGAGGAGGGAGAGGAGAAGGGAGATGAGAGCAGGGAGAGGAGCAAGAAGAGGAGAAAGATGAAGAAAATCGACGAGATGAGGAAGGACGAGGGGGCCGGACGATGGATGGGGAGGGGAGGAACCTAGACGGGTCTGCTACATGCTAGACCTCCTGGGGACCAGTTTCGAGCCTCGGGGCCACCAAGAAGCGACGCGAGACGGAAAGCAGGCCCTTGGGAATCAACAGATAAAATGTCGGAGGTCTGGGATGGAGGAGGAAGAGGAGGAAGACGGTACTGGAGTGATGAACATTCGCATCATTGTCACAACTGCTGCTGTTCATCCGCCACCGCGCCTTGAGAAACATGGTGGAATGCCCAAAGGCGCATGCAGTCCTGAGATGCGAAGGGTTCGTAAGGTTCTTGAGCACCCAGGCCCCCATTCTCCAGCACGCACTTGGGCGTTCGTGGCGCTCCTGGGGTGCTTCGCGTGGGCCTCCAGGCCACGAAAAAACCTGGATGCCAGCAAGAAGCTCCCAAAACGAGCCAAGGGGGCCCTGAGTTGCAGTTGCCCCAAGATCGCTCCCAGACGCCCAGGATGGCCTCAAGGCGGCCAGGGAGGCCCCCGAGACGCTGCAGCGGGACCGACGAGCACGCCCCTGGAGCCCGGCGAGGGCCCCCGGAGGGGCGAGAACCTCCCGTCGTGATCTCCGTCACGACGCGGGGAGGTGTGGAGTGGTCATGGTCGTTGTGGTCCTGGTCGTGGTCGTCGCCGTTGATGGGCATCATCCTTTAACAGGGGCCCAGGGATACACAAAAAAACGCATGTCCAGGGAGTCCTTACAGCTGTGCATCGTTTCCGGTTCCGGATGTGTCTTTCCCTCCACCTCCCATGTTTCTGTTGTCCCACATGTTCTGGAGGTCGATGTATATGTGTGTGTGTCTGTGTTTTCCTCATGGCCTGGGCCCCACTGGCCGATTGACACCCTTGATAAGGATACAGGCTGCTTCCTCCGGGCCCCCAGGGGCTCATCCCCGACTGGGGTGCTGAGATGGTGGGGGTCTGGACAGGGATGGGGATGGGGATAGGGGTGGGATAATCGATACTGAGCTGACCGTGGTCCGTCGTCGCAATGGGCATTGGCAGCGGAGTCGCCTGGCCAGCTGCGGGCCTCTCGGGAGGCCTGCCGTTCTGGTCGGAGGGGGCGGGCGTCTGGGCGCTCCCCCCTCGTTGTGCCCCATCCTTCCTTCGCCTCCTCTCTCCTCCTTCTCCTCCTCCGCCTTTCTGACTTGCGCCCAACCCTCCTCCTCCTCCTCCTCCTCCTCCTCCTCCTCCTCCTCAGTCGGCCGATCAGTCGGATACTGTTGACTACAAATTGAGCACTGCCGATGCTAGCCTGGGTGCAGCAGATTACGCCTATGCTGGGAGTAAGTAGCCCGATGCTCCTCCTCCTCCTCCTCCTCCTCCTCCTCCTCCTCCTCCTCCTCCTCCTCCGCCTCCGCCTCCGCCTCCGCCTCCGTCTCCGCCACCTCCTCCTTCCCTCCCGCGCCCACTCTACTCATGGTTTCCTATGTCTCGCTTCCTGCCTCCTGCTCCTCCTCACCCTGCTCACCCTGATCGCCGCCCATGCCTCTTGCTCATCCTCTGCTTCCTGCTGCTCCTCCTCCTCCTCCTCCTCCTCCTCTCCTCCTCCTCCTCCTCCTCCCTCCTCCTCCTTTCTCCCTCCTCCTCCTCCTTTCTCCTCCTACCTACTCCGCCTCCTCCTCCTCCTCCACTCCTCCTCCCTCTCTCCCCCCCCTCCTCCACCCTTTTCCCTCCTTACCCCTCTCTACTCCTTCCTCCCTTCTCCTCCTCCTCCTCATCCTCACTCCTCCCCTCCTCATCTCCCCTCCTCCTCCTCCCCTCCTCCTCTCCTCCTCCTCCTACCTCATCCTCCTCATCCTCCTCCTCCCCCCTCCTCGCCTCTCATCCTCCTCCTACCTCCCTCCTTCCTCCTCTCTCCTACTCCTCCTCCTCCTCCTCCCCTCCTCCGTCCTCCTCCTCCTCCTCCTCCTCCTCTCCTCCTCCTCCTCCTTCTCCTCCTCCGCCTCCTCCTCCCTCCTCCTCCTGTCTCCTCCCCTCCCTCTGCCCCTCCTCCCTCCTCCTCTCCTCCTCCTCCTCCTCCCTCCTCCGCCTCCTCCTCATCCTCCTCCTCCTCCTCCTTTTTTTTTGGTTTTTCCTCCTCCTCCTCCTCCTCATCCTCCTCCTCACCCCCTCCTCCTCCCCCTCCCTCTCCTCCTACTCATCCTCCGCCTGCTCCTCCCCATTGTTCGAAGTCGACCGTCGGGGCCTCGGAGCCCGACTCGGGGAACAGCGTGCGCCCCCCCGATGCTTGAGGGGGAACATCCGAGCGGGACCAGCTCAGGAAAGGAAACACCGACCTGGAATCCGCGGAGCATCGCCGAAAGATCGGCGATAGGCCCACGGTGGCGGATCCGCTCCTTCCCGGGTAGGCGATGGAGCCCCCATCGGCGAGCAATGAGCGTTGGGGGTCGATGCCCCACCCACCCCGCGCCTATCCCCCGTTAGCGTTGCCCAGACGTTTTCACGAAGCTCACATGGGGCCCGCGCTTTATGCTGCAGATGCGCGACAGCGCCCGTGACCAGCGCCGCCCCCCATCGCCCCCCCCCGCTGGTCAGGTCACGACTCTCGCAGGCACCGTCTGCAGCTGGGCACGATAGCCACCATTCTCAGGCATGTCCAGGCGGCGCCGGCGCGAGCCGTGACGCTGCCGGCCCCCGCGCCCCGCCCCCCCGTCCGGGCCGACAGCCTGCGCGATGCACTGGGAGGTGTTCGCCGTCAGCACGCCGTAGGTGCACGTCAGGACGTACACGCCTCGCGGAGCCGCGGCGCGTTCGCGGCGACGGGGAGGGCAACTTGGCGGCGCCCACCGGGGGGGGCGGCGGGGAGGGGCGGCGGCCTATCTTAGAAGGCCACTCCCCCGCGCGCCAGCCCCGCGTGGGGGGGCGCAGAGCAGGGAGGGAGGCTCTTCGGAGCTTGTGGCAGCAGAGACGTCTGGGGGGGGGAAGGGGGAGGGGGAGGCGGGGGGGAGGGACAAGCTAGGTGCGCCAGCGTCACATCGGAGGTCCTATCCCTCCCTCCCATCCATCCCTCACCATGGCGTGGATCTCCTCTCAATTCGCGCGGTCGGATGTCGAGCAGGGCAATGATCCCAAGAGGGTACGCGATGGATGGAAAAGCATAGCGTAGAAGAGCACGGCAGAGCATAGCATGTCACAGCATGGCATGGCATTGCGTAGTGAAGAAGCATTGCATCACAAAGCATAACAACGCAAAACATAGCATCGCACAGCAGTGCACAACACAACATCGCATTGCATGCCGTGGCATGGCACCGGATGACTTCGAGGGTAAATGGCCCATCTACGAGAGGGCACGGCCTGTCCAGAATGCCCGCTCCATGTCCTCCGCAACCGTGCCTGCCCGATGTGAGCGGTTTCGAATGCCACGTGCCGTCTGGAGGCGCGGGGACGAGGTCAGCGCTGCAGCGGGAGCACGATTTTGAATGACCGAAGCGCGGGAATAGGGGCGGCGCTGCACCGGGAGCACCATCTTGGAATAACCAGAAATGACCGGATTGAAAAAGCACATTGGAAACACTTAGTAATGAAATCCTGCGCTCCGAACAGCGTCAGGGGAGCGAGGAAGGTAATACTCGTATTATGTAATTGTCAACGGTATCAGTGAGATGCCGCCGTGAGGAACCCATCAGCGTGCTTCTGTTGAAGAAATACCTGGTGTTCTAGCGGGGAAAAATGAAGGTAACACGGCGACAGGGTCCCACGGCAGCATGTCACGTATGCTATGTTTCCGTGTCTTGTGTTTTTTGCCTTACCGTTGCTGCTAATCCCCCTCCTCTCCTCCCTTTGCCCCTCCCTGCCCTTGTCACCTTCACCCTCCAAAGTCTGTCCAGATCGAATCGGGTAACCAAACCAACTCGGGAAGACATCGGATCGGGTCGGGTCGGCAATGAGCCGAAATCGATACGAATCGGCCACGCGAAGAGGAGCAGCAGCGCCACGCAAGCATCGGGGCGCACCAGATTGAAGGGGCCCCAGGACACACAAATAAATACAAACAAATAACCAGATTCCCTATATTTTCCCATATTTTCTGGGTTTCTGTCTTCCCCCCCACTTCCCATATTCTCCCATCTTTTCCTGGGGGTCGACGATTAATTGTGTGTCTGTGTGTCTTTTTCCCCTCCTGACAGAGGGTCGAGCCATCGGGATCGAGGCGGGAGTCGGGCACGCCGGAATCGACACCGCATCGGGTCGACGAGGTCGACATGGACCCGGCCCTCCAACGCCGCTCCGCCACCCCCAGCCACCCCCTGCCACGCGCCCGCTCCGCACCCCGCCCCGCCCCAGCAAAGTCCTCACGCCGGACGTGCGTTCCTGCTGGCGGCCTTCCTCCTCCTCCTCCTCCTCCTCCTCCTCCTCCTCCTCCTCCTCCTCCTCCTCCTCCTCCTCCTCCTCCCCCTCCTCCTCCTCGGCGGATCTCAGCGGACCTGAGATGCGTCTGATGCAGCCAGGCTCAGCCGACGCACCAAGACAAAAGATACCCCACGGCTGGGCCACAGGAGGAAGAGGGGGGGAGAGAGGAAACGAAGGAAGAGGAAAGGGGAAAGGACTGACCCAGCCTGCGGGGTGCCCCTGGCAGCAAACCCTTGAGCAGCTTGGCTCTTCCAGCGCTCTTCCCAAGATGTTTGTAGGGTTGCCAGAAGAGTTTGCCAGCCCTGCCGGTGGCAAACCCTCCGCAAGAAGCACAACAAACAACAAGGATATGCGCGGTGCCAGCTGCGGGCACAGGCACTGCCCAACGCAACTTGTGCCCCAAATCATATCTACCTCTCACAAGATAGCTTGGTGCCACCTACTGGCGCGGTGTCCGCTTCGGCATGGGTCGGGACCGGCCAAGAGGGGGGTGTCCAAGAGGGGGGGTGCAAATCATGACCGGCGGCACGTGCGCGGCCCAGCGGGGAGGCCAGTGACGTAATGAAATAAGAAAAGGCGCCATGAAATCTTGGGAAATATCACGGCCCCCGCCATGATATCCACCCCCCCCTAGTCATCACCCCCCTCCTTTCCGCCCCCGAATGGGGCGAAACGGACATGGCGCAGCAAGGACGGCGACGGGTGAACCGACCCGCCCGAGAACGCCGCCCCGCTCGGACCCTGGCGACACCGCGACAGGCCCACAACACTAAGCACCACACAGGGCGGTGAGGATGGAGGCAAGAGACACACAGGCGGGCACGCGCGGCGCTCCTGAATAAGATATGCATTGTTCACCTGCGCCGCACCCGGGCCCACAGCCGCACACGGGGAGCGGTCCGCGCGCTGACCCGTGCACCTGCGATCGCACACGGCGGCGGGGGCGCGAGTAACCGCGCCCCCCGCCCATGCGCGCCCCGCCTGACCCGCCCGCTCGGCATGCCCGCCTGCGGCGCGCGCTCGCGGCGCCCAGCGCTCCGCGGGAACGCGCCGAGCGATGCAGCCCCTGCGGCCTTTTGTGGCCATCCACAGGCTTCGCCGTTGAATCCGCCGCAAAATCCAAGAGGGAGGGGGCGAGGGAAACACCTGCATTTTGAACGGTAGCGGACGCGACCCTCAAACAGCGCGGGTACTTCAACACAAATCCATGCGGCACACAAGCGCGCTGGGGTCGCATTGGCTCTGGGACCCCCGCGTTGCTCTGCCCGCAGAACAGACCAAACTGGACCCCGCGCGAACGAAAGGCCTCAAACGCATGGAGGCACCCAAAGAATGGGATGTATGCTCTGAAGCTCTGCCTGCGTGAATTCGAACAGTTCGTTCGGTGAGAGGCCATGCGCCTGGGCTCGCGAGTAAGCGGCATTCGAACCTTGAATGTCCCTCTGGCCTTTCTGATCGACCGAACCGCGCAACTCGCGACAAGCCTTGATTTTCCCGTCGGCAGGCCACTCACATCATTGGCGACGAATCCCCCAAAGAAGCCACCACCACCACCACCACCACCCCACCCACCCCCACCCCACACCCACACCACCGCCACCACCACCGCCACCGCCACAACCACCTCACAAGAGCCCTGGTCGGACTGCTGGCCCCGAAGAAACGACTTGCGCAATCCACAGCAATGGCCCGGGCGACTTCCCACGGGCCAGGGGGGCGTTCGCGCCTGGATATACCTGGATTAGATGCGGCATGATGTGAATTCCCTGGGAGCTGCGCGAAAACCTTCGGGAGCGGGCTGCGCGCTTCTCTCTGGCGCGAGCAATGACTGCCCATCTCTGCGACTGCAAGCCCTCTCGTGGGAAGCTCAGGCGCGTCAGGGCGGATGCATGAACCACCAGTGAACCTCGGATCGCAGGCCCCCCCGAAAAAATGGGGCGCGGGCCCTGAAGGGAATCAAAGAACCGCAGGCCCAAGTCCTGGCGTGGAAAGGGGGGGGGCGAGGAGTTTAGGTAAAGCGAGCAATGGGCGAGAAAAAAGGCAGCGCCATTCGCTGCTCTCCATAGCGGGCCTTTTGGCGCCCCCCCCAAAGTGCTCGCCCCCCCCATGGGTGGCATCAGGGCGTTTGCACTTCCACGCGCGGAACCAAACATAATCTGGTTCTTCTCTGCACAGGAGGGGCGGGCGCCTCCCCGGGCAATGTCGCACCCCCGACTTCTGAGTGCCTCCCCGGTCGGAACGGCGCCGCAGGGGACCCGCCGATAAAATTGCCCAGCCCCTGCAGCGAGATCTGCCGCCCCAGCCCGACCAGCCGCCGCCGCAGACCTCGAACAGACAAGCCATCCTTGCGCGGGCTAAAAAACTGCCGGCGCCTTCGAGGTTTTCGGCCAACCGCGCCGGTCACAATCGTCCGCGCAGCCAGCGCCTCCCCGGCGAGGATCCGCCTTCCCCCGCGCCCTTGCGCCCCCGCGCCATGCGACATTGCCGAGAGGAGGCCCGTCCGAAGCAATCTTCCTCTCAGATTCTTCGGGGCCTTGAAGTCACCGAGCCCCCTGATCCCATGACTGAGAACTTTCGACATCTCTTGTTTATGGCACCTGCTAGCGGTCGCGGCTGGTGCCTCCCAGCTGCGACGCGCGCCCCAGGGCTGGCGGGCCCCCCGGCCATCTGCCGAGCCAACTTCCCAGACTCACCCCTGACGCACTTCAGCAACGCGAGGGCAGCGGCGGCTGCAAATATCCCCCCCCCGGCCAGCGGAGCTCGACATGACGCCCGCCGAGCTTTTCGCTGGCGCAGACAGCTGCCTCACACGCGCGCCCGCCCCCTGATCCAAGAAATGCACGGAAATATCATCAGCGCGCAATCACCGATGACTGACAATGATAAGGGGGAGAAAGACTTGGCCTCGCAAGTCGCCGAAGTGCTGCGGGCCACGATTCCTCTCTCAGGATAGAGAGCGCCACTGCGCGCCCCACCCAGGAGTCGGCATCTCCCCCGCGCATACGTGGAAGCTGCAAAACAGAACGCAGATCGGAGGCGCCTCCAGAGATCCGCCAGACAGGTTGCTGAAGTCCTTCGGGTGGAAGCCTTCGGGGCTGCAAGTCTGCCCTTGACTGTTGGAACTGGTCGCTCGAAGCACTGCTGGATCAACAGGTCCAGCAGCTGGCCCACGCACAGGAGGGAGGCAAGGGGCATGCGAAGGCGTCGTGGGGCTGGCCCCCCACGCTGTCCTCTAAGTGTTAAATCAACTCGCGCGTCAATGTCTCCAGAACGGAACTTGAGAAACCCGAAACAGTTTCAACGATCTCCTCCACTATAGGTTCTTGTCTCCTCGAATACCGCACGCTCCTCTCATGCGATTCCCAAACGCCTCCGTTGACCATTCCTTTCGTTTCCGCCGCCTGGTACGCAACGTCCCCAATGTGCCACGTGCTGCATATCCATACCTCGCCATTCGGAATGAGCTCGTCGACTTCGGAGGTTTGTCCTCGGCCGCACGTCAATGGAGCTGCCGAGACAGGACAGCCAGGAAAGGGTGCCACGACTCTCCCCCTGGCTTCCAACGCTTGCACCAAAACAAGAAAAACATAAAAAAAACAAACAAAAAAAAAAAAAAAAAAAAAACGTCTCGAGCAGGCGAGCAGTTCCATGGGCCCAGCAGCTTGCGAAGGTAATGCGAGTGGTCGTCCTGCTGGAACAAGCGCATAAGCTCCTTGAGACTCAGGAACACCCACCACACAGGCCTCCCAGGAAAAGCGTTCTGATCCTGTCTGGTCGCCAAGGGGGTCTTCAATGACTTGTCATCAAACACCAAGCATGACCCTCCAGGGAGCCCGCGGGCCTCATGGGTTTGACCAAACTGTAAGACGTCAAACCAAGCTCTGAGAAACCATTTGCCACACGCCACGTTCAACATCTCCTTACCGATCTCGTTCTGCTTACAGAAGGCCATGTAGGAAATCTCGTTGTGGTCTTTCTTGGGCCCCAAGAGCTGCTCCAAGGCCTCGGCAAGGTCCCCGTAGCCTGGGCGGTCCCGAACAGGCATCGCAGCAGGATGAGGTCGTACATGTTGGTAGTTCTTCGGAACATTCACCATAAGATCTCCCGCATCCTCCTGAGCATGGCTGAGACTGCTTTGTGTGGGCTGAAAGACACGTCGATGTCCGACAACGCCTCCTCAGAAGCCAAATTCCAGCACCCTGCTCAGCACCAAGAAATCAACAGTCCTGGACGCACCTGGTACGACATGGGTAAGGCCACCTGGTGCTCGCACAAGTCCTGCCACCTGATCTGGGGAACCCTCGTCGCTGAAAGTGGCTGGGCTCATCTCCTCCTAGGAGGTAAGGCATCCCTTGGTCAAATGCATCCTTCCATACAGCCTTCATGTGTTCAAGAGTTTCCTCTTTGAGGCCAAACAAGTCGTTCAAGTAAGCCGAGCAACGCGTGCAAACTCCCAGAGCTTGAACCTGATAACGCATCGTGAAACTCTACCAGCAACCGCAGACGAAGCAACGCGCGATGGAACCCATGCATCACTGCATTTCCGGGTGGCAATCATGGTCCCCCCCGACAGACGCCGTCTGAACCTCAATCCGGACAGCATCGCCACCGACAACTCGTCATCCTTCTCTCGAAGTCGGACTTCCATGGCATCCAGAAATGCCTATCGAAGCCGATGCTCCAGGAGTAACAGTATGTGAGCATCCGCATTCCTGAGCAACTCGGTGGAGCCTGGAGGTCTCTTCTTCTCGCTGGTGCCGTCGCTGAGCAGTCCTCCTCCTCCTCCTCCTGAGCCGCTCCTCGAGGCGGAGCCAGCTTCGGCGACGAGAAACCCCCAGGAGGCCCAGAAGGGACTATCGACCTGGCCTCGGCGGGGCCCTCCCCTGGGCACCTCGGTCGTGGTCCTCGCGGCTCCTCCCTCGACTCGAGCGGCAACCGCTAGGGGGCCACATGCGAACCCTACCCCTCCCCCTCAGAAATCGTGGGGGGTAGGGGTAGGGTTCGCACGTGGCCCCCTAACCGCGGCCCTCCGCCTCGCCGAGCCCGAGGAGACCGGGCAAGGGTCGAGGCGTGCGCACGAAGGCCAGCAGGGGGCCTGGCAGCAGGCAGAGGCAGGCTCCGCCGCTCCCGCGGGCCAAGCGAGAAGAGGGCCCCTAAGCCTCTGGGAGGGGGCCCAAGTCAGGAGGGCCAGGAGCATCAGGGATCCTCCTCTCCACCTCCTCCTCCTCCTCCTCCTCCTCCTCCTCCTCCTCCTCCTCCTCCCTTCCTCCTCCTCCTCCTCCTCCCCTCCTCCTCCTCCTCCTCCTCCCTCCTCCTCCTCCTCTCCCTCCTCCTCCCTCTCCTCCTCCTCCTCGTGCTCGTCCCTGTCCTCCTCCTCCTCCTCCTCGTCCTCCTCCTCCTCTTCCCTCCTCCTCCTCCTCCTCCTCCTCCTCCTCCTCCTCCTCCTCCTCCTCCTCCTCCTCCTCTTTCGCTTCCTATTCCCCCCCCTAGCCCCTTCGATTAGGGTCGGGGGTCTTTTTTCTGCAGATGTATCGAGCCAAACCACCCAGAGCTGCGACGACCAGTGCGAAGAGGGGGGACCTCAGTGAGGCTACGCCCGCATCGTTTTGTTCGGGTCAGGGGCTCTTCTGTCCCCAGTGGCCCGCTGCTCGCCCTCCCTGGCCCTCGAGCCCCGATCCTCGACCCGCGGCCATCGGCCACCGGTCCGCGATCCTCGAGCCTCGACCGTGGCACCTCGAATCGCGCACCTCGACCCTCGGACCTCGGCCCTCGAGCCGCGATCCTGGCCCCGCGGCGGGGGCGCGGGCGCCGCGGTAGAGCCCGTCGGCTTCGCGGCACAGGCGCGTCTCGGAACCGCCATGGTGGATCAGCGCGTTGGGCGCGATCGGGACGCTGAGGTCGCCTCGGGCGCCGGCGGGAGGCGCTCGTGTGCACCAGGACCGGGCCAGAGGGCACTCCTGGGCCCCCGGATGACGTGTATAGATATATATATATATATATATATACACAAGACTGCAGTGGCGCTTCGCGCCATGCACCTTGGTCCTTCAAGTTTGGTATGCAGGCGGAATAGCAGGAAGGTCAAACCGAAAATTTAGAGATAGCTCCTTGTTGCCTTTTCCGGCATCGCCGCTATAGTAATGAGATTCGTTATCCTTCCTCCATGCTTCTTGTTCCTCATTTTCGCCATACCCTGCGCATTCTCCCCATCCTCCTCAGCTCTTTTTTGCGGAGGCTCCTCCTTGGAGAGCCTCTGGGAGCCTCACAAAAATTGTTTCAGGCTTTCTTCTTAAGGCCTTCTGGAGGCCTCCTGGGCGTATTCTGGGGGCCTCTTGCGGACTTCCTCGGACCACCCTGCCTCCAACCGCGGCCTCCCTGAACGACCGGGTCACGATTTGGAATGCTTCGGAGAGTGTCTTGGGGCCATCTTGGGCCGCCATGGGGCTCTCTGAGGGCCATCTTGGACCCGTGTTGTGCCGTTTTGGGGCTCTCTTGGACTGCCTGGAAGCCCTTTCGGATGGTTGTGGGGCGATTTTGGAGCCTCCCAGGCGGCTTCGGACGCCCAGAAGACCGCAGGCTTGGAGCGTCGGGAAGCCGAAAAGCGGAGAACCCCAAAATTCATCAAAAACTACAAGAAAATCAATGATTTGTGCCTCTTGGGGCCTTTTTGGGAGTGCTCTTGGAGGCCTCTTCGGGGCCGTCCTGGAGGCCTCTTGGGCCATCTTGCGGTCACGTCGGTCACTCTTGGAGCGCTCTTATGCTGTCTTGGGGTCTCTGGGACGTCTCCGATGACCCCCCTGATCGCCCTTGGTGTGCTGGGAAGGCTTGGCAAAACGCCCTGCGAGGCCAGGGGGGGCCACTTCGAGGCCCGTGCGGAGGGCCC
>CAUYUJ010014332.1:0-5000 GCA_963575745.1 Prorocentrum cordatum | reverse complement strand
GAACTGCGGGGAGGGAAACTCGCACGCGGCGAAGCCAAGTAGCTTCCTTGGCCGATCGGTTGCATGAGACATCAGCTGGAAGGGGACACGAAGCACGACAAGGAGGAGGACGTATAAACTTGGTGATGATGAGGAGGACGACTGGGCACTGTTTGACCTGTTCCTATCCCCACTCGGGTGAACTTGGCCCCGCTGGCCGACTTACCCACCCAGGTGGTGAAATAATGGCTGTTCCTTCGGGTTTCGCGTGAGGGCTGAGATATCCCCTCCGAACGCGAAGCAGAAAGCATCTGAAAGCAGCACCTACCAGGATAGGGTGCCCATCGGCACACGCGAACTCACCTGCCGACAAACGCAAAGGGCGACCGCCAGCCGCACGCGCGCAGACTGGCCCCACGCACGCACACGCGTTCGCTGATGGTGCCGGCCTGCACCGCGTAGCGCTCCGCTGCCTCGTCGAACGACGGGACGGTGGCGCGCATGCCCTCGAGGCCCGGCCCCGTGACAGGCTGGTTGACATCGAAGCGCGGGGCACCGGAAGCAGAACCAGCGGCGGCCGCAGGAGGCGGAGGTGCAGGAGCAACGACCGGGCCGCCCTGTGGAGAGCGGGGCCGCGCCGTGGAGAGCGTTCACGAGGCGTCTGAGGCTTCAGCTCGCGGACGGGCTTGAACTCCAGCGCGTCGGCCGAGAGCGGTGCAGGAGAGACAGCGGGGCCACCGCCCACGAGCGACACCTCCGCTGCAGTGATGCACTGCACGGCCGCCTCGACTCACATCGGCTGCTTCTGCTTCTTCTTCTTCTTCTTCTTCTTCTTCTTCTTCTTCTTCTTCTTATTATTATTATTATTATTATTCTTATTTTTCTTATTATTATTCTTATTATTATTATTAATATTATTATTATTATTATTATTCTTCGTCTTCTTCGCCTTCTTCTTCTTCGGACCATGCCGGCGCGCCCTGGCCGGAACTAGAGCAGGAGCAGCGCCAGCAGGCGCGTCATCGGCCTGGCCGGCCTGCCGCGAAAGTTGAGGGCCCCGGGGTGCTCGACGCCGGCACCGCCGCCGCCGCCCTCGCCCTGGCCTCGCTGGACCGGAGGAGGCGAGCAGCCTCGCGAAGCCCCGCAGGTGTGGGCAGCCCAGCCGCGGAGTGCGCAGCCACCGCGGCGGCGCGGGCCCGCCTCGATGGCGCCAGGGGCGCCCACCAGCGCGTCGGCGTCGGCGTCGGCAGGAGGGGAGGCAAGGCCTGCACCACCACAGCAGTAGGGCTGAGACGCCATGGCCCAGGTGGGGATGGGGATAGCTTAGACGATGCTGAACGACGAAGACGAGGCAGAAGGAGGCTGAACAAGTAGGAAGACGGGCATGTGAAGGAGGAAAGGCAGATGCACCTCAAACCTTCCATCCCCTTACCCTGAGAGGACCCCCCGATCAGCACTTCAAACTATTCTCTGTACCGTCGCCGAGCGCAACGGCGATGGACAAGGTGATCGGGCACTGCTTCGGTATGCAGGCGTCGACGGTGATGTTGAGCGAACCCTCACTGCAAACCAGGGTGATCGACTCCTGGCGGCGGAGGCACCGTAAGAGGAATCCGGAATCTGGCATGGCCTGCCCCCAAAGAAGCAGGAGGGGAGGAGGGTGCCGCTGGGGACGCCGAGGAGGATGAAAAAGAACCAGGCAACGGCCACACTTCTGAGAAGGACGACGCCGACGAGCATGCCACTCCTGGTTGGGGTGGGCTATGGGGCCGCCGGCGGCGACGAAGGGGCGACTGTGACTACCTACAGGGCAGTTGCTAAGACATAGGATTTTAAAGATATTTGATGTTTAGTACATGATTGATGTATGAATAAATTTATGCATGAACTCATCGTTGTTTGCATTTTTAATACATGATCCGCACGCGGAACATATATTAAAAACGGCACTGTACGGGCTTCCTATGTGTCCTTTCAATGTTCCCCGACCCCCCCCCCCACACTGGGAACGGAGTGCAAATTGGGGACTTCGGGTCGGGCTGGTCTGGTGGGTGGTGCAATTGGGGGTCGATGCATACCCCCCTGAGCTCGTCCCCTCCTAACGCTAACCCCATGGTTTTTTGGAGGCTGCAACTTGGCTCTAGCCGCCGCTCGGGACGATCCGGGCGCCCCCAGAACGCTCCCGGCGAAAAGCAGGCGCTGGAACGCACTCCGAGTCTGGAACACTGGTGAGAACCTTCCTCCTCTTCCTCCTCCTCCTCCTCCTCCTCCTCCTCGTCCTCCTCCTCCTCTTGCCCTCCTCCGCGCCCCAACCCTCACAAGATGGCCCACCTGCTGAGATTTCCATTCCCCTTTCTCCGCCTCCACCTCATCCTCCGAGTTCTCCTCTAGCTGTTCCTCCTTGTCCCCCTCCCGCTTCTCCCCTCTGTGTCCCTCTGGCCCGGCTGGTAGTTCAGGCTTGCATGATGGAGCAACGCCTCGCCTGCCACGAGGAGGAAGGAGTGTTCACGGGGTCCAGGAGGCGAGACCTCGGACGAAAAGAGCTGAACACAGACTTGAACGCCAGGTGTTGCAGCGATCTGAAATGATTTGAGCTGCTTGTAACCTGTCTTGGGCGATTCAAGTCGGCGACGGCTTACCTTCCAAATCTACCGAAACACAGATTGGAAATGAGTCCTCTGTAGTCCTGCATTCAGTGCAACATCACTCCAATGATGACGTGCCCGAGCAGTCATCCCCCAGGCCTCACTTGCAATGAAGAGCTCTCAGTGTTTCTGGCGCTGTGCGGCGCTACTACGTAAATTGAGTCCCTTTTTGCGGTCACGTGATATTCCACCACTGGGGTCCCACTGATAGGGTCCCATCGATGGGGTGCCACTGATAGGGTCCAGCCCGCAAGGTCCAGCTACATTGCACCGCATATGTTACACAGCAGTGCATAGATTGCTCCGCATAATTATGCTGTATATTTTGTTGCACCGCATTGGCTGCGCCCATGACTGTTGCCTCAAAGAGTGCACCCCGTGGAACGTTCAATGCGCACAGAGACTTCACATCACATCACATGCTGCGCCCCGCAAGTCGCACCTCATACGCTGCAGAGCGCCACTGCTCGTGAGCCGCACGCCCGTATCACTACCCGTGCAGTGTTCCCACACCCTGCCCGCACTCCCCTGCCAGGAGGCGGAGGAGGAGAGTGCTGAAAAATCTGACCGGGACAAATCGGAGTTCTCTGGATCCAGCGATTCTGGAGGATGTGACGGGGGCCGCGGAACACGTTAAGAGCGTTCCGGAACTCTCTGAAGCGATCTATCCCGATCCTAGACCCGATTCGTAGACGTGCTGGATGCTGCTGTTTCCTGGCCCATTTGGGAGCACAAGGGGCTCCTGATAGTCCGGGTTGACGATGGCGCAGTCCCTCGTCTGCGACTCCCCGTGGTCCAGCGTCTGTGTCAGGCCGATCAGGCCCACCACGCCGCCGACCTCCGAGGGGAGGGGCAAGGTCCGCTGGCGTCGACCCGGAGAGTCGGGTCGAATCAGGTCAGAGCGGAATGTGCGTCGGCTCGGGCTGGATGGGCAAAGAATCGGCATCGGATCGGATCGGCTGCGCCAGGATGCACCACAATGCCATGCGGACATCGGGCCGCATCGGATCGTCGGGATGTCGGAATCGAATCGGATCGAGCCCTGTGAGCACGAAACCGCTTCGGATCGATCGGATGGAATGGGTCCCGGGGAGGGGAGGGCGGGGGAGGGAGTCGAGGCCCCTGGAGGGCAGAAGAATCACCCTGTTAAGAAGCACCCCATGCAAGCGAAGCCCTGAGCGAGCGCGCGTAAATCCGCCGACTGTGTGAAACGTTTCCCCGCTTGAGTCGTCGTCGTCGTCGTCGCTCCCCCCCCTTTCCCCGGGTCCTCCTCGTCAAGCGATCCAGCTGGACGGATAACAAACAAAATCGTAATTCATTCTAAAGGAAGCCCCTTCCCTTTGATCTCTTCCCTGGCGGGGAGGGGGGGAAGCGGGGGGTGGTCCCAAGGGAGTGGCGGGGTAGCGGAGGGGGCCCGGGGGGGGGTCCCGGGAGTCGTGACCTCCCGTGGGCAAGGGGGACGGGGGGGTGGTCCCCTCGTGGACAGAGGAACTCGGGACCCCTCCCCCCGCCTCCCCTCGTCCCCGACCCCCACCTCCGGAGGCAGCCTCCTCACTCTTGTCTGCGATTGCAGGCTGCTGGGTACTAACCCGCATGCATCCGAGGGCTCTGAGATCCGCTACGAGGCGGCTCCAAGAGGCCACGGGGCTTCCCACGAAGTCCCCCAAGAGGCCCCCAAACAGAGCACAATAGGCTCCCTAGAGGGCCCCAAGAAGGGCTCCAGAGCGTCAGCGTCGTCGTCGTCGTCGTCGCCGCCTTCGTTGTCGTCGTCGTCCCCCTTCAGGGTCGGCGGCGCCAGCCGCAAGGCCTTCCCAATACTAGATGACTCGGGCAGGGCGGGAATGTTCGGTAAACGAAACGGCTGCTTCGATAGCACACGCCGGTTATGAGGGTCGGGGTGAGCTGCCATCCTAAAGGGGCTACAGCGGATGCTGCACACACCTCGCCGCCGCCCGCCGGGACTCGGGGCCCAGCGCTCGGCGGCACGCGCGCGGGGCGCCGCTCGTTCGACAAGCGCGCGGAGGGACCCCGAGGCCGACGGGTGGCGGGCGCGCAGAGGGCAAGGAGGTCGGAGGTGAGCACCGACACTAGCACAGGGGGATGCCTCCTCTGGGGAGAGATGATCTTAGGTGTCGGTGTTGGTGGTAGTAGTTCGGCCATCGGGGAGGCCCGAATACTACCAAAATGACCGAGATCGGGATCATCTTCCCTCGGTAGAGGCACACCGCCATTACTGCAGTTGGTGCCAACCTCTAGACCTCCGAGAGTGAGTGGGGGGATTCGCTGAGAGCGTGCCGACTTCTGCTGTCCCTCGACTCGCGCTGGAGCGTCCAAGACTGCCCCAGGCTCCCTGACGCTCCCTGGATCTCTACGCCG
>CAUYUJ010014331.1:410000-414873 GCA_963575745.1 Prorocentrum cordatum | reverse complement strand
ATGTCAGCACTTCTCTCGCCCTGCGCATTGAACACGCCAGGACTCTACTCCTCCCCTTAGCTGGAGCAGCCCTTGACCGACAGAAGTGCTTCGACTACCTCATCGCGGACATCTGTCTAAACCTTGCGCTGCACGCGGGGTGCCCACAAGACATCGTTACTGTCCGCCGAAACTTCTACAGACACCACAAACGCTACATCCGCATGAACGGAGCGTACTCCAGGGACCTGGCCAGGACAAACGGTCACCTCCAGGGCAGCTCGTGGTCCCTGGATGACATCAAGATGCTCATGTGCGTGTGGACAAAGAGGCAGCACCGATACGTTCCTCGATCACTCAGCACTACCTTCGTTGACGACAGCAACTCCACTACCCACACCGCTCCTGAGCTGCAGAAATCTCTCGACGAAACCGCCAAGTTTGACCGATTCTCCGGTCAACGCATTCACCCTGGTAAAGTGGCAGGGTGGGCGCTCAACGATGAGCTGCACGCCGCCGTCACCCAGCTCACACTGGCGGATCGCCCCCTCCGAGTGGTCGATTCCTTCAAGCTCGTCGGGAGTTACATCAACGCCGAGGCAGCGCCGGCTCCAGTCGCGCTTAACCTCACGGCCACCGCAGACGCCCGTGTGCGGAGGGCGACTATCCGCCTGCCGCGCATTGGCAAGCTCCGTCGCCGATGCTTATCAAGGCGCGGCACGCCCGATCCCTGGCCGCCAGCGTCTGCACCACGGGCACCGACATCCAAGCACCATCAGGCCCAGCCAAGACTGCCTACAACCACGCCCTCAAGGCGGCTATCCGCCCCAAGGGGAACAAGTGGGTCGAGTTTTGGACTCTCATGGCCGTGTGCGTGCCGGGACACGCCCTTGAGATCGACGCCATCACGCAGCGTGAAGCATTCCTGTGCCTGCGGCGTCAGGTTAACCGCGACGTCACACTCTGCGGGCTCGCCAGAGACCTCCAACACCACGTCCAGACCCTGTTTGGTGGAGGTCCCGTCGGGCGACTCGTCCAGTCGCTCCAGCAGCTCCGATGGACCTGGCCCACATTCGGCATCATGTACGATGACTGGGGCTGCCCGATCAGCTGGCTGAATCTACCCCAAAACGCCTTCCTGCACATGCTGCGGGCCTCACAACGCAGGGCATTTCTGCGGAAGATCAAGCCACGGCGACAAGACCTTGGCTACCTCGCCTCGGTCAGACAGGGCCTTGACCTCTTCGCCAGCACGTGGCTCGCGCGAACCAAAGGAGCAGCCAAATGCACTGCCTGGCAGCTGGCGCTCCTCCTGAACTACCTGTCGGGCGGGGGCCACACCCAACAGCGACGATCCCGATCCAACACGTCGGCAGACCCCAGCCCCATGTGCCGCTACTGCGACGAGGAAGAGGAAACTCAGGAGCACACTGTCCGAGACTGTAAGTGCTGGGCCCGAGAAAGAGTTCCTCTCACCACCCTCATCAGTGACGACCAGTGGGCCCGTCTTCCGCCGCACACAAGACACTGCGGGCTCTTCGACGAAGACCCAGCCCTCCTCGACCTGCAGGCCGACCTCGCGAGGGACCCGCTGCCACAGCCCATTCCGCGGCCCCCCCCTGAGGGTGATCCTGCGGCTTCAGCCCAGGACACCTACACACCTACCTTGACAACGACACTGGATGGACATGGGTCTATGCTGCCACGGACGGTGCGTGCACCAACCAAGCCATCCCACTCCTAGCACGAGCGGGCTACGGCGTCTACTACGGCAACGACCACCGCATGAACTACAGTGCACGCGTTCACGGCCTAACGCAGAACGCCCAGGTTGCGGAGACCCTTGCCATCGTCCACCTTACGGCGTGTGCCGAACGGCCCGTGCACGTCTTCGTGGACAACCAGGCGGTGGTCGAAGGGTTCCAAAGCATCATCGACGGACATCCAGCGCCGCAGGGCACGCACGCGGAGCTCTGGGCAATGATTCACCGATGTGTCATGGCCAAGCCCGACATGTTTCGCGTCGAAAAAGTCGCAGCCACCTGGGAGACCTGGGCATCGACCTTGGGCTCATCGGGCCCATCGCGGAGGAGTTCAACCGTCAGGCCGACGCCCTTGCCACAGCGGCGGCACGCACGCACAACCTCCCCGACGACATCGTTGAAGCTGCAAAAACACGACATCGCCAAGCGACCGTGCTTCACGGGGTCGCTGTCGCCATCTACGAGCGCAGACACCGTACTCTGCCGCTCCCACACCGCAGGGCTGGGTTTACAGCGGCTGAACTCAGCAAAATGGAACCGAACCCCCTGCTGTCGGACCAGGCAACACCCGCGGCTGGACCAGACATCCCGCAGAACCCGGACGAGCTCTGGGCCGAGGCCCAACGGGCGATGTACGACGAACAGGAGGACGACCCGTTCGGCTTCGGCGGGGGACTAGACTTCCTGGACGACGGGCAAGCCAGCGCCAACCTTGCCCCGTCGGGCATCCGCACGACGCCCACCTCGACTCCGCCACCGAGAGCGGCACCGCACCCACATGATGACGTCGCTCACCTACAAGACGCCGACGAGGACTTTTATGATCCCCTCGGATTGGGTGGCAGCATAGACGACGTCCCGCCGACACCCCACGCTGCCGACGATGCCGCTTCATCGAGTCGCCACCCGGTCACGCGGCCGACCTCTGAGTCCTCGCACGGCATCACGATTGGTCCCTCCGTGCCACCAACCCCGTCCCCCCACCAGCGCCAGCCCGCGGGGGCGGCTTCAGCCCCCCCGCAGGGCACTGAGCCAGTCAGGCCGTCGCGCCCCGTCCACGCTCCTACTGTTGCAGGCTGCGAGGCTGCGGCTCCTCCGTCCTCATGGGGCTTGGCCCCAGCGGCTTCAGCCGTGGGACCGCGCGACACCCTCCAGTCGCCTCGCCACGGCGACGGCCGCCAGCGCACGGACCGCCGCACCGCGCTGGTCCACCACCTGGCCAGGCGCACCGATGACCTCGTCCCCGCCGCGAGGCCCGCGGCCGCGGGCACAGAGCAGCCGCTCCGCACCGACCGCGAAGCCGAGCTGTCCCAGTCTACGGCCGCTCTCCAGCAGAGGTGCGCAGCTCTCGCCGCCGACCTTGCCGCTGCCCAAGCCCGTCAAGGCCCTTTGCTCCAGCGCCTCCACCGCGCCGGTCGTGCCTTCGCCGAGCTGCTTACCCCGCCCGATGGTGCTGCGCCGCCACTCACCCTCCATGCTATGCTGTCATCGCTCCGCGGCGCTCCGCCTGGAGCCCCGCGCTAATCTCCGCCATTCTGCCTGCCCGTGTGCACGCGTGGCCCCGCGTCCACGGTGTCAGGG
Source organism: Prorocentrum cordatum (assembly GCA_963575745.1). Classification (NCBI taxonomy): domain Eukaryota; class Dinophyceae; order Prorocentrales; family Prorocentraceae; genus Prorocentrum; species Prorocentrum cordatum. The sequence goes on along the minus strand of CAUYUJ010014331.1, from coordinate 411,550 downwards.
CGTGGGGGCGGGGGGTGCCCCGTCCCTGCGCGCCGCGCTGCGGCCAAGCGCCCAACTGACGGTCTGCCAAGCCGCCTAGCCACGTGTCCGCACGTCGCCTTTCTTGTTGGGGCCTTCTTCGTCACGCGGTCTGACACGTGAGATCTTCACAGTCTGTCCGCCGTCCGTAGCTTCAGACGCAATGCGCCGGGGGTGGGGGTCTGTTGCCCGCCCTCGTATCTTAAGGCTGCACCGCCGCTAATAGTGTTTTGCGGGTTGTCGCACCGCAGTGCGCCTCGCGGACGGACCCTGGTCCGCCTACTTGTCCGGTCTCTCTCTCTCTCTCTCTCTCTCTCTCTCTCTCTCTCTCTCTCTCTCTCTCTCTCTCTCTCTCTCTCTCTCTCTCTCTCTCTCTCTCTCTCTTCTCCTCTCCCCCCCCTCTCTCTCTTTCTCTCTCTCTCTCTCTCTCTCACATTCTCTGTCTCTGTCTCTGTCTCTGTCTCTGTCGCTGTCTCTGTCTCTGTCTCTGTCTCTGTCTCTGTCTCTGTCTCTGTCTCTGTCTCCGTCTGTCTCTGTCTCTGTCTCTGTCTCTGTCTCTGTCTCTGTCTCTGTCTCTGTCTCTGTCTCTGTCTCTGTCTCTGTCTCCGTCTCTGTCTCTCTCTCTGTCTCTGTCTCTGTCTCTGTCTCTCTCTCTCTCTCTCTCTCTCTCTTCTCCTCCCCTCACCCCCTCCCTCCTACTCCAGCTCCCCCAGCAACTCGAGCGCCCATTTCCGCCCTCGCCATTGGAGGGCTCCCCGCGGCACCCTGCGCGCGCACTCCGCAACCCCTGTGCGCGCCCTAGGGCCAAAATCCAATGGGGGCGCGCAGCGCGGCGCAACATGGCACGGCGGGCCCACGGCACAGCGCAGCACGGCGCGGCACGGCGCGCACGGCAGATTGAGGAGGCCAGGGAACGAGGGGAAGGAGGAGAAGGGCGAAGAGGAGGAGGAGCAGGAGGAGGAGGAGGGGGATGGGAGAAGGTAGGATTTTTTGTTCCGGACGGGCCTTGTCGCAACCATGGCACCCTCTAGATCAGGGGGCACAACGCGCCCACCCCGACCTCTTCCGCCAACATCTTGCTGAGGTAAATGCCATTCTCCACCGCGTAGTCGCGCCAGCAGAACCTGCGGCGACGACGACCGCGCCCAATAACGAAACAAAGAAAAACGACGACGACCGCGCCCGATAACGAAACAAAAAAAGGCACCTGTACATGCGCGGCCCCTCTTCGGCTTCGTCGGGCGTGGGCGTCCACGCCAGCGCGATCATGGACGGGTCGTTCCTGCCCAGCTCGCGCGTGCCCCACGCGCCGACCAGCCAGCACTCTCGAGCCCCCCTTTCCCCAAAAGGGCAATGCCAAACCCCTGGGGGCTGCTGCTTGGGGAAGGGGAGTTCGATAAAGTTCGGGGCCCATACTGGCGGGCGCTCGGCCCGCCACGGCAAAAGGCCACGGGGCGGGCGGCCCCTGGGGGGGGGGGCGCCTTGGTCGGGCACGTCCAGCCCAAACTTGGGATGCGTGCGCCCCGGGCGAT
>CAUYUJ010014331.1:352500-400000 GCA_963575745.1 Prorocentrum cordatum | reverse complement strand
GACGCTGAAAACAGCATAACAGGCACATAACGTCAGCTTGTGATTGACAAATCCGTGGGGGGCGCGCGTTAAGACAAGTCGTCCTCCTGATCCGGCGAATTGCGGGGTGGCGCCCGCCAGATTGAAAATCAACGGGGCGGCGACGGTGATTAGCGCCGACGCCCGACCGCCAACAAGAAGGCGACAGACAGCACAGACTGGGGGAGGGGGAGAGGGGGGCGGGAGGCAAAGGCGTTACAAGCAAGGACCGCGAGCCAGGGCGACACCTGTTTGAAATGAAGAATACCTGCTGTCGGCGTTCACCCCCGCATTTTCTATGTTTTCTTTCGGACCGAAGCATTCCTTTTGCCTTGGCCGCATCCTGGGGGCGCCAGCTGCCTCGTGGGCTCGCGAGCAAAGCGGGCTGGACGAAAGGGAAGCGTGGCCAAGGGGATTTGCCCAGCAGCTCACATTGCTGATTTTCCGAGCGCCCCCTGGCGCCGAAAGCGGCCATGCATCGAGGACTGGCCACTCGGCGGGGCGACCGAAACCAGCAACGCGCAGCAGGTTTCGCAACCCCCTTATTCATTCCCCAGCCTTGCGTCCGACCCGAGCAAGGCGGGCAGTTCTGCTCCCACCCTCTGTCGTGGTTTCTGTAGTCGTCGTCGTCGTCGTCGACCACGACGACGACGACGGGCCGAGGACGAGGACGACGGACGGCGGACGACAGACAGCAACGGCGGCCGGCGACGTCGACGACGCACTGCGGATGCGCCACGGGGGGGGGGGCTGCGCAGGCCCGTTGTAGTCGACGACGACGACGACGACGACGACGAATGATGACGAAATACACGACGACGACGGCGGCGGCGACGACGACAACGCCTGAGAGTGGGAACAACAATTCGCCTCGGATTTGTAGATCCCTATCACAAATTCTACATGAAAGGCAATCGTTTTGAGGCTGTCATGCAGGGGGGTGCACAATCCACTCGGCGGCGCCAGCGACGACCCCTTGGCGCGCGCGATTCAAAACAATGCTTCGCACCCTGCTTGGTCTTTTCCTCGGCCCCGGAGGGGGGGGGTCCGGTCATTTGTCAATCACGAGCAGACAGGATCGGGTGTTGCTAGACCCTGAGGTCCGCGCGCTGCAGTACTTTCAGGAGGGAAAGAAACACACAGACACAACTAGTCGTCGCTTCCCAGGAAAATATGGGAAAGCATGGGAAGTGGGGGGGAAGACAGAAACCCAGAAAAGGTTGGAAAACATTGGGAATCCTTTTATTTGTGTGTATCTATGTGTGTGTCCCAGGGCCCCTTCCTACTTGGCACACCAGGCCCTTCCGCCTGGCCTCGGGCCCCAGGACCTTCGTAGATCGACCCAGCTCGAGAAAGGCAGCCTAAAGATTGGGCTATTGGAGCGCTGCTCGTGATGCTTCTCGAAGCTCCAATTCTCTGTCGCGGCGTCGCATCCTCGGGGAGAGTCCTGCCTCGAGCCAACCTTGCTCGCACCCTTTGGAGGCCTCGTGGGCCTCGCGAGGGGTGTCCTGGGGGCCCCGAGGCCTCCCCAGCACTCCTGGGGACGCCTTCGGCAGCACCCGGAGACACGCTGTGGAAAGGCCCGCACCGATCTGTCGGCGCTGGGCCCTCGGGGCGGCGGTGCTCGGCCGGGCGGGGGTGGTGTGGGCCCCTGCGCCGACCCAGGAAGGGAGGCCGCCCAAACATAGCCGAAACAAGTGAGGTCGGGGGATCGCGCCGCATCGCCGGTGCTTCGGCGATGCCTCCGCGACGTCGGCGATGCACCGGCGACGACGGGCTCCGCATCGAGCCCCATCGGCTGCTCCGACGCCAGCTGGGCGGCCCGGAGGAAACGCGTCCAGGCCTCCAGGGATCTGTGGCCCGTGCCGCGTTTTTTGGTGTCCTTCGCGGCCTCGCCGCCCTCGGGGCTCAGCGCCAGAGGGCTGGCCTGGAGAAGCAGAAACCGGCAGACACATACATTTTCGGAGCTCCGCGCGGACTCTGAGGATCCGCGCCGGACGCCGATCCCTGGCGCGCGGAGCGCGCCAGGGGCGGCGCTTGAGGCGCCGCCAGGGGGGCCCGGCGCCGATTCAAGAGATCCGCGCAGACCTCCGATAAATTCTGAGGCGCGACGATAGGGGGGAACTGGCTCAGGGGGGGGGAGCATCGACCTGAAATCGGCCATACATCGCCGATATGTCGGCGATAGGCCTCCGATAGCGAATCCGCCCGTTCCTGGGCGGGGTGGGGCTGTCGTGCCCCTATCCACGATCACTGGGTGGTTGGGGGTCGATGCGTCCCCCCCCCGAGCCCACCCCGCCCTGTAGTCGCCCCTGAAATTATGCTTGTGTCGTATGTTTGCGGGGCGGGGATTTACCCATATCCACCGCCTGGGAACCGACGTCCTGGTGCCCCAGCGGGCGGTGGCTATGGACATATAGTTTGGCCCCCGGGGGGCCCACATATGTCCACATCCACCGCCTGCCGAGGTCCCTAGAAATAGATTCTCCAGGCGGTGGTCACTGGCCATCGCTCGGACGTTCATTCCCGGTGCTTCTTTCGGTTTCGCGCGTGGCTTCTTCGCGGGATGATCCAGGATGCTCCCTAGTAATCCCCGCCGAGAAAAAGAGCACACGTCCGAGCGATACCAAGCGGAATGTTGTCCTCCGATGGCCTGGGGCTGCGGCGGCTGCGCCGCCTCCTCCGCCTCCGCGGGGGCTCCGGAGAGGCCCCGCAGGAGCCGGCCCAGGCCCCGCCGGGGGCCGGCGGGGTCGGCGCCCGCCTGCGGCGGCGAGGGCCGCAGCACCGCCGAGGGCTCCTGCGGCCGCGCCGCGGCGCGCGCGGTCGCGCGCCGGCGTCGCGGGGGCTGCTGCTCGGCGGGCTGAACCTAAACGGTGTTGTTCGTTCTCGTGTTGTTTTCGTGCTCCCTCGTTTTGTCTTCGATCCGCCTTCACCGCAGAATGACATCGGAACGAAAACGGCCCACGAAATCGCCAGAACACCGTTTAGGTTCAGCCCTGCTGCTCGGCGGTCACGCAGGCCGCGCGGGCTGGCGAGCACTGTCGACGGCCTGGGGTGCGAACTTGCGAGGCGGGCATTTAGCCATATCCACCGCCTGGAAGCCGACGTCCTGGTGCCCCAGCGGGCGCTGGATATGGATATGGATATGGATATGGATATATGTATATATATATATATATATATATATATACCCCGACCCTCCGCTTTTCTTCGGCGCAGCCAGAGCGCTGTTCAAAGGAAGAAGGCCCGCCCGAGTTACCCAGAAGCTTTCAAAAATCCCCCACACACCAACACCGGCCCACACTGGCCCACGCCAGCCCACCAGCCAGAGCACGCCGAATACCCCCCACCCGCACTGGCTCACCAGGAAGCCCCGGCAGCCAGCAGGGTGGAGGTTTCAGCGAGCCCCGAATGCTAGGAACTTCTGAGGGTACTCTGGGGGGGACCAAGACTCAGACCCAGAAGCAACAGGCATGCACGCACCACCATGCGCTATGACGAGCTTTGAAACTGAAGAGGCATGCGCGCAAAGAATGCGCTATGACGAGTAAGCCAGGCAGAGACACGGGAGGTGGCCCAAGCAAACTACGGATGACCCCCTTGGGGTCGGCTGCGCCGAACGTTTCACGGGAGATTCTCAGTATAAGCTACTCGGGAAGATACCATATACCCCGACCCTCCGCTTTTCTTCGGCGCAGCCAGAGCGCTGTGTTCAAAGGAAGAGGGCCCGCCCGAGTTACCCAGAAGCTTTCAAAACCCCCCCACGCACCAACACCGGCCCACGCTGGCCCACGCCAGCCCACCAGCCAGAGCACGCCGAATACCCCCCACCCGCACTGGCTCACCAGGAAGCCCCGGCGGCCAGCAGGGTGGAGGTTTCAGCGAGCCCCGAGTGCTAGGAACTTCTGAGGGTACTCTGGGGGGGACCAAGACTCTTCCATGACCCCTACTCTGCACAGACTGCGTTGCAGGATGGGCGCCCCCTCTCTTTTATGCATGCCCCGCCTGGCGCCTCTCCTGAACTGACTGATCAGAAGGGAGAGGAATAAGATGAAGTCTGAAAGGAGGGGGTCGGAGGAGAGGGAGGCATCCTTTCAGACATGGGAGGCGAGCGCGCGGGCACCCGCAAGCTGCAGGTCTGCCAGCAGCCGTCGGCCAGCGCGGCCACCGCATCCTGCGCGTAGACTCGTGCAGACCGCGCGCTCGCCTGCTCCCTCTCAACAGGGTCAGCACGAGACTGCCCTGCTCCAAAAAGTCCTGCGTGGCGCCTCCGCGCCGAAATACAAGGTCACCCTCTCGTCTGTGAGGCTCAGCGCGAGCCCCGCGCGCCTGCGGAGCTGCATGAACTCACCCCTTGATGTTCAGGATGTGCTTGTCGAGCACATGCTGCGGCAGCAGATTCACCGCGAGCCTGGAGCGGATCATGATCAGCTCAAGCCAGCTGCAGCGTTGCCCCGTCTTAGTGTTGCGGAGCACCACGATTGCTGACATCTGTCGCTGAGAGATGCGAATGTCCTTTGGCCTTCGTTGCAGCCTCTCACCACTGCCCAGCGCCCCTGCGAAGCCGACGGCGAGCAAGGCGCCCACCCGAAGCACGCCTCACCAGCAGGATCTCCTGCAAAGGCGAGGCCGAGCAGCGGCGGCATTGGCGTGGCACGGGCGTTGGGCTCCATATTAAGACAAGTCTTCAGGAGCATCCAACTCTGCTTCAGCCTGCCCGACAGCCACGGGCTGAAAGATGGCACAGCAGTGAGCGCATTGTTCACGGCAAGTAGTGAGCCGCCTGTGCGGCATACGTGCTCGATGCACAGGGCAACGCCATGGTCAACATCCCGCGCGGTCTTTGGGCGCAGATGCTGCTTGTTGAACAAATCTCGCAACTGTTGTCGCGCCTGTCCATAGCGCTGTCGGGTGACCGCAAAAACTCGTCCATCCTGAGGCGGCCTGCTACGCCTGAGCCGCTTGGCGCCCACGGCCCACCAGAGCCGCGCTGCCGCGCTGAGCGCGCCGGTGCCCCCGGCAGCCCATGTCCAGCCAGCGCGACGGCACCTCCACTGGGTCGTCGTCCGTGTCGACGTACGCGAACAGCGGGTAGCAGCCACAGGCGACGAGGTACGACGCGTGCGCCAGCGTCCAGCCCCACAGCCTCCTGGCGCCGGGCCGGCCCCTGGCGAGCACGCTGGCCGCCACCGGCGGGTCGAGGAGGTGGAGGTAGCGTTCGAGTCGTCGTCCGGGCACGCCACTTGACCGCATTCACAGCCGCGCCCATCTCCAGCTCTTTGATGCGCGCCTCCTGCTTCCACGGAAAGCCGTGCCGAATGGACCACGTCCACATGTTGGCCTGCAGCCCGGCTAGCACCGTGCTGCATGTCTGCGCCTCCTCTGCTGGCGATCCGCAGGTACTTGAACACCAGCCGCCTCTCAAGGTCCGGATCGTTAGCCTCGGCGCCTCCAAACTCAGGCTCCTGGCCCCACGATGGCGACGCCGCCCCCAGGCGGAGCAGCGGCGCAATGTCGGGGGCCGCACGGCCATCCTCTCTAGCTAGGAGCTCCGCAAACCAGTATGACACGACCTGCGCGCAGAACGAGTTCCCGATGAACGATGACCTGGCGATCTCTGCCTCAGCTCCAAGCAAAGAGCCCTTCCCAGCAGCGCGTGTGTGTCCTCGAACAAGGCCCCTCACCGCCTCGCGCTCAGCTGAGGGGATACGCCGCTTGTCCCAAGCCGCGTTCGAGAGAAGGTTCTGGTCATCCAAATTGCACAGCTGCGTCACATAGCCGGAGGCTGTCCATCGTTCAATCGCGATGTCGCTGGCCATCTTGATCCCCGCGACCGGAGAAGGGGGACTCCTCTTGTACAGCTTAGCGACGGACGGCAGCACGTGACCAGGGTCAAGCTGGCCCCCGCCGTCCTCAGCCCCGACTGGGGCGGCCTCAGCAGCGACCTGCAACCTCACCTTGTGGTAGAACTCAGCCTCCAGGATCTCGATCAAGTCGTCCCGGGCCTGCAGCTGCCAGGAGACCCAGCACAGGCGCGGCCTACGCACCGCACCCGCCTCCATGGCATCGATGCGGTACGACGTGACGCCCAGCACCTCGGTGACCATCGCAATGTCGTCCAACGGCATGTCCGCCACGATTTCGACGAACCATATCGTGCCCCGCTTGCCGCAGATCCGCTCAATGGTTCTGGAGGCCTTGGACAGCTCGAGGGACGAAGCGTACATGACGACCCTGCAGGGGCGCTGCGACAAGGCCACCCCCGCCGCGCCGATCCCGCCGAGGTAGTCGAAGAGCGCCATTGTCAACCAGGGCACCCCTCGAGGCAGCAGCTCCGGCAGCCCCCCTGATGACACGGCGCCCCGAGGCAGGAAGGCAAGCCCCTCCTCACCAGGGTCGGCGCCCGCCACCTCCGCTCCATGCTTGGTGAGGCCCAACGTGTAGCACAGCCCGCCGCCTTCCTCACTGGCGTCGGTGGCAAGGACGACGGGGTCGAAGGTCGCGCGGATGCAGGTGAACGCCGTCGGCAGCAGGCCCAGGGCGACAAGCGGCTCGGTGCGCCCCCCCTCGGGCAGGCGGGCGACCTGCTGCAGGGCGCCCCCCCCTGTTCCGAGGCCCTTCGCAGCTCTGGGATGACCCGTGTCTCGTTGAGCGTCGCGAAGAGCAGGCTCAAACGCTCGGGCCAGCCGCCCAAGCACCAGGAGGCAGCCCGTGGCGGTCACCTTCTCCTTGCCAGCAAGCAGCCGCATGATCATCTGCCGGATGCCCATCAGGTCATCAATCGTGACCCCCACGCGGCCGGCGTCCCCGTCTACGAGGGTGCCCATCCTGACAAGGCGACGCTGGCGACACACCGCCTTCCTGTCCGACCAGAGGATGCGGGCAGAGGAATACGCCCCCCGCTGGCGTTCCTGAAAATCGCAGAGGGCCTCCTCGATGAGGGTGGCGACGCTCTCGGGCACGATCTCGGGGGAATCGATGTCGTCCAGGAGGCACTGCACACCCGCCTGGGCCATGGCTTGAGGCACAAGCGGCCGCGGGCGGTCACGCCCCCACTCCACCTTCTTGCCGAACCCCGCGCTGCGAGGCCCATCACCGACGCCTAGTCGTCGATGCAGGTGCTGGAACAGGCTCACAGCAGGCAGCCATCCCATCGGGGTCACCGCGTCCGCCATCTTGGCCCACTGGAACTGCGGCCGCGCTACCAGCGACCCAGGCACTGGCTGGCGCCACGCCATGTACCCCCGCCAGGCCCGCGGCAGCGCGTACAAATGGAACGCCCCCGACTGGTCGTCTGACGACCGCGCCAAGGCCTGGTCATCAGGCACGACGAAGGACGCCCACGTCGAGCTGGGGGTCGGCGAGTCCAGCTCGGCCTCAGCACCCCGCCGGTAGGCCTTCCGCGGCACCATGTTGATGATGAGCCTGGTGACCCTCGTGAAGGGTGGCGTCGGGGTCCCCAAGTTCGCAACCGCAAAGGCCCCCGCAAGCACCTGCTTCCCCCCGACTTGCACAGGGCGTACCACTCCTCGTCGTCGGTCGTCGGCCACATGCACGCTGGCCTTCGGGACCTCCTCTGGCCATTCGTCCTGAGGCTTGAGGAGCCGCGTGGGGTCCGACAACCACTCCTGCACATGCGGAGCCGCGAGATCCAAAGCCTGCCCGGAACCAGCCAACGCCGGCTTGGGCAGCCCTGGTCGTAGCTCGCCCATCACCAGTGGCCCCCCGCGCTCAAGCTCCTGCCCGCTGTAGCCGAACCCCTTCGTCGTGATCAGCTTGTCGATGTCCAGGTCGCTCAGCGGCTCCAGCACGTCCTTCGCGAAGTAGGCGGTCGTGCAGCTAATGTTGGCGAGCGCCGCTTGCTGCACCTGAGACGCGCCCTGAGGCCAGGCCCGAGGCACGCCTGCCGCGCGCCCCTCAGCTTCAAAGTTGAGCCCCGCAATGATGGCCCACTCGATGGCTTCCGGGCAGCCCCTGTCCACGAGAGCCCCCAGGTCACGAAGCGGCGCTCAGCGCTTGAGGAGGGCCTCCGTCGCTAGGAGTGAGCCCTGCGCTGGCAGAGGCAGCGGGAGGAGGTCACGACGACGCGCTGCCCGCGGATCTGGCTACGCCGAACCCGCGCGACGGAGGCACGACCCGATTGCACCTGGGCCTGCACGGCATGCGTTGACAACGCTAAGCGCGCACTCCAGCTTTGTGCCGTGGCACCTAGTCAACTCTTGGACTTGGCGCGCTGCAAGATGATCATCAGCCGCGCCTTGAACGCACTCTTTGTCTCCTGGGGCCCTCGGGCGTTCGGGGCCACCAGCTCCCTGAACGTGGGAATCAGGGGGGTGCCCTCGTTCAGCCGCACCTATCTTGACTGGCTGCCCGTCGCGCCCGCTGCTGCGCGAGAGGTCGACGGGCTGCGGCTGTCGCCCTTCGCTCCGAGGCTCGCCAGAGGACGCCCGTTGCCCACAGCAGTCGCAAGCGCCATTCTGACTGGACTGAGCCCCGTCTCGCAACCGCACGTCGCAATCGTGCTCAGGGTCGCCGGACTCCCTCCAACAACAGTGTGGGGCGAGGGAGCCCGCAAGTGGCCTGCAGGTGGGGGCGCCCGCCCCGGCGACTCCCCCCTGCCGAGCCCCCAGAAACGCGACTTCTTGGCGAGCAGTCTCTCGCGGAACTCCCCGCGCTTCAACTCCGCGCGGCCCACCTGACACGCTGCCACCTCCTCGTCGCGAGAGGCAGCGCCGGCCTGAGCGCCGGTAGTGATGAGGGCCATCCTCTTCGCCGTGTACCAGTCGTCGTCCTTGAACGCCGCGAAGCGGGCCAAGAACCCCAGCATCGCGACATCGAGCTCCTTGACCGTGGGCCCCGACAAGCCCAAGTCGAGAATGGTCGCTAGGGCGCACAGCGGCCTCACCTCGTGCGCCCCGAGACTGCTCGGCGGGTCCTCGATGAAGAACTCCGTGTCCAGGTAGGCCCGGCAGCAGGCACCCCTTCCAGCAGGCCCATGGCCTCGTCGAGAGCGTCGAAGCCTCCACCTGCGCTGCCACGGCCTCGGCTCCTCGACCTCTGAGGCGGCGCCTCGCGCCGAGCGGGTGGCGCGCGGCCACGGGGCCCGCCGCGCGCCCCTGTCCCCGCGCGCGCTCCAGCCCGCCCCCCCACGCGTGGCAGGCCAGCAACGTCGGGCCTCTCGCCAGCGTGAGGGGCGCGCGCCTTCCGATGGGGGAGGGACCAAGGCGTCGCCACAGCCCCCCTAGCCGGGAGCCGGGCGCCGCCGCGGCTCTGGCTGACGGAACACGGCCCGAGGCGGCTCCTGCCGAGGCGGCGAGCGCGGGCCCTCCTCGAAGGCACGCCCAGCTCCTGCCAGCTCCTCGGGCCCTGGCTCGAGGTGCTCGCCGTCGTCGTCCTCGTCGTCCGTGCCCTCAAGCTCGGGCACAGCAGCCTTCTCACCTCGATCGCCTTCTGCCCCTCCATTGATGTGCTGAACCATCGCGAGGCAAGCCCGTCCGAGGGCCCCGTACTGCCCCACTGCACGCGGAGAGAGCTCGTCTCGTCCCCGGTCACCTCGCGCACCAAGTTGCCGAGCTCGAGCGTGTGCCCGTCCTGCCCGACAGTGCGGCACTCCCGCGCAGCCACGGCGCAGAGGAGCAGCAGCGCGTTGGCCCCCCCCCGAGCACACGCCTCGCCGACCGCCGAGGCGTACCACTCGAAGTACGCGTCCGACGCCGCGGTATGCTGAAACTCCAACAGCTCTCCGCCGCCCCTGGGCCGCCAGGCGCGCTCGACGCAGACGAGCTCGGTCCCCTGGCTGGCCCATGAGTCGTCGGGCACACCCCCTGCAGCAGCGTGCCCGGCAGCAACGCCACCCGCTCCAGGGCGACGGAGTCCAGCTCCGTGTTGGTCCAAAGCCCGGCCATCTCAGGCGCCGCCGCCGCCATGCACCATGGCGCGCTGGCTGTCCCTCCACGGGAGAGCCCTCGGCGGAGGCGGCCGTCCGCGGCCCGCTGCGCAGCCCCCAGGGCGCGCTGGCGAACCCCAGCACGCCCTCGGAGCCAAGCAAACTACGGATGACCCCCTTGGGGTCGGCTGCGCCGAACGTTTCACGGGAGATTTCTCAGTATAAGCTACTCGGGGAGATGCCACACATATATATATATATATATATATATATATATTCCGCCCCCGGGGGCCCGAAGATGTCCCGCCTCGGAGAACTGGCCCCGTGCCTCGCGCAAGCATTCCTTCCCGGCCAAGGGATCCACGGCAGCCGATTTTTCTGAGGCGGGGCAGGCCTGAAGGGATTGCCGCCAGGCGTTGCAAGTGGATGGCGCACGGGAGCACAAAATACACACAGCATAAATTCTTCAGCCACTGCCGTGGATAGGTGACGAACACTAGCTTGCACAAATGAGTTCGCCGATGCAATTCGGACTAACCGTAAGCTCCCAGGTCAGGGCAGGCCGACACTTCGCGCACGCGCACCGTTCCACACTCAAGCCTTAACACAATCAACACACAGCATGGTATACACGCACTCCTTTATGCAAGACAGGGAACCTCATACACAACATCGAACACGCAAAACACGACAACGCGTAATACATATGATGCACTACAGGCAAGTCTTGTGCCAAACTGCGCTTCGCAAATCGTCCACACGGTACCGCCCGCCTGGAAGCCAACATGAGGTGAGAAACACGGGCACGTCGGCTACACGCAGGAGTGATCCCAAACAAGAGTGACCATTGGTGCGCGGCTTTGGAGGGGCGCGGGCAGGGAAAGGGGGGGCGCCTAAGCCGCTGCTGTAGCGCTTCTTTCAACAATCTGGGGACCCCAATGAGCCCGCGTCAAGATCACCCGGACGAAAGGTCACTCTTACGCGTAGCTGGCCACGGCGAGATGAACACGAGCTTTTTCCAACATGTGGATATCGCCTTACAACCGCGCACACTCGTCTTAACACATGGCAAAGTTCAATGATCCCCATGGCTAACGTGCGTGCGAGAAACGGTCTTTTGGAGCGATTCGCGATGGTCAAGGCGAAGCAGTAACTATTGGTTCGCAGTGCTGGCATCCCAGAACTGGCGTTCTGGCACGATTCAGGATCGTCAAGACGCAACAGTCACAATTGATTAGCGGCATTGAAGTTCCGAGAATGGCGCTTTGGCACGCTTCGAGAACTTCGAACGGTTGTCTCCCAAAGGGGCACCTCCCTCCTTGCAAATGAATCTTTGTAGGGGACTAGGGAGCTTGGGGGAGGGCTTGTTCTAACATCGTTGATGAATATTGGGTTTACACTGGTCCTCCTCCTCCTCCTGCTCCTCCTCCTCCTCCTCATCCTCATCCTCATCCCATCTCCTCCTCCTCCTCCTGCTGCTGCTCCTCCTGCTGCTGCTCCTCCTCCTCCTCCTCCTCCTCCTCCTCCTCCTCATCCCTCCTCCCCACCCGCCTGTTGCTTTCGCTGCTGGCGTCAATGCAAATCACGACGTTACCCCCCCCGGGCGGTCGCCCCTTGGGGGGTGGGGGGTGCAAAAAAGATATGCAAAATAAAAGCGGAAGAGGATCACGACTGGCGGAGGACCTCGCTTCTTGGGGGGTGGCCAGGTCCCCCTAGAGCCCACCCAGCGGGGGAAGGAGGGGGAACGCTAACCTCATGACAACCTGAAGAAGGGAGGGGGGCGGATGGGGGGCAGTAAAGGCGCGGTGACACGCTGTTGCGGTTCCCTCTGCTCCCTCCGTCCAACCTCCTCCTCGGGGGGGAGGAAGAAGGAATGAGGACCTCATGATAAACTGAAGAAGGGAGGGGGGAGGGTGGGGAGCAGTAAAGGTACGGCGACATGCTGTTGCGATTCCCTCTTCTTCCTCCGTCTAACCTCCTCCTTCTCCTCCTCCTCCTCCGCCTCCCTTCGTACTGGCTTGCGCTTCCACCCCCTCCCCTGCGCGCGCGCGAAGGATGGGGAAGGGGGAAGGAAGGCAGGAGGAAGGAGGGTCAGCAGGAAGTTATTAAGGCGAAGGGGAACGACGGGGACATGGGTTACAGGGAGAAGAAGCAGCAGTAGTAGGGAGGTGAATGGGGAGGGCATGACGAGGAGGAGGAGGACAAGGAGAAGGAAGAGAAGCATGGGCCAACACATGGGACGACGCTCCGAGCCAGGATGGCGGCGAGAGCGGGGCGATGAAGAGGAGGTGCGGGAACGAGGTGGAGGAATGAGGAGGAGCCAATTGTGGAGGGAAAGTGGCGGAGAAGGTGGAGCTGACGCTGCAACCGTCTCGCCCCCATTGGCAAAGAGCGAGGAGCGGAAGGCGAGGAGGGGAGCGATCTAGACTTGGTCAGGGCCCGGGCCTCGAGGGAGAGACACCCAACCCTGGTGAACCCCATCAATTTTGTCTCGTTCAGGGTTCCCTGTCCGCTGGAGGGTTCTAGATGGAGCAAAGAATCGGTTCGAACCGGAATGCGGGTCGGACTGCGTCGGCACGGAATCTAAATTGAGTCGGCCGCGCAACGAAAGACAACCAAGCCCTGCAACCACCAGGCCGCGCCAGATCGTCCATCGAAATCGAATCGGATCGGGGTGGCCAGAATCGATATGGAATCGGATCGATTGGATTGAAGTGGACCCTGAGGGAGGTGCGGGGACAACGGCAACTACCACTGAACGTGAACGAGCGGGTCCTGTGTGAAGCGGGCTCTGGACCCTGAGGCTTTTCCCCGGGACCAGTTCTTCATCCTGAGCAGTCTTTCGACGGTTCTGGGGCCCGTGGAGGGCCTAGGGAACCCGAAAACAGGGAACAACCCAGGACCCGTTTCTTTCAGGATCCTTTTCCTGAAGGGGGGACGTTATGGTGGGACCAACTCAGGGGGGGGGGGGGGGACATCGAGCCAAAATCGGCGGTACATGGCCGACACATCGGCGATGAGCCCCCGATAGCGAATCCGGACGTTCCTTGGCAGGGTGGGTTATCGCGCCCCTATTGGGTGGGCGATCGGGGGTCGCGGCATATCCACCCCCGAGCCTCCTCCCGTCCCTGGCGGTCGAAATTTCGGGCCACAGCTCGGGCCTGCGGCGGCAGCTCGGGACGATCTGGGCACCCCATTGAACGCTCCCGGCGAGGCGCAGTTGGTGGATAAGGCATCCAGGAGCTGGAAAGCCAGCGACACACAGCGAAAACGCCCGAACTTCGAGGAGGAGGAGGAGGAGGAGGAGGAGGAGGAGGAGGAGGAGGAGGAGGAGGAGGAGGGCCCCCTGGCTCCCTGGGCCCATCCCCCACACGGTGGCCCCGGCATGGCGAGACGACGACAGCGGCAGCCAGCGGCAACCGGCGGGGGGCCGCCCTGGGCGTGGCTGCGATGGGGGCGATAAGTGTGGGGGGCGCAAACACGTGCACATTTCATGCCCGTGTGGGGCCCCAGAAGAAGGCCCCTGAAGTGGTGCACGAAAGATGCCTCCTATGGGGAGCTTCAGCAACCTCCGGGGTGTCTTCCGGGAACTTCGTGGAGATGGGCGCCTCCCGTCTTCCCTGCCCCTGCCGCTCCCCCACGTAGCCCCTCTTCTTTCTCCTGCCCTTCCCGCTGCTGTTGTTTTTGCTGGTCCCCCTTCCTGTTGCCCGCCCCGCGGAGGCGTTCCTCCGGCTCTGCGGCGGCAGGGCCGGGGCTGCCGCAGGCGGGGGCGACCTCGGGCCTGCGGCGGCGGGTCGCCGCAGCCACCGCCATCGTCGCTTCTCGCGCGGTGGCCGCCTGGGGCCCGTGGCGGGCCGACACGATGCGGCGAAGAGACCACGGGTCTTACGCGGGACGGTATAGACACTTGTCGCGGTGACTTTCGCAAGCCGCCGGCGCGTAACGCTACGTTGGAAACGAGGGTGCTCTTACACGGACAACTCACGCGGGGATGCCCGCGCAAACGACACAGTTGTTGTTGTCCGACGCCGTCGCCCACTTGTGATACAGTGGCCAAGCGCGGCAACAACCAACAAGAAAAAAAAGCGGCGTTCCGCCGACGATGTTGCTCGGGTCTGTCTTCGCCGTGCGACGAAACGACTGGCAGAATCGCCTTTGCAGGCGGGGGATGCATTTGGCTAAAACTGAAGGTTTCCGCGCTTCGCCAATGGAGGAGTATGAGAAGAAAGAGGAGGAGGAGGAGGAGGAGGAGGAGGAGGAGGAGGGAGGAGGAGGAGGAGGAGGAGGAGGAGGAGGAGGAGGAGGAGGAGGAGGAGGGAGGAGGGAGGAGGAGGAGGAGGAGGAGGAGGAGGACGAGGAGGAGGAAAGGGAGGAGAAGCAGGAGGAGCAGCAGGAGGAGGAGGAGGAGGACCGTTTGAAACCTCTGCTGTCTGGGAGGGGTGGAATTGCAAACATCTACGCTGGCGTGTTCCAGGGCAGTCACCAACACCCCTGACCTGACATGCGCCTCCGCCGATGCTAAGCTCCAGTGCGCCCTCCCGACAGGAGACTGCGCCTGCCGCCTGTCGCGAAGCCCGCGCGGGCGCGATGTTGTTCCGTCGGCGGCTAGGCAGGGGTCGTCTGCGCTGGCAGAAAGAAGTGCCTTAATGTGAGCACAATTGTAATGAATTGGCCAGGATACAACAAGAAAGGGAACACAGGACAGAGCAGGCGGCCGCGGGGGGGGAGGAAAAGCGAAGGCTACTCAGGGGTGGCGAGTCACTTCCCCGGGTGTGCTGGCGCAGCCGGCCCCGCCAGAGGGGACTGAGGCGGCTGTTGCGCCCGCCGGTGCACTTGTTGAAGCGGAGCCCAGTGCGTGTACCGCAAGCTGAACACAAACAGCGAGTAGCCGACGAGGAACACGTAGTGCCAGGCCGGCGGGCCGCGGGCCGCCCAGGTGGGGGCACAAAACAAGGTGCGGCAAGTCGAGCTGCATCCTGGCGGAATGCGTTCAGCAGCATGCTGGGCCAGCGATGGGGCCAGGCGGCAAGACCAAGCCCGAGACCCCGTACGCGTGGAGGCTGCGGGCAGCAGCCCGGGCGCCATGGCGGCGCGCGGAAGGGGAGGGAACGGGCAGGGGGGGGAAGGGAAGTAACAGGGGATATGTCGACCCCTATCCCAGGCTTCGTGGGGTTTCCGCATGGACCAGAAATTTGGGGCCTAACCCTGGGATATACGATGGGGGGGTGTCCATTCTCGATAGGGGTGCGTCCGAATAGCCCCCTTGGGGTGTATCCCAGGGTTTTCCCATTCTTCTGAGCGGCCAGACTTTTCGGGCGAAACTCGGGGATTGGGGGAGAAACATCGCCCGCGAGGAAGGGAGAACGGGGAGGAGCGACCTGCCTGAGGACGCCCCGCAGGCGGGGCGGCGGCGCCGGGCCAGCGCCGGAGGCAGCGGGCTGCGCGAAGCACGCAGTGCGGGCGGCTGAGAGCCCCGAGGTGGTGAGGCCCGGGACTGACCCTGTGCGTTTCCGCTGGTGCCTTCGCCGCGCGCATCTCTGTCGGGCTCGGCTTCGCCCGCCAGGGCCCCTGCCCCCTGGGGCGCGCCAGAACTCGCTGCCGCCGCCGGCCGGTGCCCGCACTGCTGCCCGCGAGCCGCTCTCGACCGCGCGTTGATCGAAACTTCGTAGCGGATGATCGGTCGTTCGCGCCCGAGCTCGCGCACGTGTTGTTCGAAGCGTTGTAGCAGATGAGCGGTGGGTTCGCCTTCACCGCCCGCAGCTCCCTGAGCGGCGCCATAGCCAGCTGCCGCTGCTCGTCCTTCTCGCAACTGCTCACCACGCAAATCTGCATGAGCAGCGCCGGAGTCCGCTGCCACTGCCCGCCCAGCCGTCGTGCAACCACTGCCGACCCTCCCTTCCGCGCCGCCAGTGCCGCCCCTGCTTTCTCTCCCCCGACCATGCAGCCACTGGCGTCCGCACGGACTCCTTGGATCGGCGCTAAACCTCCTCCCTCGCGCGCGGAACGCGCCAAGGGCGGCGCCCGAGGCGCCGCCAGGAGGACCAAGCACCGATCCGAAAATGGATGTTCATGCAACTTGTTCTTGCTCAATCCACTTCGGGCAGTGCCGGTGCCGAAGAGGAAGACGGTGCGGGTGTTTGTGCGGCACAGCTCTTGGCTGGACTTTGGTGCCAGGGCGGATAGACGGGTACTGGGTCCCCTGCCCCCTCCCTCTCTCACGCTCACCCTTCCCTCCTCCTCGCCGTCGTCATCGTCGTTGCCATCGTCGCCGCCACCGCCTCTGGTCCGCCTCCGTCGCTGCCGCCTACATCGGCGTCGCCGCCGCCAGCGTCCTCCCTCGGCCAGACCTCTGACGAGAAGACCGTGCTTGGCGCGCGCGCGGATCTCTCGGCCGCGTCCCGTGCACACCCTCGTCGTCCCAGAGAACGAATAGCGTGGCTGCACACAGAGGGAGGGCCCCGACTCCCGTGACACCCGCGGAGGCGAGCCGCAGCCCCAGGCGCCCTCGGCCTGCAGCGGGGGCTGGGAAACAGCCGCGGGCCGAGGCCGCCCACGTCTGACTACCTACCAGACCACCCCAACCCAACCCGAAGACCCGAATTTCGGGTTGGGGGGGGTAAGGGTTCCACATGTGTTTTTTCGACGTTTCCCGACCCCCCCCCACTGGAAATCGAGGGTAAATTTGAGCCTTCGGGTTGGGTTGGGGTGGTTTGGTGGGTGGTGAACGTCCGCGGCCCCCGCCCTGCCGGGCCCCCATCGCGGAACCGGGCTTGTCCAACGATGGCGGAGGGGGGACCTCGGTGGGGTACGCCTCGCACATCGCCGACACATCGGCGATGGGGACCAGGCAACGAAACCGCACGACCCTGGGCGGGTGGGCCATCGTGCCCACACCGGCGATGAAGGAGCGCTGGGGGGCCGATGCATCCCCCCTGAGCCTATACCACCCTGACGTTGCCGCTGAAGAAAGCTCGAATCCGAACGCGTCCGAGCAACACTCAAAGGTCGGATCAGCCGTCATCGAACCGGAAAATCGGATCGAATCGAGGTGCGCATCGGATCGGGCCGCAACGGCACGGAGTCGGATTCGACTCGTATCGGCCGCACCGGGAAGCGCAATGGGCCGCGCAAATATCGGGCCACGTCGGATCGGCGGAGCACCGGCATCCAATCGGGTCGGTCCTGCCGAAATCGATGTACCCCGAGTTGCTCAATAAGCGTGGGGGGGGGGATCGCGTGGTGGGGGTGGAATGGGCCTGTCTGGCGCTGGGCGTGGGGGGCTGGCTCGCGCGAGGGATGACTTCGGCAAGCGTGGGGGGAGGCGGGCCTGGAACGGGCCGTCGCACAGAGAAGCGGCATGCGGAGGATGCTCCCGGAAGAGTCTGGAGTATCGAATCGGACCGACATGGGCCCTGGAGCGTGGAGGAGGGCGAACTGAGACGACGGCATCTCGAAATCGGTTCCCAGACCCCCCACGGGGTCCAAGCGCACCAGTTATCCGAGCCGTGCCCGCCTGAGGCGACGAAGGCCCCCCCTCGCAGGCGAACTGACGCTCTCTCAGCTCTCCCTCCTCTGAGCCGAGCGACGACCGACCGACGGCCGACCGACGGCCAGCAACTGGCCGCCAACGAGAGGCGCGTAATTGCGCGCGCCGCGCCGCGGCCTGGCCGGCGAGTCCCCGCCACCGTCGCTCACCGAGCCCGCGCTGTCGCCGTCGGCCTCCTGTCGCGCTCGTTGCCGTCAAGAGTCGTCGTCGGTCGTTGCCGTCGGTCGTCGTCGGTCGGCGTCGTCAATCGCTGGCCGCTTCGGCGTCGGGACTCGTGGTCGTCGCCGACGCCGTCCTCGGAACAGGAGGAAGAAGAATGGACGGGGGAGAGAAAGCCGCTCGGGATGAAGCAAGCGGGTCCAGCGATTCCCGGGTCCTGGGGCTTTCCCTCCTATCCAATCCTCCATCCGAATTAGTCTTTTGACGGCCCCAAGCCCAAAGAGCGTGATGACGGCGATAAAAATCCGGACGCCTTGCCTCAGGGCCCGTCTGCATCCTGGCAAGACGCGGGAGTGAGGAGTTTGCGTTTGCTTGAACGAAGGCTGACGTCAAGCCTCCGCTCCGTCAGTTGCAACAATGTAATCAATCTCCTGCCGCTATGAAAGCTTCAGAAGGAACGACGGCCTGTTTGGGTCCCCGACGCGGCTGGGTGCACGGGGAGCGCGGGGGAACAACCGTGGAAGGACCTGCTGAACAACGAGCCCCTTCCGAACCCAGAGGGGGCGAAAAATTACATAAGCACAGAGCTTGGAGGTCCGCGCGGATTCCTCGAATCGGCGCCGGGGCCCACTGGCGGCGCCCCCGGCGCCGCCCCTGGCGCGATGCGCGCGCCAGGGAGGGGGTCCACCGCCGATCCGAAAAATCCGCGCGGGCCTACGAGTCTTTATGTTCTGTCACTGCTTGTTCCCCGAGCACGATTCAGCATCTCAGCGTATCGGTTGTATTCTGAAGCGACGAGGCTGGAAGAGCGAAGGGGGAGGGGAGGGAAGGAGGGAGGGGGATAGGGAAGGGAGGGGAAGGGAGGGAGGGAGGGGGGGGGAGGGAAGGAGGGAAGGGGAGGGGAGGGGAGGGCGCGGATTTGGCTCCTGGCGAATTCTCGCCAAGCAGAACCCCCCCCCCAGGGGGCCGCAACGATTTCAAAATGAGAAAGTTTCCAACGCGCTGCTTTCCGCAAGCTGGGCCGCGGTGAATCATCGTGGAACGCCCGCGCGACATCGAATCGCCGCGCGCCGCCAACCCCCGCCATTGAACCACGCCAGGCGATTCGCGGAGGCGCGATGAACGCGGCCCCCGAGCCAGGCCGCCACGTGACCGCCATGGAACTCATCGCTGGGATGACGCTTTATTCCGCAATCGCCGGGCAAAGCGTCCGCGCAAATTTGAGCGCGAGCAGCCGTCGAAACGCGGAAGGAATCGGCGCGCGCGCAGCCGTCGAAAGGCCAGGTGCTGCCCCGGCCGCGCGGCCGATAGCTTGCGCGGGAGAAACACCCCCCAAGCTGATTCATGATGGAACGCGCCGGCGCGGGACCGACGGACCACGAGAAAGGGCCACTGTGGAGACCCCGCGTGAAGAGGAGACGCTCGAGCGCAAGCGCCGCGTGGGGAATTGGCGGGACGCCAGAGGCGGTTGGATCTCATGCCCGCGCAAATTGAACCCCGCTTCTGGGGGGAAGCGCTCGTGGGGCCCACCGCGGGCGCGGGGGCCCGTTGGCCCAGACTCTGCCGCGGCCGCGGCCAGGCCCCGGCGCTCCCCCCTGGGGGCCGCGGCGCGCGGCGGAAAAGAAAGGCCCGACGGCGAACGTCGGCTTCGAAGCCTCAACGGCCGGCCGCGGGCGCGGCGGCGCAATCGCAAATCCGCCGCGCGAGGCAGCGCAGCCCGCCGCGAGGGCATCCTCTCCAACGGAGCGGGGGTCCCCGGGGAAGCCCCTGGCCCCCTCCCCGACCCCCCCGCCGCCTTTCCGCGGCGCCCTGCCCCCCCTCGCCGTTTGGCCACGATGTTGGACACTTCGCTGGCCCCGGTGTTGCACGTGTTTGTGGCCTCCCTTCCGCGGGGGCACACTTTTATGACAGCGATTCTTCGCGCAATTAAATCAATGAGAAAAATCGTGTGGGCGGTTTCGTGGGGCCTCGCAAGGGGGCGCGGAACCGTTGCCGAAAATTGCGCGCAAAATCGCGCCCGAAATCGCGGGCGAAATTGCGTCGCCTGGATCGCGGGCGAAATCGCGGGCGCAGAATCGCGGGCCTGCCCGGTGAGCCGGCGCGCCGAGCTGGCGCGCCCGCGCAACGTCAGCGACGGCGCAGAAAAAAGAAAAGAGGAGGGGGCGGCGGCAGCGGCAGGAGGGCCAGCGGCAGCAGCAGGAAACAAGAAATAATGGGAAGCAGCAGCAGGAGAGGAGGAGAGAGTCGTCGAAATGGGCCCGCCCGTTCGTCGCGCGCCCCATAGCACGCTGGACATGCTTCTCGGGGGAAACTCGCCGGCCCAACGGGCAAGAGGCGCGCGCAGATCTCCGGCGACTGCCTCGCAGCATTCCTATTTCGCGCGCGCGGGGCGGCCCGGAGGGCCCCCCGTGCGCAAAATGCCCCGGCCAGGTCGGGCCAGATGTTTCTTCTCCTGGGCGCGGCTTTCAGGCGCCCCAAAGCGATGCAAAAGGGCCCCAAAGAGGCGCCCCAGACGGTCCAAGAGGGCTCCGATCTGTCGAACGGTCGGCCCGCGACACCCACGATGGCTTCCAGACGGCCCACGACGCGCGCAAGACCCCCGAAGAGGCCACCGCGAGCTGAAACGATACCCGAAAACGCGAGTCTAAACTTCAAAGACAAATTAAAGCAGAGAGGCGTGGCGGAAACATGCCGGGGGCGACGCCGCCCCGAACGACGCGTCGAAGCGAGACTGCGCGCAAGCCGCACGCCGAACGCCCAATATAGGAGCGGGTCGGCGACGCAACAACTTCTGAACAAAGAAAAACAAAACAATTTCGAAATTTTCAATTTGTTGCTTCGAGAAAAAAAACCCACAACCTTTGCACCAATCCGCTTGGGGGGCGCAGCTTCATGAGAATTCGTCGCCGCTTGACCGCCGTCCTCATCGGTCGCCGCTCGGCGGTAGGGACTCGGCGACGCCGCCGTCGGTCGCCGTCCGTCGATCGATCAGGGATGGCACGTTTTTGGAACGCCTTGAATCCCTCGGGGCGCAGGATCCTTCAGATCTTAGACCGCGAAACCAGATCGAATGGGAGCGTGCGCCGGACAGGGCTGCATCGGTAAGGGATCGAAATCGAATCGCATTAACCGCGCCAGGGTGCAGAATAACGCCATGCAAGCATCGGGTCGCACCTCGGAACAGGGCCAACGGCAACTCGACATCGGTTCCCCGGCCCCTGCCATGGTCCGAACGCGCCAGATTTCCGAGCAACGCCCAGCCGTGGCAACGAGGGACCCCCCCGAAACCCAACTTATTGTCTCGACTCGCCCCCCTCTGAACATCGGGTCGTCTGAGTATCAGTTTCGAATCGGACCGCGCCGGCCGAAGTCGATATCGAATCGGATCGATTCGACCCTGAATGGCGCCTTGCAAGCGCCGGCCTGGCTCGCCCACGGAATCCGTGCCAAACCGCGCCCCAAAATAGCTCCGCGGGGTCGGCCATCGTCGCCGCCGCCGCCATCCTCAACATTCAGCTTCTGGCGCAGGGCGACGTCGAGTATGTTGCGTATCAGGGCGTACTCGTGCCTATCCACGAGCGTCCTCTTGGTGCTGTTGGCGGTCGCGTAGATGCCGTGCTCCAGCGCGGGTCTCGGATCTGTCCGATAGGGCAGGCAACGGTAGTCTGGCAGGTCCACCTCGAAGCCCACGACCAAATTCGTGGCGAACTCCTTGGTGTAGCAGCCACAATTTTGTGTTCTGCATCCCCGACGCTGCCGTCGATGCGCACGTGGGGGGGGTGCTTCCGTCGCGCTCATTGCAGATCTGCTCGAAAGCGGAAATCGATGTTGAAGCCTTCCACGCGTTCTGGTTGGGCTGGTTCTGGTCATCCTCGATATCCCCCTGGTCGTCGTGACCGACGTGAAGGTTCTTGGCCTTGAACTCGTCCGGCGCGTTGCCCCGAGCGACGCGCCCGTCGATCGCCAGCGCGGCATGCCCGATGGGCTGCGCTGGGTCGGTCACGCCCCGGGGCCCGCGCGGATCGCCGCCCGATGTCAGCATCTCCGCTCCTGGGCCCTTCAAGGCTGATCGGCCCAGCAGACCAAGGCAGTCCCGCTCGACGTCGGCCGCGTCGAGCCTGCCCACCTCGCCGCAGACTCCATCCGGGTGGACCTCGGCGATCGCAGCACGGATCGCGTCGCCATCGCCGAAGCTTTCGCTCGCAGCCCTCGCCGCGTGCCCGAGGCCTACCTTCGCACATCTCTCGGACATCGCGGCGCTCCACGCCCGCCCAGCAACGCTCCTGCAGCATCCAGCGTCCGCCATCATGTCGGCGCTCTCGTTGGGCAGCTGGTAGACGGTATAGTGCATGCTCAGGTACTTCGCGTCAGCGTCTGCGCTGGAGTCGTCGACGGCTCGATTCAACATCCGCGTGAAGTGGCACGGCGCGTCGCCAGTGCAGTACTCGGTCTGGTTCGTCTTCTCGTCGTGGTGCCAGTGCCTCCTGGCGCAAGATGCGCGCTCCAGCCAATCGCAGCGCGGGTTGTCGCAGTTCGCCATCTTCTGGCGCGCGCAGCCTGCGTCTCGATGCAAAGGCGGCGGCTGTCCAGGCGGCGCGCGGGGGGCCAGGTCTGCAAGCGCGTAATTGGCGGCTTTTGCCTTCGCAAAATGGGAGCCAAATTCTGCTGGAACTCGGTCGGCGACCGACCGGCGCGGAGCCGCTGGGGAGGTCTTGGTCTCCGCGGCCGTCGCGTCCGTCATTTCGATCTCATCCGTCATGTCAGCGTCGAAATTCTCGAAGGAGTTCTCGAACTCCTTCGCGGCCGAGGGCGCGCGGTCCCCGACCTCTACGTCCACGCAGTAGCTGCTCGATGCCTTGCTGCTCCGCGCTCCTGGTTTTCCATTCGCAGACGGGAGCGCTTCTCCCGACTTGACAGTCGAGGTCGCTGATCTAACGGCCATTCTCACCGCAAGCCTTGCACTTACAGGTCTTCTTCTTGGCCGCACTCCTGCTCGAACGCTTTCCGAGCCCTTTGAAAGAGAACTTCAAATCCTCGCGCTCCGCTCCGGGGTCCGAAACTGGTTCGTCTGCGTTCTCGTCTTCATCGCAATCCTAGGAGCGCGTTCCGTCTGGGTCGTCCCAGTCGTCATAATCATCGCCGATGGCCGATTCGTCTGGCTGATGGTAGTCGTCCGCGTCGTTGCGGTCCGTACCGTATCTCCCCTTACCGCACTTTCCTCAGTATGGGCCCTTCTGGGGCTTGCCGAACTTGCCTCCGCTCGAGATGGTCGGGTCATCGCGCATCGGCGGGCGCCCATTCATTCTCGAAGTTGGGCCCCCGATGGGCGCGGTTTTTGCGGCGGGCGTCGTCGACGCGCGCGTCCCCACACAGCATGATGAGGTCCTCTGCAGTTTTACTGGGATCCTATATCTGGCGCGCGGTAGCCAACACATATCCTCGCTTGTCAGGACTGAGGCCTCAGCTCTTCAGCATCTCCCGCGCGCGGGCTTTCTGCGAGACCTCCTGGTCTGTCATCTCGCACTCGACCGTGCACTTGAGCAGTTGCGTCAGAAACTCCGCCATGCTCTGCCTCGCTGGTCTTCTGCGGCAGTCGTACTTAGCTGACGCGTAGTCGGAGTTCTTGTGTTTTTAGTTGTTGCGCCTCTTGTCGAAGGCCGCGCGCAGCTTCTTCGGTCCGCCGTCGTCTTCGCCGGTCGGCTCTGCGAAGCGGATGTGGCGAGCCAAATTTGCTGCCTCGCACTGCAGTGACACGAAAGCGACCGCGGCCAGCCTCGCGCTGCCGAGGTCCGACATGTAGCGCGCATTCTCCATCGACCTATAATATTCCAGTCCTCGTACACCGTTGTCTTCCGACTGCGCGCGGTACAATTACTTTTGGGCTCCCTCCTTGGGAGCAATATGCCGTCCCAGGCATGCCCGCGTCAACCCACGCGTCGCTGCGGAGGCTGATCAACTCACTCACTCTCGCGGCCGTGATGACTTGAGGGCTCCGCTACCAGTGCGACGGGCGCCCAGGCAACGTTGGGCTCTCTGATCTGTCCGCTTGCCCTTGCATTCCCAGGAACCCTCCTGCTCGACGATGCTGGCCTCCAGCAGGCTGGGTCCCGCAGGGACCTATCCGCCTGTGGGCGGCGCGGCCGCCGGGTGTCGACCGCGACGCGGGCGACCTTTCCGTGCCGATGCGACTCAACGCCTGCGTCGGACCAATACAGCAACGGTCGACCCACCGTGCGAGGAGGGAGAAGCGAGGACGGGGCACAAGCTCGGCACAGAACGGGGAGCCCTCAAAGGCCCCCGATCCCAAGGGAAGCACATCATCGCCCACGATCGAACACTGGACCAAAAGGGCAATGCCAGGGAAAAACACACACCTATACGACCACCCTTCGGGTTATAAGGAAGATGTGTGGGGGGGAGAGAGGGGGGGAAACCATATCGATCTCACTACCGATCGCACTCAACGGGACACCACGGGACACTTGTCGATCTCACTATCGATCTCACTGACCCAACGGGACACCATAGGACACCACGGGACACCACGGGACACCGCGGGACACCTCTCGATCTCACTGTCCGTCTCACTATCGATCTCACTATCGATCTCACCCAACGGGACACCATAGGACACCACGGGACACCTCGGGACACCAAAGGACTCACGATCGATCTCACTATCGATCTCACTAACGGGACACCACGGGACACCGCGGGACACCTCTCGATCTCACTATCGTCTCACTATCGATCCCACTCTTTGCGACACAGGGGGACACCACGGGACACCACGGGGCACCACATCGATCTCAATATCGATCTCACTATCGATCTCACTCAACGGAAGGGACACTACGGGACACCACGGGACACCTGTCGATCTCACTATCGATCCTTCCTACTTTTGGAGACACCACGGGACACCTCGGGGCACCACATCGATCTCAGTATCGATCTCAATATCGATCTCAGTATCGATATCACTATCGATCTAACTAAACGGGACACCACGGGACACCACGGGACACCGCGAGCCACCGCCAGACGGACGGACGGACGGGCGGGCGGGGGAGAATCATTTGTCCTGACTTCGCCCTATCAACGGCGGACACCGCGGGACACCACGGGACACCGCGGGACACCGCGAGCCACCGCCGGACGGGCGGGCGGAGGAGAATAATTTGTCTTGACTTCGCCCTAGCAACGGCGGACACCACGGGACACCACGGGACACCGCGGGACACCGCGGGAAACCGCGAACCGCCAGACGGGCGGGCGGAGGAGAATCCGCCGGCCCCCTTGTGGGGCCACCAGGCTGTAGGCCCGTGATTCGCAGTTTCCTGTACCAGTCGTAGGTTGTAGTTTCCAGTGTTACAGTTCTGCTTCTTGCTGGTTACTGTAACTAGTTGATTGACCGCGCGAGGGGGGGGAGGCCCAAACAGGATATTTAGCACCCCCTGGGCGCGTTGTCTGAATTGCTGGGGGGGCTCGACATCGACACCCCTCACGCAGATCCGCGGGGTCAGGGTCCAAAAACACATGGGATTTGCCACATTTCTGAAATTCGGTGCCACCCCTCACGCAGATCCGCGGGGTCAGGGTCCAAAAACACATGGGATTTGCCACATTTCTGAAATTCGGTGCCACCCCTCACGCAGATCCGCGGGGTCAGGGTCCAAAAACACATGGGATTTGCCACATTTCTGAAATTCGGTGCCACCCCTCACGCAGATCCGCGGGGTCAGGGTCCAAAAACACATGGGATTTGCCACATTTCTGAAATTCGGTGCCACCCCTCACGCAGATCCGCGGGGTCAGGGTCCAAAAACACATGGGATTTGCCACATTTCTGAAATTCGGTGCCACCCCTCACGCAGATCCGCGGGGTCAGGGTCCAAAAACACAGGGATTTGCCACATTTCTGAAATTCGGTGCCACCCCTCACGCAGATCCGCGGGGTCAGGGTCCAAAAACACATGGGATTTGCCACATTTCTGAAATTCGGTGCCACCCTTCACGCACATCCATCGCAAGGCGTGGTAACCCACACTGCGAGAACTCCCTCGGCCCTTTAATCGCAAGGTGTGGTAACCAAGCCCGTAAACCATACACGTCTTACCAATCGCCAGGTGTGGTAACCCCTCTTGTGATCAGTTGGTTTTGCTGATTGCGAATCGGCTTCGCATGAAATCTCGATACTGCTTCACGACAGCGCCAAGGCCTCATGACTTAGCTCTTCCATGGCCCATTCTCCGAGAAAGGGGGCCGTCGGCAGGGGGCGAAGCCCTTACGGATAATTTGGGGTCAAGTCTTGAGTCCTGTTCGTGAAGCCCGCAGGCACTTTGTATTGTGTATGGTAGTGACGGCGGGGGTGTCAGCATATTGCTTGCTGTGCGGAAGGTGACCATCCCTAACACAAACAAAAAACGATACAACATGCACCTCGCGGCTATACCTGGATCGTGCGCGGCCACCCCGCGATCACTGTCAAGTGGTGTTTGACAGGGACGGCGGGGGTGGTGGCGTATGGTCTGCTGTGCGACGGCCCACCAGACACAATGAAAGGCATTGCTGTTCGACAAGGATGGTGGGGGTCGACATGTTTCCCGATGTGTGCCGTCACGTGCACAAGCGCACCTGACACACTGTGCGCGTGACCCTGGACGTGGCGCACCTGGCGCCGCCAGCACGTGGCGCATCTGGCGCACCAGGCGTGCGCTCGGGCCCGAGGGGTGCCTGGCGCGCGTGGCGCGCCTCGCACGCGTGGCGCACCTCGCCCCACCGTCGCGCATATTTGGTCGGTTTGGGTTCCCAGGTCGTTTTGGTTTCCCAGTCGTTGTCCATCCAAAAACGACCGCTGAACATGCTGAGGCTCGGATGTTACTTATGTGTTGGGAGGGCGGGTGGAAGTGAGCTGGACGGCTTGTGGGCGAGTGGGTAGCTTGACCCCTCCCCCTACCCCGTCCCTTGGATCTGGACGGGGCCCTTCGCGAGGTGTCAGAGGGCTTCTTCGACCAAGACGGCTCCAAGAGGGCCTCAGAGAGCCCAGGATGACCTCCAAGATAGCCCCAGATAGCCTAGGATGCCTCAAGATGACTCCCAAGATGCTCCAAGAGGCCCCAAGAACGCTCCAAGACGGCTCCAAGAGGCCTCCGGGACCTCCAAGGAGGCCCGCACGAGACCACAACCCGTTGAAAACATACGGAATATCACTGATTGCTGCATGGTCGCACATTCGCTTTGGATAGACTTCCGAGGCCTCAAAATGGCCCCAAGAGAGGCCCAAAAGAGCCCCAAGACGGCCCCAAGAGCGCTCCAAGAGAGGTCCACTAGGGGATTTTGGAGGCTTACAAGGGGGAAGGCTAATTACGACCATCCCCTTCGCCCATCGATGTCCTCCAAGATGGCCCCAAGAGCGCCTCAAAAGCCCCCGATATGGCCCCAAGAGGCGCCAAGAAGGCCCCAAGGGGCGCCCAAGAGGCCTCCAAGAGGCTCCCAAGAGACCCTCATAGAAGTCCCAAGAGGCTCCCCGATGCACGCCAAGAGGCCCCCAAGACGACCCAAAAAGCCTCCAAGCTCGCCATTGTCCTCCTCCTCTTCCCCTTCCTCCTCATCAGCCTATTTCTCCACCTCCCTCCTCCCTCCCCCCCCTCCCCCACCTCCTCCTCCTCCACTTTATCCTCCTCCTCCTCCTCCTCCTCCTCCTCCTCGTCTTCTCCCTCATCCCCCTCGCCCTTCTCCCCCGCCTTTCCTCATTCGGCAGGTCCGCGAAGGAGCATGCGGTTCACTCCTGGGCCTGCGCAAGCTGATCCAAGACTTCAATTTGACGACTTCCCCAGCTGCTGATCCACTGCATGCTCCTCCGCTTCCCTGATCAAGGCAACTCGTCGCTGCATCACTTGTGGATGGACTGGTGGGGATACTTTTTTGATTAGCGGCCCGCAAGAAGCCCAGAGGGCGTTGGTACCAAGGCTGGGGCACGTCGCAAGATAATTAGCGCGAGGACGCGCGGAGTGCACAAGCAAAGACCAATTAAGGCCGCGGCAACCGTAAGCCAGCGAGGAGTCGCCCTGACGGCAAAGACACAAGCAGCCAGCCGCGAAGCACGCACATCCGGCACCTGTGCAGCCGCAGGGGCCAAAAGCCGAAGGCGGCGGGAGCGGCGGGCGGACGGAAGCGCGAGCAAGCGAGGAGCCGCCCAAACGGCGCCCGCAAGCAGCGACCACTAACAGCCAACTGCAGCACGCACGGGGCCTGTACCCGTGCAGCCGCAACGGCCGGTGCAGCTGTAGGCAGCAGGGGAAACACAAACAGACAGAGAGAACGGAGCATGTGGCGATGAGACAGACAGAGGAAGCCCTCACTCACGGAGCACCCGGTGCTCATCGAGGACCACCAGAGCACATCTGAAGAACTCCCTCGACAAGACATGGTAGGTGCCAGGGGCGAACAACCGACACGCACTGTATGAACCACCATTCGGTACTCCGACTGAAAAGCGCGCCCTGCTGCAGGTCGCAAGCATGCTGCCACGGCTCGTGCCAAAATGGCGCGCCGTGGCCCGCTACTATGCATCCTCACTCCAGGAGATGACCCAGTGCAGCCAAATTGCGAATTGACTAACCCACTGAGACGTACCGGCGTCGCGGCGCAACAACGGCCTCGAAACGTGGAATACGGAAACGAAGCGCCACCAGCCACTGAAATACCTGGCCCATCACGCCAACAGGCGTCTGTCATACCCCTGGCACGGTGAAGGGCGACTGTCACTTGTCGGCACCACTGTGATTGAGTGGGAGCCGCGGCCCGTAGCCTTACAACGTGAGCGAACTGGCCTGCAAGCATGGAAGCCCAGAGCAGTGGGGAGGGCTAATGCAGCCGTACCCCACAGGCAGAGCCTACGGATACCGTGGGGGAGCGCAGTGTAAGTGCACCTCACTCCCAGGAGGACGCACGTGGACTGAGGCCAAGGCCTGACACTGCGGTGAAACCGACCGCGATGAGGGCTGCCCCTGACCGATGCGGCCCATGGGGGAAGCCCGTACTGGCTCAGCCCCTTTCACCTGTGGCCTGCCAGGGAACAGCTTGGAGACTTGCGAGTCCTGTGAGCGCCACTAGTCGATGGGACGCCACCATCGTACCCAGAGCGCCAGGAGGATGGCAGGAGCGCAGCCGATAGCCGCTAGCATTTGAATAAAGCGAAGGGCCCGAGCGAACCCAGCACGAGGACCCAACAAGCGCCGGGAACCACAGCCGGGGAGTGGTGCCGGAGATGGGGAAAACGATGCGAGCACCACACCCCTGACGCCAAACTTCGAGTGCCGAAGCCACAGTGCCTCTGGAAGGAGCCTGAGGCAACCACCAGAGGACCCGTCACCTGGGGAGGTGGACGTGGCGCGTGGCGCCGTCAAAGGGGGGAAGCCACGCGGGCACGCCGTCGGACTTCAAAGGGTGAAGCGCGAGGGGGGTGGCCTTCAGCCAGTCACCTCAGACTCCACGGGCCTGCAATCAGCGCGGCCAAAGAGCCGCGGG
Source organism: Prorocentrum cordatum (assembly GCA_963575745.1). Taxonomy (NCBI): domain Eukaryota; class Dinophyceae; order Prorocentrales; family Prorocentraceae; genus Prorocentrum; species Prorocentrum cordatum. Next base: position 370,859 of record CAUYUJ010014331.1, on the reverse strand, counting down.
TGGGGTTATTTCAGCCGACCGCACAGGCAGGGAACCCACGGGGCGCCGCGGGTATCTACGCGCAGTGTGGGGGTGCCCCTCGAACCCATGAGGTGGCACAAGAACTGTGGCCATGGCCAGCCACTGCGGGCGGGGAGTGGAAGGGGCGGGGCCTTCAGCCGATCGCCCGGGCCCTCCACGGGCCAGCGTAGAACGCGGCCAAGAACCGTGGGTGGGGTTATCTCGGCCGATCGCGCGGGCTAATAGCCCACGGACTGACGTGGGGGTCTAGCGCAGTGTGGGGGTGCACCTCGCTCCCAAGAGGTAGCACGGAAACCAAGGCCGCGGCCTGCCACTGCGGTGAAACGATTCCCCTTCACCGGGGGGGCTGCCAGGAGCAGTTGCAGCCCAGGGGGGCCCCATTGTCCCCGAGGCCAGCCCAAGTTGGCGGCCCCAGCCTGCGCGGGGCAGGACCTGTGACTGCCACCTGCCGTCGGTCAGTCACCAGGTCGTTGGGGCGACGAGGGAGAGGAGGAGAGCAGTCGATAGCCGCTGGACATTTGAATAAAGGGGGGAGCGGTGCCAATGGGAGCACAATGCCTCACTCCCAGTAGCGCCAGGAGGGAGAGGAGGAGAGCGGCCGATAGCCGCTGGGCGTTTTAAAACTGTGGGGAAGCCATAGGATGAGTGGTACACCTCACTCCCATGGGGTGACCAATATGTACGGCTGCTGCCTGCCACTTATGAAGATAGCGCCCCTGTGCCAAGGCGGCTCCAGGCCGTGTGACCTTGGGGGTTCCAGCCCGCGCCATCCCTGCTTTGGAGCAGCGACTTCTTGTCGGGCCTGTCGCCAGCGTCACCAGCGGTCGAACTCCCTCCCTCGCTGTCGCTTGTCGGCGTATTGTACGTCGCCTCTCGGGGCGGTCCTCTTTTCCCTGGCACCCCAGTCTGCGCCGCTCCATGAGCTCTCCTGGCGGCCCCACCCCTCCCAGGGCGGCCGTGGGTGCCATGGGGCGGCTGGTGGGGATACTCGAAGCATCAATAATCATGTCATCAGCCTGGGTACCGAAGCCCACCTCTGGAAGCTGGAGCTGAAGAGTGGCGAAGACAGTGAACAACAACACGGCGAGATCGGAGGCCTGGGTTTCAGAAAAACTCCTGGGCCACCAAATGTCCCTGCAAATTAGGGCCCTGTAAAGGGGCGACGAGATGTGTACGTGTCCTCTGCCCTGCCCCTGCCAGTCCCATCCTGGGCCCAGGAGCGGTGTATGAACCGTGGGAAATAATTGTCGACCCCCCCGTCGGCGAAACTCTATCGCTCCTCGCCCCTGAAAATGGTATCCCGCCCCCAGCCCCCTCAGTGCGGATCCCACCAAGAATGATAGAATTCCAACAAGTCCCCCATCGGATTCCGAAGAGAGCCCCCGAGGGTTGCAACATGAACCGAAAAACATCAAAATTCGATTCTGACAGGGTTCAAGGAGGATCCCAGATGCAAGTAGGATTCCACCATGGGACTCTCCCACGCAAATCCTCTATTGGAGCCCCCCTAATTGGCAAAACGGGCCGCCAACCCGTGTGACTGGAGCAGAAGTTGAGCTTCAGCTCGCATTATCTGACTCTAGCCATGAAATGTCTCGAGCGAGAACTGCAGTTTGAAACGGACGCGCCCTCCTCTCTTGGCTTACGAACTAACGCCTAAGACTCAGTCTTAGGTGTTAGATTGCAAGTGCAAGCCAATTCTCTACTTCCCAGAAAAGACTGGGGCAGGGGACACATTTCGGACTCAGGGTGCGAAATAACACCGGAGGTGCAGGCGGGTGCGTTATCGCTGGGACTGGACAACCCATCAAAACCGCCAAAAACACCATGCGAAATCAAGAGGAGATGCAAACGGAATCTGCACGGTTGGGCGCAGGAGGGGGCTGGCATAGTCTCGAGGCTCTCTTGGACCGTCTGGAGGCCACTTGTGGCTCTCTTTGGGCCGTCTTTGGGTCGTTGTGGGGCCCTCTTGGGGCCCTTGAATCGCTTCACTCAAAAACATGCGAGGAAACGGGCCATGGAAGGCGACCACGAGCCGCTTCACTCGAAAGAAATACAAGGCGCGAGGGCACTTAGACCATCTCGTCCGGGCTTGCCCCCTCCCCCGGACCCCCTCCCTATAAAGGCTTCGCCCCCTGCGAAACGTCTCTCGCTCGTACCTCGCTCTTTCCGCCACCTGGGCCAGCACACGGAAACGGAAAGAGCGCCTCAGGAACTGGCCCGAGAGGGCTCACGGCACCCTTCGCTCTTGGGAGCCTTGGTGTGAAGAGTTTGTTGCGTCGCCGTCTCCGTCAGGAGCCCTAGTGTTCAGAAACTTGTACGTCGCCGCTCGCTCTTGGGAGCCTTTGTGTGACGAGCTTTTTACGTCACCGCGCCCTGGGGGCCTTGGTGTCAAGAGCTTGCCACGTTCCCGCTCGCTGATGGAAGCCATGGTGTCCTTGGACGTCTCTGGGGCCTCGTCAGGGTCTTCCTGGGGCCCGCGTGGAGCCTTTTTGAAACGCTTTTGGGGCAATTTTGGGTCGTATTGGTGCCCTTTTGGGCCGTCTCGGGGTGTTTTTTTTGTTGTATGTCCGGCAAAGCGCTGATTCATCCCCTCCCGAGAGCGCCCTTTTCGCGCCGACGTGCTGCAATAACGAACGAATCGATGGATCATGCAAGAGAAGCGGCCAGATAGACAAGGGTAAACGAGAGAGGTGCGCTGCGAGAAATCGAGACAGAAAGAGAGAGAGAAACGAGAGAGAGAGAGAGAGAGAGAGAGAGAGAGAGAGAGAGAGAGAGACAGAGAGCAAGACAAGAGAGAGAGAGAGAGAGAGAGAGAGAGAGAGAGAGAGAGAGAGAGAGAGAGAGAGAGAGAGAGAGAGAGAGAGAGAGAGAGAGAGAGAGAGAGAGAGAGAGAAAACTGAGAGAAGTCGGGCGAGCAGCCAGCACCGCGCGCCACACAACCGCAGCCCTGTGGCGCGCGACGCCTCTTCCCAAAGGAGCGGCAGTTCCAGCTGGCGGAATGCAAAATGCGCACCAGGCTGCTGGAGCATTCTGGGAGGGGAAGGATCTCTCCAAGACCCAACCACAGCCTCAACCAACAAATGCCACAACGACTCCTGCCGAGTAACGCGGCTAGCTTGATCTCCTCCTCCACCTCCCCTACCTCATAACCCAGCTCCACACCGCCGGATCACCCCGTTCCTCCTCCTCCTCGTTATTTTCAAGGCTCGTCTCCTCCATCTCACGGTGCCCATCTCGCTTCGCTGGGGGTCGCGTCGGGCGGACAGGCCCGGCGGGCACGACTTGAAAGCAAGCGTGCAAGTTGCCATGCGAACGGGCAGGACGTTAAACCGAGCGGGCAGAGCGGAGGACAAACGGTCTAGCACGGACGACATCGTTCCCACTCGGTGGAGGACATCTAGCACGGTTTACAATGAAATCCGTCACCACCCGCTTTCCCTTGACAACAATATCCCCTCGTGCACTTGTTAATATCCAGCCACAGGCATTCGTATCCTGGGGCAATATACCCATCAACACAGCAAGTTTGCATGACAGACGGAGTGTCCTTGCAGCAGTAAGTGTTTGGTTCTGGGCAATGGAAATTGCATTCAGAGGAACGGAGATACACGTCGCCAGGATGTTCATGCCCGTGATGAATTGTAGAGTTGAGCTTCTTGATATCGATCGGTAGATCCTGCGCTTCGTCCTTGCTGTTGTCTGCGGTCTGCGTCCCGCCGGGGCTCAGCGCCCGTGACTGGAGCAGCCCCACTCCGTCGGCCTCGCTCGTGGCGTCGTCGCAGTTGTGCGAGTCGTCCTCCACCAGGCGGCGCTCCTCCAAGGTCTCGGTCATGCCGTCGGCGGCGACGCCGCCGCGGCCGACGAGCAGGATGGCGAACGCTGCTGCAAACACCGCGACGTTCATGTCGGTAACGGTGAGGCAACAGGGGCTTGTCGGCAACACGCGCAAAACCCCGCGTTCCAAATGCCTGAAGACTTGCCACAATGTCTTGGGCAAAACTTGAGCCACTGGCTACGGAGGGCCGTCTCGGGGTGTCTTGGAAGCCTTTGCCCTTCTTGCGGCTCTCTTGGGGGCCTCTGGGGAGCCTCTTAGGGCTCTGCTGGGGCTCTCTTGAGGCCGTCTTGGGGCCCTGTTGGGGCCTTCTTGGGCCGTTTTGGTCTTGGACCGTTTCCGGGCCCTTGTGGGGGCCTCAAAGGCTATCTTGGGACGATCGTAGGAGCCGTGGGCTGTTTTGTGCTGTTCTTGGCCCGAAAAGGCGAGCACCAGAAAAACTTACAAAAAACATTGAAAAATCATGATACTTGCCTCTTGGAGCCCTCTTGGGGAGCCTCTTGGAGCCCCCTTGGGCCGTCCTGGGGCACTCTTGGACCGTCTTGAAGCCATCTGCGGACATCTCGGAACGCTCACGGACGGTCTCAGACCGTCTTGGAGCCCTCTTGGACCGTCTTGGAGCCCTCTTGGACCCCTCTTGGGGATATCTGGGGCCGTCTTGGGCGCTTCTTGGGTCGTCTTGGGTACCTCTTGGCCCGTCTCGCGGGGCGGCCTGGCCATTCATTAGATCTTGCAGGCCACGAACGTCCAGGCAAACGCCTGCGATGGTACAGCACGGGCCGGCGGAATGAGCCAAGCGATCCGCCGCCCCACCAGGTACGGCTTGTGAGATCCACAGCATGGTCTTCAATCGTGCTTTGTGCAAGTCTTCTCTCCAGCGCGCTTTTCATACCTACCCCTGCCTGTGAGCCCTCGCAACCCCTCGTAGTCCTCCCCGCGCCTCGCTCACTCCGCCGGCCCAGGGGCCCCGGCTGCGATCGGGGTGCCTTCTGGCCGCCATTTCCGTCCCACGACGACCCCCTTTTCGCGTGCACCTCTTTTCGAGCCACATGCACCATACCACCCCAGCAAGCAAAACATATACATAGTAGAACACATCCTCCTGGCGCCTCTCTCGAACTCCCGTGCATCTCCGCTGGCTTTTGCGGCCATCTTAGAGCCTGGGCATGCTCTCTACGACCGACCTGACAGCCTGCCGGACCTATCTTGGATCGTCTGGCCGCCCTTTTGACGCCTTCTTGGCCCGTCGTGGGCGCGCCCACGGGATCCCGGGAGGCGCTTCTGAGGCCCCAAAACTACATGGGACTGCTCCTTTCTGCCTCTCCGTATTCCTCTTTGGTTTCGTCCGCTGTTTTCGACACCTTTGGGTGGCCAGTTGGGCCGTTTCCGGAGCCTCTCGGGCCCCTCTGGGGGGGCTTTCTTGGAACCTTTTCCACGTCTTGTTGGACCCTCTCGGGCCGTCTTCGACCCCTCCCACAGCTCCGCGTTCCCAAACTGGTGGGGCGGTGGTGTCTGCCCCCTCAGGGGCGTTCAATTGAATAACGATAGTAATGATCATGAAGATGGATATGAAGATGCACATGAAGAAGATGGTGATGACGATGATGAGGGCGATGATGGTGATGATGGAGGTGCAGATAATAATACGAAGCGAGGATGGTACTGGTCGTGATGACAACGGTGATCAGGATGATGATGATGCTGCTGCTGATGATGGTGATGCTGATGATCATGATGGGAGGGTGTGTGTGGCGGACTGGGCGATGCGCCCAGAGGAAACAAGAACCCCAGTTGGGAGGCGGGGAATGCGAATAAGAACAACTAATAGAAATAGTAGGCCGTGAGTGCTGAGAAGGGCGACGAATGGGGATGAATGTGCGGTCTGGTTCCCAGGAGCGGGGAGATATAGAGTGGAGCGGAACGGAATAGAAGTAGAGCGGAGCGCACTGGGGAAGAGATGGGAGCGTTGGGAAAGAGCTGTGGGAACGGGCTGGAGTAAGGATAATTTGAGATAAGTGTCGAAGGCGCTGGAACAGGGAACGAATGCTGGGGAGGGCGTTACGGAGAAGACAACAAGCGCCTTTTCGTGCGGAGGGACGGGGAGGTAGGGAAGCGGAACCATGGAAAGCATCCTGTTATTCCCCCTCTCTCTCCCATCGGTTCGCGACCCTTTTCCTCGAACCTCCCCCCCTTCTCGAATATCTTCCTCCTCGCCCTCCTCGATCCTCGGTTTTTCTCCAGGATCCTCTCCCTTCCTCATCATCCTCCTTTTGCCTCCTCCTCGGTAACCGATCATCTTGATCGATATCCCTTCTCTTCCTCCTCTTCCCTGTCGGTTCTCGAGCCTCGACCCTGTATCGTCATACCCCTCCTCGATCCTCCTCCACCTCGGTCCTCGCAGACCCCCTCTTCGTTTTCGATCCTCCTTTTCGGTTATCATAATGGGAAATTAGGACACACAAATAAATACACACAAATAAAAATAGTCCCCATATTTTCCCATATGTTCTGGGTTTTTGTTTTCCCCCCCAAGTCCCATATTTTCCCATGTTTTCCTGGGGATCGAAGATTAATTGTGTCTGTGTGTTTTTTTCCCTCCTGGTATCAATCCTCGATGCCAAATCCATTTCGTTGACCTCGCCTCGGCGCGCTCTCGGCTCGAGCACCTCGGCGGCAGGCAGCAGTGCCATCGACCAACCCTTGGGTCGAAAAAAGAGCGATCGGTTCGAAATGCTCTGCCGCGCGTCCATAGGGCGACGATATCTATACATATCCACTGCTCCTGGCCAGGCCAATCCTGGGCCCAAGAGCTGTGTATACGCCCTCCTGGCTTGGCCAGGGAGGCATATACACCGCTCCTGGGCCCAGGATGGGCCTGGCCAGGAGCAGTGGATATGTATAGATATCGTCGCCCTAGTCCAGCCGCTGCTCCGAGCCAACAACGGGAGGTCCGTTGGAGCGTTCAAAATGGCCGCGACCTGCGCCGAACGCGCGCCGAACATGCAAACGCACGTAAAATGGAAATCCGCCGGCCCCCTTGTGGGGCCACCAGGCTGTAGGCGCGGGTTCGCAGTTTCCTGTGCCAGTTGTAGCTTTTAGTTTCCAGTGTTACAGTTCTGCTTCTTGCTGGTTACTGTAACTAGTTGACTTCTTGCTGGTTACTGTAACTAGTTGATTGACCGCGCGAGGGGGGGGAGGCCCAAACAAGACTTTTAGCGTCCCCTGGGCGCGTTGTCTGAATTGCTGGGGGGGCTCGAAATCGACACCCCTCACGCAGATCCGCGGGGTCAGGGTCCAAAAACACATGGGATTTGCCACATTTCTGAAATTCGGTGCCACCCCTCACGCAGATCCGCGGGGTCAGGGTCCAAAAACACAAGGGATTTGCCACATTTCTGAAATTCGGTGCCACCCCTCACGCAGATCCGCAGGGTCAGGGTCCAAAAACACATGGGATTTGCCACAATTCTGAAATTCGGTGCCACCCCTCACGCAGATCCGCGGGGTCAGGGTCCAAAAACACAAGGGATTTGCCACATTTCTGAAATTCGGTGCCACCCCTCACGCAGATCCGCGGGGTCAGGGTCCAAAAACACATGGGATTTGCCACATTTCTGAAATTCGGTGCCACCCCTCACGCAGATCCGCGGGGTCAGGGTCCAAAAACACATGGGATTTGCCACATTTCTGAAATTCGGTGCCACCCCTCACGCAGATCCGCGGGGTCAGGGTCCAAAAACACATGGGATTTGCCACATTTCTGAAATTCGGTGCCACCCCTCACGCAGATCCGCGGGGTCAGGGTCCAAAAACACATGGGATTTGCCACATTTCTGAAATTCGGTGCCACCCCTCACGCACATCCATTGCAAGGCGTGGTAACCCAAACTGCGAGTACTCCCTCGGCCCTTTAATCCCAAGGTGTGGTAACCAAGCTCGTAAACCATACACGTCTTACGAATCGGCCTCGCATGAAGTTCCGATACTGCTGCACGACAGCGCCAAAGCCTCATGACTTAGCTCTTCCATGGCCCATTCTCCGAGAGAGGGGGCCGGCGGCAGGGGGCGAAGCCCTTACGGATCATTTGTCTTGACTTCACCCTAGCAACGGCGGGTTCATTCCGCTCGCGCGCCCACGCAGCTTCGCCTCGCCCACACTCACGACGCGAACGAAACGAAACGATTTCCCAGTTGGGGGTCTCCGTTCCACTGCAATATTACCCCCCAGCCTCCGATGTACGCATGTGGTTGCTGGTGCGCTGCCAACTTTCCACATGGGCGATCAACGTTATATCCGTGCTCCTGCTCACGCCCCGAACCCCAACGAGGGGCCAGGATATGGACAACATCATGGCCTCCGCGGCGACGTTGTGTATATATATATATATATATATATATATATATATATATACTAGAACCACGCGCGCGCTTCGCGCGCGCTTAGGTTCTGTCGAGTCACAGACCCAGGAATCGTTGTGAGAAGAAATTGGTGACGCGAAGCGTCGTGGGGGCGTCCTTGGACGTCTGGGGTCTCCTGGGGCCTCTTGAGGGGCCTCCTGGGGGCCTCCTGGCGGCCTCTTGGGGCGGAAGGCTCGAGCTTGCGGTTCGTGGTCCCCCTCTGGGCCCCCTCTTGGGCCCGTCTTGGGGCCCTCTTGGGCCATCTTGGGCGCCTCTTGGGCCGTCTTGGGGCCCTCTTGGGCTGTCCTGGGGCCCTCTTGGAAGCTTCTTGGGCCGTCTTGGGGCGGTCTTGGGCGCCTCTTGGGCCGTCCTGTAACGTCGGAAAGCCCAAAAGGCGACTTTGTTGAAAATGTGCGTTTTACGAAGGGAATGGGCCAATTTTTGCGTCTAGGGGCCCTCTTGGGACGCATGTTGGAGGCTTCTTGGGGCCTCTTGGGGGCGTCCTTGGACGTCTGGGGTCTCCTGGGGCCTCTTGAGGGGCCTCCTGGGGGCCTCCTGGCGGCCTCTTGGGGCGGAAGGCTCGAGCTTGCGGTTCGTGGTCCCCCTCTGGGCCCCCTCTTGGGCCCGTCTTGGGGCCCTCTTGGGCCATCTTGGGCGCCTCTTGGGCCGTCTTGGGGCCCTCTTGGGCTGTCCTGGGGCCCTCTGGGAAGCTTCTTGGGCCGTCTTGGGGCGGTCTTGGGCGCCTCTTGGGCCGTCCTGTAACGTCGGAAAGCCCAAAAGACAACTTTGTTGAAAATGTACGTTTTACGAAGGGAATGGGCCAATTTTTGCGTCTAGGGGCCCTCTTGGGACGCATGTTGGAGGCTTCTTGGGGCCTCTTGGGGGCGTCCTTGGACGTCTGGAGGCCATCTTCAGCATCTCGGAGCCCTCTTGGAGGCCTCTTGGAAGTTTCTTGGGCCGTCTTGGGCGCTTCTTGGGCCGTCTTGTCTGACTGGGGAGGCCTCCGGCAAGCCCCGACGAGCCTCCGGGCCCCCCGGGGCGCACATTTGTGGTCGAGGTCCCGGCCCCGGGCCCCCGGACCCGGTGCGCCGATATATGTATATATATATATATATATATATATATATATATATACATGTAGGGTACATCTATATATACATGTATATATCGATATGTGCACGCATGTGTATTTGTGTATATATATATATAGTACTCATGCCTATCAACGACTCCAAGGGCTTGCCGACCCTTCTCCAATCGACCTGCGGGAATCGGGCCAGGTAAATCGATGCAGCTCGGCGCAAGACTGATGCAGTCCAAAATGAGCCGAGGCACATCCAGAGATCTCCAGGAACATCCGGATCGATCGTGGGAGGTCCAGCGCGAGCCCCTTGGCCACGAGGATGGAGATCCGCTCAAAATCGGCCCCTGGACCCCTCCCGGGGTTTCGTTCTGGCGCGTTTCTCGAGGCGGAGGCGACAGGTGGCCGCGGAGACGCCTCCGGGGAGGCCCCGAAGAAGGGCGTGCACGAGAACGCCAGCGAGGGGCCGAGGGGCGGGGAGAGCAGGGGTAGGGGGCGAGGGGCAGGTCGGACGAAAGAGAGGGGGGAATGTCAGCGAATCGCGTGACGATGAAAGCGCCCCAGCGGCGGGGCCGCAACCAGCTGCGTGCAGCAGTTCCAGGCCCCCGGGGAGGAGGAGGAGGAGGAGGAGGAGGAGGAGGAGGAGGAGGAGGAGGAGGAGGAGGAGGAGGAGGAGGAGGAGGAGGAGGAGGAGGAGGAGTGGGAGGAGGAGGAGGAGGAGGAGTAGGAGGAGGAGAAGAAGAAGGAGGGGGAGCTGCGGAGCAGCTCCCTGTCCACACTCTTTCGTCCGACCCGGGAGGGGAGCGGGGGGGCGAGGAGGGCGCGAGCCCGAGACCGCGCCGCGGGCGCCCACGCGGCTCCTGCACCGTGCTCAGGCCGACCTCCGCAAGCGCCGTCGCCGGGCGCCGCCGCGCGCCGCAGCCGCCGGTCGCGTGGACATTGTCGTCATCGTCGTCGTCCGCGTCATCGTCGACGTTGTCGCTGACGCTCTCCTCGACGTCGTCGCCCTGAAACCGTGGGCAATGTCGACGCCGTCACCGGGGTGAGCAAGAAGAACTGGGAGGAACCACGAGGGAGGCCGGCAGAAGGTACGACAAGGCATGGCGTGTGAGGGGAGGGGGGCGGTGAAGTCCCCTATTCGCCCTCCGTCTCCTCTTACCCGTCCCCCTCCTATCTCTCTTCTTCATCGTCTCCGTCCCACGCCCCTCCCCACCCCCCACTCTCCTGCACCTCCCCCTCAACCCTCCTCCATTCCTTTCTCCTCGTGAATAACTTCTCCCTGTCGCACCCCGAGGCCAGTTTTTAGGGCGGGCCGGGCGTTTCGCCTGAGACTTCCTCACCACTTATGACTCTGGAGCTGTAAAGTGGCAGTAGCTTCACAGATGGAGGGCAGGTCGTGTTCAAAATGTGGCTCTCGCCTGAGCGCACGCACATTCGTCTTAAAAATTGCAACAAGAGTTTCACGGATTGAGGGCGAGTGGTTTTCAAAATGTGGCTCTTGCCGTAGCGCCGCGCACATTCGTCTTAAAAGTTTGCAAGGGTTTCGCGGATTCAGGGCGAGTGTTTTTCAACTTGTGGCTCTCGCCTTAGCGCCGCGCACATTCGTCGTAAACATTTGCAAAGGTTTCACCGATTGAAGGCGGTTCCTTTTCAGAGTGTGATTTTCGCATTAGCGCCGCGCAAGTTCGCCGTAAACATTTGCAAGCGTTTCACGGATTGAGAACGAGTGGTTTTAACATGTGGTTCTCGCATCATCAGCGCCGCGCGCATTTGTCGTACAGATTTGCAAGAGCTTCACGGATGGAGGGGGAGTCGTTTTCAAAGTGTGGTTCTCGCCTTAGCGCCGCGCACACTCGTCTTAACAATTCGCAGTGTTTTCACCGATTCCCATGATCAAAATACCAGAAATTGCGTGTTGGAAAAATTCAGGCTCATGTGTTCAAGTCCCAAGATTGTCAAGACGCAACAGTCAGGATGATCCGTGGCGTTGGAATCCCGAGAACAATGTTTTGGCATGCTTCAGGATCTTCAAACAGTTGTCTTCCAACAAAGCAGTTCCCTCAGTAAAGATGAACCACTGTAGGGGCCTGTGGAGAGGGAGCCTGAAGGGAGGGTTTATTCCAACATCGCTGATGCCTCTTGGGCTCACACTGGCCCTCCTCCTCCTCCTCCTCCTCCTCCTCGTCCCTCTCGTCGTCGTCGTTGTCGTCGTCGTAACGGAGATCTCCGGGGGGACAAAGAGGAGGAGGAGGAGGAGGAGGAGGAGGAGGAGGAGGAGGAGGAGGAGGAGGAGGAGGAGGACCAAGAGGAGGAGGAGGAGGAGGTGGAGGAGGAGGAGGAGGAGGAGGAGGGGGGGCGAGGGGGGGGGGCGGCCGCCTCAGAAGGCCGCCTCCCCTGGCTCTCAGGAGGCCCTCCAGCTTGGCTCTCGCGAGGGGTGGCCCGATGGTGCCCCTCGCGGCGCCCCCCCCCCGCGCCTCGTCCGTGGGCCACGCCCCTCGGAGCAGCCCCCGACTACCTACCAGACCACCCCAACCCAACCCGAAGACCCGAATCTGACCCGAATTTCGGGCGGGGGGGGTACGGGCTCCATGTGTTTTTGTCCATGTTCCCCAACCCCTCCCCACTGGAAATGGAGGGCGAATTGAGGCCTGGTGGGTGGTGAGCCCCGCCTTTCTGCGGTACAGGATTCGGCCTGACCTAAGGAACGATAGCTAAGGAACGGAGCCCCTTTGTTCCACGCGAGTCTACGAAGTCCGAAGGAACGGACCCGCGCGTCCAACGTCTGAAGGGACACTAGGGGGGCTCGCCGCCAAAAAGGTGGCGGAACGCATGCAAGCAAAAGGAAGGACTGAGCCCCTTCTGAAAAGTAAATGTTCCTTATTCAAGCCGGATCCTGTACTTCTCGAGACGGATCGATCTGTGCGCCAGGGCCCCAAACCGGGAGAAAAACACGCCCGGTGCGAACAAGAACCGCAGCGCCCTGGATCTCATGGATCTGTGGCAGCCCGCGAGGGCCTCCAATGCCATCTTGCTGGCTCTTGCGCATCGATACCAATCGACGCTTACTGACGCTACGTCGGCGCCCTCTCGTCGACCACCAGACGCTAGTCGACGCCAGCGCACTCTATCTAAGGACTTGGAGGCCTGGAAATGGGCACCAACACCAACACAGGGGGTTGCATCCACATGGGGGAAGGTGATCCTAGATTTCGGTGTTGGTGGTAATATTTCGGCCACCTTGAAGCCAGAATATTACCACCATCATCGAGATCGGGATCTTCTTCCCTCGGTGGAGGCACACCGCCGAAATTGGTGTTGGTGTCAACCTCTAGGCCTGCGACCTAGGACGGCATTGCGAGGGCACGCAGGGCTCCCATGGTTCGCTGCCGAAGCCCGGTGTGCAACAGATTGAAGCGCCCGGATCTGTGGGCACCTCGAGCGGGCAGGATCAGCCAGCACCGAATCGGTAAATTGGATCGAATCGAGCGCTGCATCGGCAAGGAATCGCCATCGCTCGGACGTCCATTCCCTGTGTTTTTTTTCGGTTTCGTGCGTGGTTTTTTTCTGCAAATGATCAAGGATTCTCCTCGATGGTCCTCGCCGAAGAAAAAACGCACACGTCCGAGCGATGCCAGGAGGAATCGCAATCGGATCGGGTCGGCTGCGCCCGGATGCACGACAGCGCTATGCAAGCGTCGGGCCGCATCGCATCGTCGCACCATCGGAATCCAATCGCATCGGACTGGGCGGAATCGACATCGCATCGGATCGATCGGATCGAGCTGGACTCGTGGAGCCGCCGAAGCGCCGCCGGGGCGGGCGCTGCCTTGCTGCCGCCCGCGGGCGGCGCGCCCGGGGCCGCCGCCGCCGCCGCCGCCGCGGGGAGCGCGCCCTCCGCGGCGCCGTGCTGCTCCTCGTGCTCGCGGCGGCCGTCCTGCTGGAGCCAATTGCTTGATTGCGTCGAGTACAAAATCCCTACCCCTGATATTATTAGGGGCACTGCGCGCGCACATGCGCCAAGATGGACTGCTACTGCGAGCGGCTGCACTCTCGAGCAGCACCCTTCCAAAATTTAGATTTGACTTATAGGATGTTTTAAATACCAGGCAAGCAGCTAAGGCCCTCACCAGAACCAGAATCCTGACCCAGGCTGGGGCACCACTGGCCGAGGCAAGGGCACAACACGAGAAGATCAGGGGGCAGTCGGCGGCAGCTTCTGTGCCCCGGGGCTACTTGGACGGCAGAGTATGTCAGCCCACTGCCACCCGCCCTGATCACAAGTCGCTAGAGCGTGCATGCCAGATTCTCTGGTCGGCGCCGCGTCTGCGCACAACGAGGTCTGCCTCTCCTCCGCTTCTCCGCTGAGGCCTAAAGGCCATGGCAATCTCAAGGATGCGCCCCCAGAACCCGAGGGGATCCGCAAGATAGGCACGGAGATAAGGTGATGCCAGTGATGGGGATGAGGATCTGATTCAAGCTGGCACATTACAGTCGGCGCGTTGACCTAAGGAACCCTAGATAAGGAACGAGGCCCCTTGATCCCAAAAGTTCAGCTTGGATTTCCCATCGAAAACCTCAGGAAAACCCAAGCCAAACTGTAAAACAATCAAGGAACACCGAGCCCCTCCCCAACGAGAAGGGTTCCTTCTTCAGCGCCCCGACTGTATTCCCAGACATCGGGCGTCTCGGCAAAAACGGGGCGCAGATGCTTCACAGTTTGCGGCCTCTCGTGGCCCCTGCTGGGCCTCGGGGGCGCTCCAACAACGGCTCGATAGTCAAAGCAAACCCGGGGAAGCGGTCGAGAAGTCGGGGGCCCGTGTCTCGAAGAAATCGGGACACTGGCAGTCTGGATTATTCGCAATTGAAGGGGAACTGGAACACACAAATAAATTCACACAAATAAAATGATTCCCCATATTTTCCAATATTTTCTGGGTTTTTGTCTTCCCCCTCACTTCCCATAGTTTCCCATATTTTCCTGGGAATCGACGATTCATTGTGTCTGTGTTTTTTTTTTCCCTCTTGAATCACGCCAGGGACCAGCCCCGCCGCCCCTCCCCCCTGGTCGCGTCCCGATGCGCGCCGGGGCCGTCTGGGAACCGTCCATACCTAGGCATCCCCACACAGCGCCAGCGCCAATCGTGAGGCAACTGGCCCCCATCCCTGAAGGGGAACTGAGACACACAAATAAATACACACAAATAAACATATCCCCCATACTTTCCCATATTTTCTGGGTTTTTGTCCTCCCCCTCACTTCCCATATTTCCCCATATTTTCTGGGAATCGACGATTAATTGTGTCTGTGTGTTTTTCCCCCTCCTGAATCCCCCCCTCTCCACCCCCGGCCACGCCCGTCATCGCCGGCGATCTCCCCCCCCCCCCCCCCCCAAAGAAAAAAAAAAAGCGCTCTCCTGGCGCGGCGGTGCCTCCAACGACGGCTCCACCTCGTCGGGCTCCGGCGAGGGCGCGTCCGGCTCCTCGACCAGCGTGCACGGGCCCTGCGGGCGGCGAGGAGGCGTCCGGGCTGGGGGCCCCCGGGGGACCACTGCGGACCAATCTGGCTCGAGGAGTCCGAGGGATGCCGTGGAAGCGTGGGGTCTACAGTCGGGGCGTTGACCCAAGGAGCCCTGAATGAGGAACGAGGCCCCATTTTTCCATGAGCTACGCTTCGATGTCCGATCGAAAACAGGAGGAAAACCTGAGGCAGGCTGCGAAACACTCAAGGAACGCGGAGCGGAGCCCGTCCCCAACGAAAAGGGTTCCTTCTTCAGGGCCCCGACTGTATAGGGCTTCGGTCGTGTGGTGCTCCGCGATGTCGCATACTTGTTCGTAACGTCGGATCTCAGAGTCTCGGGAGGCGAGGGACAAGCACCGATGCCACTGCTCGTCCTGGAGCGCCAACGTCGATACATCTGGATTCTCCTTGACATGCTAGTCTGAACGTACCACAGGTCCGGGGAGTAGCGCTCTCGGTGCCTCTTTGTCCTTCCCAGCTTTGAAGACGCAACTCCGCTGGACTCACCAGGGCACGCGGCAGTGGCTCTTCGACCAGCGTGCGAAGGGGGACACCTTCCCGGATCTCCGACGATGTGTGTGTGTGTGTGTTCTCCAATCTGGGCGGTTTTTCCTCGACTTCGGCCTCTTGGGCCCGTCATCGGGCCCCTGGACTATTTAAAGTGGATTCGGGACGAAAAGCGGGAGCTCTCAGGCCGTGGATTGCACACATCATTCCTGCAAATGTCACCGTGGGCCGCGAGGGGGCACCCTGATCTGAGTAAGCTGCAGCTCCGCTGGACGCCCCACGGGCGCGCAGCAACGTTGCGAAATCTTGCACGCCGAGGCAGCACCCGGCGAGGGCGACAGACTTTGCCATTCGTGCAACATGCGCCACTCCTCTGGACCTCCAGAGGAGGCGGCAAAGTTGCGACAGCTGTGTGACGGGCAGCAACAAAGGATGGCGACGGAGATGGTCTCACCTGCATGCTCAAAACACCACTCTGCTGGTCCTCCCGGGGGCAGCAAATCTGCAACAATTGCACGTTCACCACCACAAAGGGATGGCGAACGAGATATTTGGACCCGCGTGCGTATGGCTCCCCCGTCAAAGGGGCACCAGCGCCTGGCAGCACCCGGCGCGGGCCCAGGAGTTTGACCTGCGCAAGACACCGCTCCGATGCATCGCTCTGGGGCGCGGCAATTTGGCGGCAGTTGCAAGCCTTGCAGCAATCTGCGAGAGCGAGGGAGACTCCCTGACCTGTGCAGGACTCCACTCCGCTGGGCCCCCCAGTGGCACAGACACGTCGGTCTGCACAAGGCACCACTCCGCCGGACCAGTAAGGAGTGGAACGCAGTGGCAACTGTTGAGCCCCTCGCAGCACCCTCTGAGGGCGCGAGGTAAACTTTGACCTGCATAGAACAAGACTGCCCTGGACCCCTAATCGCCCAGCTCGGGATTTTATCCACATCTCGCCATCGCTCGGACGTCCATTCCCTGTGTTTTTGTTCGGTTTCGTGCGTGGTTTTTTCGCCAAATGATCAAGGATGCTCCTCGATTGTCCTCACCGAAGGGAAAAATGCACACGTCCGAGCGATGCCAAGACATGTCCGCCGCCTGGGGCGCCGAGCTTCCTGGACCTCGGGAGGGACGACGCCGACGACGACAACGACGAGACGCGCTCAGCGGCAGGCGCCCGCGCGCGCGGGGGGCTAGGCAGAATAATCAGCCCGAAAACAGTAGCCCCTCCTAAGCCCAGTGAGCCCAGAGTAGCATTTATGTCAGCGTCTTGGCGGCCGCGACTCGGTCCTGAAACGTTCGCACCTGAGCGCCGTTGACGACGACGACTGAAATCGGCTTAAAATCGGTCCTCGGCTAGACCCTTACCAGGGTCCATCCACGGATCGTTTTTTGACCACGGATCGTTTTTTACCACGGATCTTGAGGGATGAAAAAACGACCCTACCCTGGATTACAAGTGCGTGGTCTGTAAACCTCCTGGGAACCCCCAAAGCCTAGAGCCGCCAGGACGCGGCACATCACGCAGGGCTTACCCTGTCAGCCCACAGGAGTTTCAGAGCACAGCGCCTCGTAAACCAGGGTAGGGGCGTTTTTTCTGCCCTTGAGGATCGTTTTTTGACGGTCCCGAGGCTCGCAAACGGCCTCCAGGGGCCGAACACGAGGAGAAGCCTCCTCGGACCTCGAACTTTGAACAACGACGGCGACGACGCCCGCGGCGTTGCGAGCGCGCGGGGCGGGGCTGCCGGGCCTGCAGCCACACGGCGTCCAGCTCGAGGCTGCCCAGGGAGGCCCCGAGGACCGTGCCCTGGGCCTCGGGGGGGCGGGGGCGGAGGGGCCGGGATCTGGACCCCGCTGTGTGTCATTTGCGATGACGCCCGAGGGCCCCAGGGCCCGAAGCAGGGCAAAGACGCCCAGTGTGCCAGAATTGCGAAGCTCGGATCTTGGGATCTCAGGGTTCGAAGCTCCCGACCATCTCAGAAGGCCGCCTCTCTCGCGCCACCCCCCCTTGCGCGCGCGACCAGCACCGAGGCCGCCCCAGTGGGATCAGAGCAGACGAAGCCCATGTTTCCATTATTCGCGTTAGCGGCCGTTACCGGCCCCGCTCCCTCCGCCCCCCTCCCCGCCCCCTCTGGTCACGTCACGATTCGCGCTGGCGCCGTCTGGGAATGAACCATCAACCATCCTGGGCATTCTCAGACAGCGCTTCCGCGAACCGTGACGTGACTGGCCCCCATCCCCCCCCCCCCACCGGTCACGCCCGTTATCGCCGGGGGATGAAGAAAACTGTCTCCTGTTCGGCGCATGCACCGCCGAAGACACCGAGCAGCTGAGACACGGAAGATGGCAGGTCGACTGTGGCACCCGATCCTCTTGGGAGGGTATGTTTTTTTTATTTCCGGTAACGGTAGGTACCCGAGGGTGGGTGTGGGGCCGCGGGTGGGGGGAGTGGGGCGCGTTGGGGCGGGAGTGAGCTGCGATCGCCATAGTTTGCGCGCGAGCACCAGCAAGTCAGTGAGGACATCTCAAGGATCTCTCCCAACGCACGATCGTTGACGTTCCCTGGGGGGGTTGGACCAAGTAACGACTAACATGAAGAACGCGGGACCTGAGTGAAACGGGTCGTGGACACTAGGGCCCTCCCCCAGGACCAACCATCATCAGCGTCGTCGTCGTCGTGACCATCATCAACCTCATCATCCTAATCATGATCCTCCTCCTCCTCGTCCTCATCATCATCCTCGTCGTCATCATCATCATCATCACCGTCATCATCATCATCCTCATCATCATCAGCATGATCATCATCATCACCATCATGGCCATCATCATCATCATCATCATCATCATTATCATGATCATGATGATCATCATCCTCACCCTCATCATCATCAGCATCATCATCATCAGTATCATCATCACATCATCATCACTGCCACCATCGTCGTCGTCATCGTCGCGTCGTCGTCGTCGACGTCGTCGTCATCGTCATCGTCATCATCATTGTC
>CAUYUJ010014331.1:290000-347500 GCA_963575745.1 Prorocentrum cordatum | reverse complement strand
GTGGCTTTTACGAACATCCTGCTTGCTCATCACGCTTTCCTTACAGGTGTGCTTCGTCCCCGACCGTGGCCACGAGCTCCTGCGCCGCGGCGGCGGCCCCTGCGGCACGCCGTGCCGCTCGTGCTGACGGCGTGCCGCACCGCCTCGGGGCGCGGGAGGCGGGGACGAGCCCGGGGCGCTGCTGCCTGGGGGCCGGGGCCCGGCCACCGCGCGGCGCGCGCGACACGCCGAGCCTGCCCCCTCGAATGCGCAGGTGGACGAAGGGCCAGGGCCGACTCATGGTTGAAGGGCCCCGGGACACACAAATAAACACACACACACACAAATAACATGATTCCCCATATTTTCCCATATCTCCTAAGTTTTGGTCTCCCCCCCCACTTCCCATACTTTCCCATATTTTCTGGGGAAGGGACGCTTCATTGTGTCTGTGTGTTTTTTCCCCTCCTGAATGATGACGCCTCCGGGCGTCTGCTGCCCGAGCCGCTGCCTCCTGGCTGGGGTCCGAGGAGGCGAGGTTGGAAGGCCGCGCCGCCTCGCCGGCGCGACGCTGCAGCGGCGACGCCGGCGACGCCTCGGCGCCGTCGGCGTGGAGAAAGTCGGGCTCCACGTCGAGCCGCGTCGGCGACGCATCGGCGATGCGGCGCGACCCTGCGACCCCATCCGCTCGGACCCCGTCCGGGAGGCCTGGATCTGAGCCCCCCCCCTCGCCCCTCGCCCCACCGTCGGGGCTGGGCGATCGACATTCGATTCGTGCCCCTGCTCGCGCCCCGACCCACACGTGGGGCCCGAGCGGGGATAAGGCTGAAATTCTGGCCCCCCGTGGGGGGCCAGAACATGGAAGTGAAATCCATAATGCGGGATTTGAGGAGGAGGAGGAGGAGGAGCAGGAGGAGGAGCAGGAGGAGGAGCAGGAGGAGGAGGAGGAGGAGGAGGAGGAGGAGGAGGAGGCTGGAGGAGGATGGAGGAGGAGGAGGAGGAGGAGGAGGCGCAGGAAGGGTGCGGATCGAACGTCGACCGCCGAAAGGGCCTCGGCCAGCTTCAGCAGCACGGCCGTGAGGTGTATGTTCAGGTCCTGGTGGTCTCCGAGGGCGCTGGACCTCGCCGCGGGGGGCTTCGGAGGGGCCGCGCCTCCGGCAGCTCGCGGGGCGCCTCTTAGGAGGGGGCCCCGGGACACACCAAGAAACACACACAAATAAGAACATTCCCCATATATTTTCCCATATTTTCGGGGTTTCTGTCTTCGCCTCCCGTATTTTCCCATATCTTCTGGGGAATCGCCGATTCATTGTGTCTGTGTGTGTTTTTGTTCCCTCCTGATCTCAGGAGGAGCCCAACGTACCGATATCGCTACGCCCCCGACCTTCCTGGTTGCGTCCTGCCCCTGACTTCGATGCGAATCCAGCGGTGGCGACGAGGGCCTCCCAGGATACATATAAAGGGGGAAGGTACCCATCCCGCTACTAAGTAGCGAGATGGGTACCTTCCCCCTTTGATCTTCTGGTCCATCCACCGGCGTCGCTTACTGCGGGAGGCGCTGCCCAATACGTGGCCATCTTCGACGCGGGATGGGCCGCACCAGGGGTGGCGCGCTGGGGCCTGCAGGGTCCGCGAGGCGGGCCCGAGGGGCAGCTGCAGACGGACCCCGCGGCAGCGAGCTCCTGCCCGTCCGCCTCCCCGTCGTCCGGCTCCTCATCCAACTGCTGCTGCTGCTGCTCTCCGGCTGCCGCTCCTCCTCCTCCTCCTCCTCCTCCTCCTCCTCCTCATTTTCCTCCTCCTCCTCCTCCTCCTCCTCCTCCTCCTCCTCCTCATCCCTCCCATCCTCCTAGCCAGTTCGCGCCCGAGCGGCCCCCCCTGCACGGGGCGCGCAAGGGTGATTCGCGGGCAAACTTCGAAGTGGCCCTGCTCGAGAGAGCCGACATCGAGAAGCGTGGCGGCCCACGTCATCAGCTGCTATGCTGAGAGCAGGCGCGAGCGCACCCGCCAAGAGACGGGGCTCCCTCCACCCTCCCCTCCCTTCTCGTCGTCCTCCCTCGTCGTCCTCTTCCTCCTCCTTCCCCCAGGCGTCCACCCTCGTCGTCCTCTTCCTCCTCCTTCCCTCCCTCCCCTCGTCTGTCCGGCGAGCTGCGGCGCCGGCCTCCCGAGCGCCGCGGCGGACGTGCAGGCAGACGAGGGTCATGATCAGCTACAGTCGGGGCGTTGACCTAAGGAACCCTAAATAAGGAACGAGGCCCCTTTTTTCCACAAGTTAGACTTCGATTTCCCATCGAAAACATAAGGAAAACCTGAGGCAAGCTGTGAAACAATCAAGCAACACCGAGCCCCTCCCCAACGAAAAGGGTTCCTTCTTCAGCGCCTCGACTGTAGTGTAGGGATCAGGCCGTGCGAGATGGCAAGCAGTGGCAGGTGGTGCTGGCGCTGCCAGAGCGACAAGAGTGCGGGTGGGCCACGATCGGGAGAAACGCTGGGAGCAGCCCGCGCGAGAAGAGGGGCACTCGGTGATCTTCTGACCCGGGTCAATCCAGACCCGGGTCAGCCAGGCATTGCAAAATCCTGCAAGATCCTGCACCCAAACCCGGGTCAATGCGAAGGATCCTGCAAAATCCTGCAGGATCCTGCGCCCAAACCCGGGTCAATGCGACCCTGTCCCTGCAGGATCCTGCAAGATCGGGCGCTCTGGCTGACCCCCGTTTGCATCGACCCCCGTCTCAAGGCTCCCGAGGCACGCAGCGGCAGGAGACGCCGGCGCTGCGGGCCACGATCAGCAACCTCGCTGGAAACAGCCCGTGCGAGCAAGAAGGCAGGCAGTGGCAGCGGGCGCTGGCGCTGTGTAAAGGTGAAGAACGAGCCCAATGCCGTCAGCTGCATCCGACGCGATGTACAAAGCCAGCGGTGAAGAGGGAGGCCGATGAAGGACGAGCCGGATGCCATCAGCTACAGCGCTGGGATCAGGGCAAGGTGAAGTTGAAGCCACACCAACCTCCTCACGCCAGAGAGCGCAAGGCGAAACTGGTGCCCGACGTGTCGAGAACAGGCGAAGTTCGAGCCCGATGCCATCAGCTACAACCGACTCCGCGCGGGAAACTGAAGGCTAAGACGGAGCCCGATAGCGACAAGGCGAGCAGTGGCAGCAGTCGCTGGTACTGCGAGAAGCGTGCAGGAGCGAACATCACCAACTACAAAGCGGGGGCCGGCGTGTGTGCGGAGGCACGCAATGGCAGCAGGAGCTGGCAATGCGAGACGGGGGCGCAGTGGCAGCAAGTCTTGGCACTGCCAGAAGGCGGAAGTGCAGTAGCGGATGTCCTCAGTTACAGTTCGGGGTGCAGCTCGTGCGCGAAGGCAGGCAGTGGCAGCAGGCGCTGGCGATGCGAGAAGGGCGCGCAATGGCAGCAGGCTGTGACAATGCGAGAAGGCGGAAGTGCAGGAGCGGACGTTTCCAGGTACAGTTCTGGGATTAGCTCGTGTGCGAAGGTCGGCGGTGCGGAGATGAGGTCGTGGTGCGAAATTGCAAGCAGGCCCGCATTGCTCTCGGGGGATGTAGCTGGAACGCCACGTGTTCAGCTAGGGTTTCATAATGTGTTGGGGGCCAAACGCTTTCAGCTTGGTCTTCTGACCAATTGCCCTGGGGGGACTCCTCGGGCGATCTCTGGACGTTTAAACTGTTTGTGGCAAGGTAGGCGCCCGACCACGAAGAAGCTGTTTTGACTCTGCCCCCCTCAATACCGCCCATGATAGGCCTGGGCGGAGAGACGAGGCGCACGATCAGGTAGCATGCACCCCTGCGGCGGTCCCTGCTAACCTCGATGCGCTAATCCTCGCCAGTCATCCCTCCTCCTCCTCCTCCTCCTCCTCCTCCTCCTCCTCCTTGTCCTCCTCTTCCAACTGCTCCTCCTCCTCCCCCTCCTCCTCCTCCTCCTCCTCCTAATGCTCCTTCTCCTCCTCCAATTCCTCCTCCTCCTCCTCCTCCGCCTCCTTCTGGTTCTCGTGTTTCTCCTCCTCCTGCTTCCCCTCCTCGTGTTACTCCTCGTGTTCCACACGTGTCTGCCGTCGGGGTGTCTGCTGGGCCCGCTGAAGCTATCGTCGAGCTCCACGGGCACCAGGTGTTGGTGACCCCCGCGACCATGGTGTGCACCCTAGGTGGCACTTCCAAAGCGGCCCAAGGCAATATTGCCTGACTGGAAGCCCGACGCCGAATGTCAAGAAAACTCTGAGCACGGAACCACGCGGCACTTGCATAATCACAATAGTTCGGCCATCAGGGCGGCATCCCAAATCAGGACAGCCCGTCGTATCACGCTTCCGCGTCTCTTGCCGCTTCATTGGGCTTGCAAAGTGAACGGCTCATGACTTGGCCCGTGCTCCCTCCCGTCCGTCGGCTGCACGACTCGGCGAGCCTGGTGGTCCTCTTGCTCCTCGCCGTGCCCCGCCCCCCTCCTCTCCCTCCTCATTCGCATCCCGTGCATCATCCCTCCTCATCACCATCCCGCTCCCCCTCCAATCCCCTTCTCCTCGTGTTCATGGTCGATGTTAACCAAGTCCTTATCATGGTCCTGCCGCTGCTGCTCCTCATCCTTCTCCTCGCTCGAGCGCCCACGCTTCTCGTCCACTCCTTGGCTTCTCCTCCACTTCTCTCCATACTTAATCATACCTTCACCCCTCCCAATGGTACTCCTCCCTCCCTCCCCGCCTCCTCCTCATCATCATCTTCGCCCTCCTCCTCCTCGCTCCCCGCCTCCTCCACCACCACAACCACCACCAACATCATCATCACCACCACCACCATCACTAATCATCATCAGCATCATCATCATCAGCGTCAGCATCATCATCAGCATCATCAGCAACATCATCAGCATCATCATCGTCATCAGCATCATGAGCATCATCAGCATCGTCAGCAGCATCAGTATCAACATCATAAGCATCAGCATCAGCGTCATGCACATCATCGTCATGATCAGCATCAGCACCAACAGCATCAGCATCATCCTGATCAGGATCATGATCATCGTCAACATCAGCATCATAATCAGCAGCATCATCACCATCAGCATCAGCATCTTCATCAGCAACAGCGTCATCATCATCAGCAGCATCATCACCGATCATCATCGTCATCATCATAATCAGCATCACCAACACCATCACCATCACAATCACCATCATCACCACCATCATCTGCACCGCCAGACTCGTCGTCGTCAACATCATCATCATGAGCAGCATCATCGGAATCGTCGTCGTCGACTGCAGTAACATCATTACCATCACCACCATCATCATTATCGTCATCAGGAGCAGCAGCAGCAGCAGCATCACGATCCTCCTCCTATCATCAGCATCAGCATCAGCATCAGCATCAGCATCAGCATCATCATCATCATCATCATCATTGTCCTCATCCTCATTATCATCCTCAGCCTCATCATCCTCATCAACCTCATCATCCTAGTCATCATCATCGTCATCATCATCAGCAGCATCATCATAGTTATCATCATCACCATCATCATCAACAACATCCTCATTCTCATCCTCATCCTCCTCCTTCTCATCATCATCTTCCTATCGTCAAACGCACCCTTATCCCCCTCATCGTCGTCGTCGCTATCATTATCTACCTCATGAGCGTCCTCGTCATCAATCTCGTGATCCGCATCACCATCACCATCACCATCACCGTCATCATCCGCACCATCATCATCAGCATCATCCTCACCAACATCATCATTATTGGTATTATCATCATCATAATCATAATCAGTATCAGCATTAGCATCATCATCAGCATCAGTATCATCATCATTTTCAGCATCAGCATCAGCAACAGCATCATCAGCATCATCCTCATCATCCTCATCAGCATCAGCATCAGCATCAGCATCATCAGCATCATCTATATGTATATATTCCTGCCCTTCATCAAAGGACCTCACTATCCGCCTACATTCAATGCTGCTCTTCCTGATCCGCAGATTGGTGTCGCTGCTCCTGCTCTCGACAATGCTATTATTGCTGATCATGCTCCTCGTCATCCGCAACATGTCCTCCGCCTTCTTCTCACCATCGATATGGTCATCCTTCTCGTTGTTCCCATCCCTCATCCAACTCACCATCCTGCTCCGCCTTCCAATACCCCCTTACCATCCTCTTCATAATTGCTCCTCACATTCGCCCTTCCCCCTCTCTCTCTCTCCCGATCCTTCTACTCCCTACTCAACCTTTCGTCTCATCCTGCTCCTGCTCGAACTCCTCGTCTGCCTCCTCCTCCTCCTCCTCCTCCTCCATCATGCGCCTCCTCATTGTCATCCGCATCAACATCCGCCTCCGCATCACGCTTCTTGTCTTGCCGCTGCTCCTTGCGCCTCGCCTCCCACCCGTCACTATTCGCATCTGCCCCATTTCTGCTTCCGCCCTTCTTCCTCCAACTCCCAGTTTTGTTGGAGCTCCTCCTCCTCCTCCTCTTCCTCGCGCGGCGTCGCTTGCCAGCGGCTCTTGATCGCGTGACATATTCCTCAGTCGCGAAGAGCGAACGCGACCAGTGAGGAGGCCGGTCATGCAACACCAATGGGGCCGTTCGTCATCTGTGTTCGAGAATTTGCTGTTGCATGTGCCCACATGCGTCCAGATCTCATCTACCATCGGCCGTGACTGGAAGGCGGCGACATCTGCCCACCGCTGCACCTCCCCTCCCGCCCAGTGAGCTGATCAGCACTGCAGCGTCTCGGGCAGGTAGAGTTACAGACACGGCTGACGTCAGAGGACGTCCGAGAGGATGCAAGGACCCTTCTGGAGGCAGCAAGGCACAGCCGAGCCAGAGGATACACGCGGTAAAGAAGGCTTCGAATTCAGGAGGCATGCAAAGTCGATCTGGTCATCGGTCGCGACTGCAGGCTCCCTCGCCTGGCCTCGCGCAGTCCTCGAGCAAAGTCTGCGGAAACCGACGGCGATGCGCGTCTCGAGTCTGGGGCCCGAAGCGGCCCTTCAAGGGCCCTAGCTTGATAGACACAGTCCAGCACAAACATGAATACGGTCGGAGGTTCGCGCGAATTTTTGGGGTCGGCGCTGGTGGGACCGCCTCCCCTTGCGCGCGAAGCGCGTCAGGGGCGCGCCAAGGGCGGAGCCCGAGCCGCCGCTGTGGGGGCTCCAACGCAGAGCCGAGAGATCCGCGCGGATCCCCGAAAACTGTCATGCAGTATTTGGCTCTGCGGCCAGGCCAGGGCATCGTTCCATCCCCAGCCACGCTGGCCCGGCCCTGGCCACACTGGCCGATCAACCCCCCAGAAGGGAATATGGGGATATGCGCAGTTCCCTTCAGGTCTCGCGGGGCCTATCCCTCAGCTGGGGTGGGCGAGATGGAGGGGCTGTGATACCATGGCCCGGTTTTGCGTCATGGCCACTTATGCGTCGAACTTTGGGGCACCGCGTGGATCTTGAAAACCTGGATCGATCGCGGCCTCCCGTGAGCGCGGGTCGTTCGACGTCGGCCGACTCCGGGCCACTGCGGGCAGTCAGCCTTGAACGACCGCGTCGAGGTCGCCGTCGCGAGGACGCGGCGCGAACCTAGACCTAACCCGAATTCTCTCGCGACGCCAACCAACCAACGGTCCAGCGATATGCGCGGCAGCGCCTCCGCGGGCCAAGGCTGAAGGCGCGCGCAAAGCGGGATCGGGCGCGCGCCTCTGGTATGCCTCCGTGAGCATCCCGGTCGCCTGCGCGCGCCGCCACGGACAGAAGGTGAGCGAGGAGACCGGTCGGGCTCGGCATTGCGGAAGTCTGCGCGCCGCCTTGCCAGAAAGACTCTCGCCCCGAGAGCCAGGGGGAGTACTCTAGATTTGAGTACTCTAGATTTGACCGCCACCCTCCCAAGCGAAGGGAGGGGGAGGGGGAGGAGGAGGAGGAGGAGGAGGAGGAGGAGGAGGAGGAGGAGGAGGAGGAGGAGGAGGAGGGGAGGAGGAGGAGGAGGAGGAGGAGGAGGAGGGAGACGCTGCTCGGAGCGAGAAACGCAGAAAACGGAGGAGGAGGAGGAGGAGGAGGAGGAGGAGGAGGAGTAGGAGGAGGAGGAGGGGGAGGAGGAGGAGGGAGGGGGAAGGGAGGAGGAGGAGGGGGAGGAGGAGGAGGAGGAGGAGGCCCAGGCGGCCCCACGCTCAGAAACGAGAGGGAGGCGGGCGGCGCGGAGCGCCGGGAACGAGAGGGCGGGGAAACCAAGAACAGAGGCAGCCGGCAGTGGGGAGAGCGGAGGGAGGAGGGGGGGAGGGAGGAGAGAGGAGGGAGGAGGGGGGGGAGGGAGGAGAGAGGGAGGCAGGAGGAGGGAGGAGGGGGGGGGAAAGACCGGACCTCCCTCGCCGCGATATGAGAAGCCGCCGACGCCGTCGACGGCGGCGGTGGTCCAGGCGTGGTCCTCGGAGGCGCCTTTTCCAGTCGAAGCGAACCTCCCCCATTTCCCTGCGGCAGCCTGGGGCTCTCCGAGCGCGCCCGCCCGAGCTGAACCGACCCAGATCGTGATCGAGTCGAAGGGAGAAAAAGCTCCTTCCCTTGGGCCCCTTTCCCGCCCAATGGCCGGGAGGGTTTTTGAAGGGGGCCCTGGGGCAGATCCGGGGGGGATGCGGCTCCCCGTCTCCCCCCCCACCCCAACCCCTCCCTGGAGTGGCTCTTCTCCGATCGTGGGACCTACAGTCGGGGCATTGACCTAAGGAACCCTATATAAGCAACGAGGCCCCCTCTTCCCACGAGTTAAACTTCGACTTCCCATCGAACACATAAGGAAAACCTGAGGCAAGCTGTGAAACACTTAAGGAACGCGGAGCCCCTCCCCAACGAAAGGGGTTCCTTCTTCAGCGCCCCGACTGTACACCCTGCGAAATGCTTAAGAAATCATGGGTTAAGAAATTCATAGTCTCAGAACTTGAATAAAAAACCCAACATTTCCATTAAACTCTTAAGATTTCCATTGAAAAATTAAGAATAATCGAGACTCTGGCCGAAAACTTAAGTTTTCTTAAGCATCGCCTAAGGTGTATTTGTCTGTCGCTGGGAGGGCGCACCGCTGGTGGAGCCGAGGGGCGGGGGAGCAGCTTGACGCCTCCGCTCTCCCGGGTCCGCCGTCCCAGACCCCCCCCCCCTCTCGGAGTGGGGGGGGGGTAGAGCGTGCCGACAGACTGGATTGAAGGGGAACTGGAACACACAAATAAATACACACAAATAAAAATATCCCCCATATTTTCCCATATTTTCTGGGTTTTTGTCTTCCCCACCACTTCCCATATTTTTGCATATTTTCCTGGGAGTCGACGATTAATTGTGTCTTTGTGTTTCTTTCCCTCCTGATGGATGAGGGCGGGGCGCGTTCGGCCCTCTTCAAACAGAGCTCCGACTCTCATACAGTCGGGGCGTTGACCTAAGGGGCGATCAATAAGGAACGAGGCCCCTTCTTCCCATTAATTAAACTCCGATGTTCCGTGGAAAACCTGGGGGAAACCCAACGAGCGCTGTAAAACAACTAAGGAACACGGTGCCCCTCCCAAACTAAAAGGGTTCCTTCTTCAGCGGCCCGACTGCAGAAACGCATTAGAACTACAACTCGAACATCATCTCGCTTGGGATTGCGACAACCCTCATAGAAACTGCTCACACCTACCGGGACTGATACCAGAGCGCTGACCTGCGACACCGTCCGCTCTGACACACTTCGACCAGAGCCACAAGTCTGGAGGCATCAGGACTATATTGGTATAGACTGGGCCTGCACTCCGACTCATTCTGCGAAGATGTTCTGCCAGCGCAAATCTTTTGGGAGGAGACCGAGGGGCAAGGGGGGAGGGGGCGACTGCACCCCCACTCGTGCAGTCCATGCGCTCCGTGGCGATACGCAGCACAGACTGACCAAGTGACAAGCATTACGGCAACATCCCACAAGTAAAAACAGCACCGGCGAGAAGAGAAGAGGGGAGGAGGACATGGCGCGACCACCGCCACAGGACTTACATGGGCACCTCTAGGCCGCCGAGCCTCCAACTCCCAAGGCACGCAGCGCCGACGACCAATCCTCCGCGGCCACACTCTGAAGCTTCGCGTGGCTGAATTCGAGGAGAGGGAGGACGAGACAGGCAGAGATAGGATGGGGAGGGGGGCAGAGGAGAGGACAAGACAAGACAAGAAACCCTCGGATCCATAGTGTAGTAACATCAGTTGAAAATACCCATCGCGACATGCGAGCGGCGCGTGCGCACGAGACAAAAGGCTGGATCAGGGAAGCCTTTCGCGGCGGGCTGCTTTCCCACCCGGCACGCGCGGAACACTCGGGCCAAAAGGTCGTCCTAGCATTGCCCCCTTCCTACCAGGATAACTTCTGAACTCAAAAACCATGCACTTAACAGTGTACCTCGCTAGGAGGGAGGAGGAGGAGGAGGAGGAGGAGGAGGAGGAGGAGGAAGAGGGATAACCCCACCAAAAAAAGGGGAACAACCGCGCACGCGCAACATGACGTGCACGCAAACCATCGGCCACGCGGCCGGGACAACGGCGAACCGACGCAATCCGCGACCACGCGAACGCAACGCGAGGGACTTCTCCAACACTTCCTCCTCCTCCTCCTCCTCCTCCTCCTCCTCATCTTCCTCCTCCTCCTCCTCCTCCTCCTGCTCCTCCTCCTCCTCCTCCTCCTCCTCCTCCTCCTTCTCCTCCTACGGATTCGGCGCGCGGCCACGCCAAGAGTTCCCGTGACACTGCGCGGCCCCGAGCGACCTCCACGACCGTCGGGAGCGGGGGCGGGGGCGCTCTCCCGCCGCCTCTCAGCGGGTGGGCGTGCGATTCCACTGGCTCGGCTGCGCCGCGCTCCGCCCGCTCGGCCCTGGGGCAATGACCCTGGCCGCGGCGCGGCCTTCCAACGCGCGTGGCGCTGTGGCCCACGAGCTACGTCTAGCGGACGAAAAGGGGTCCCGCTTTGGCCAGCGCGTTCTCGCCAGCACGCCTGGACACCTGGACGCGCGAATCCATCCTTGGGAGGAGGAGGAGGAGGAGGAGGAAGAGGGGGAGGGAACACGAGGAGAGGTGCGAGGGGAGGAGAGTCGCTTCGTCCAGGCGCCTCGCCGTCGGCACACCGCTCTTACGAGGGCGCCAGCACGCGCGGCCAGGAGCGAGACCGAGCGAGCAGGCTAATCACTCATCGGTTCCGCCGAGCAGGCGTCGCGGACCGCCGCCGTGAAAGTGGAGCCAGCGTCCGCCCCGTCGACTGCGCGGTGGCGGACCGCCGAGCGCGCGCGGAAGAGCGCGTAGCAGCACACGGCCCGAAGAGCTTCGAGCTTTTGGCGCGCGCCGCCCCTGTTCGCGTAGAGCTCGGGGAAGCACGCTGGCCCAAGAAAGTGGGCGAGCACAGGGAAGCCGTCGGCCGCGAAAAGCTACAATGCCCCTCTCTCCACCGGCGGTAGTCGCCGCAGCGGGCGTAATGCTCGATGTGTCCCACGCACCAGGCGCAGCCGAAGGCGCAGCGCCTGGTCTGCTGGCGAGGGCTGCGCGCAAAGCCGCGGCCATGACGCAGGGCGACACGAGTGCGCTCAGAGCGTCCACGCGCGACCGAAATCGTGGAACCCGCGTTCCTGGAACCGCGTCTATGTCCCAATGATCCAGACGGTGGTGCATGAAAGCAGCCGCCGGGGTTCGCAGGCGACCCGCCGCGAGGGCCCTGTGGCGCTCGGCTTGCCACGTGGCCTTCGATCTTCTGCCGCGCCTCCTGCGTCGCTGTCCGCGCGCAGGAGGCCCTGCGCCAATTCGAGCCAGCGCGCTCGTTCGACTCTAGCCACCGCTCGACGTGGACGGGCAGGAGCTTGCGGAAAGTACAGCGCACGCGGCGTCGAAATTGGCGCGCCCGTTCCCGCGCGCGCACGCCGCCCTGCCGAGCCTCAGCGACGATCGAAGCGCTCCAGATGTCCATCAGCGCGCAGGGGAAGCCGAGATCCCCGAGCCGCATCAACAATTCGGCGCTCGCCCAAGCTCCGGCGCTGGGACGCAGCCCGGCGCGAGCCCCGGTCTCTGCGGCAGGGCGAGAAGCTGGCGGGGGTCGGAACTGCGCGGCGAAAGTGACGACGAACGCCGCGCGTGCCCGAAAGGCCTCGCACGCGCGGAACACCCCCGGTCCGAGCCCCCCAGAGCTGGGCAGGGTCCAGCATCTTGGCGAGCGGCGCGGCCCACGAAGCGCCCCTTGAGCCTGGCCCCAGGATTCGAAGACTTAGCCTGATCCTTGGTGGACATGCCCCCCCCCCCACTCCATGGCCTCGCAGGCGATGACAGCCCGCCAAGCTGGCCTGTCCCGAACGAACAAGGGGGAGAGCGCCGTTTTCAAGAAATTCGAACGCCAGCCAGGGATCCACGCGCAGTCGTCGACATGAACTGGGCGAGAGCACGAGCTGCCAGGATGACCAATTCGTCCGCGCAGGACCAGGCGAGCGCAGCCGGCAGCAGGCATGGAAAGCGACGGAGCAACAGATCAGAGGCAACCGCGAGGAGGCGCGGCGATAGCGGGCGCCCCTGACGCACCCCTCGCGCGAGGGAGAAGCCCGCGCAGCGCGCGACCTGCAGAGCCACGTCGCTCGCGCAGCGCCTCCACAAGTCGGAGCAACCAAATGGGCCAACCAGAATGCTCGAGCAAACGCATCATGAAACCGCGTTCGATGGACGGGAGGGCGTCTTCAAGTCGATAAGGAAAACAGCGGATCCCGAGCCGGCCGCGCAATGCCCTGCGAGCCCCTCGTTCAAGCCAACCAGGTTAGCAAGCGTCGATCGCCCAATCAAAGACCCTCGCTGCGGCTTGGAGATCTGGCGCGCAACCGCGCCCTCCATCACCATCCGGACCGCGCGGGCCAGCAGGCGGTTGTCGGCGTGGCAGAGCTCGTCCTCGGCGTGGCAGAGCTCGTCCTCGGCCGTGCCGTCAGGGGCACCTTTCGGGAAGAATGACAGAAAGGCGGCGTCGAAGTCCCCCCGCATTCATGGAGCTGGCGGATGCCCTCCTCGCCGCAGATGTCGCCGAAACCCTCCAACAGCACGTCCACGGCAAGCGATTCCGCTTGCCGCCAAGCTAAAAATCGGACACCATCCTGGCCAAGAGAAGAAGACCGCGAACTCCGAATAGCAACCCGCGCGCGCTTCTTCTCGGAACGGAACTGGCTGGCCGGGGAAGAGCGCCGGTGCTCTAAGGGTCGGTTGGCCGCATCTTGATCTAGGCGCTCGCCTAGTATCGCCTCGTCGGAACTACGACTCCGGAAAGCCTGCCCCCAGTGTTGTTGTGAAACCTCAGCCATTTCTCCGGGCGTGGTACACTGCTCGCCGTTCCTGTCCACGATGGAATTGTTGAACTCGAGACGGCCTGGCCGGAGTCGGAAAATCCTCAGGCGCGCATTGCGGGCCCGTGCCCGAGCTGCCTGGAGCTCGTTGGACCCCCAAATGTCGGCGTGCGACGTGCCCTGCCCGCCCGCGGCGCGGTTCCTTGCGAGCTCGACGACGCGGGCGCGCGCCCGCTGGAGCTTCTCCGTCGCGTTGCCTTACAAGTCGCAAGGGCTGGCGACGACGTCTCGGGCGCGGGGGCATCGGCGCAGGCAGAGCGAAATCTCGCCAGCGACTCCACGCCCAAAAGAAATAATAGATCGAACCGTGGCCCTCAATCGATCCTCCGAGGGCAAGAAGACGAGTTTCTTTTCCCCCACTCGGAATGCAACCACACTCCGCGCACGCAGAGGGTGCTTAAGGTCGTGCCCCTGCGACGTCAAACTGCCCCATGCACCGTCTGGCACCTCGCATAGGGAGCTCCCAGAGCGCCTTCATGGCGGCACTTCTTGACGTCGTCGACGAGGTCCTTGCGCTCCCTGCCAGCATCCTCGACACCCTTGCTGGCGATGCCTGCTCCGCGGCCTGCGTGCGCTGCAGGCGGTCAGCGCTGCGGCGGGCCTGCGCTTCGCGCTCGTCCTCGTCGATCTCGGTCTTCCCCGTGAGCCCGCGGCCCTTGTCTGCGCTTTCAGTGCCCGCCTTCGAGATCAGCCGCGCGACCTGGTATGTGGGCCACGGGACCTGCCCAGGCACTGGGATTTGAGGGTCGCGCTTGCGCTCCAAGGACTTGGCCCTGACCATGGTAAGTATCACGCCCTCGCCGCGCATCTCAAAGGCCCTCTCTCACGTCGCCCAGCGCCTGAGAGTCTCGCGCGCTGTCCCGATCCGATCCAGGATGTCCGCTCCAGGATGTCGCTCGCGAGCTGCTGCGCCTGCTGAGCGTCGCCTGCTGGGCCTGCTTCGACTCGGACTTCTGCGTCGCGCCTTGCATGTGCAAGCGGTGCTCAATGCGTTGCAGGCTGGCTTATATTCATTCGCCCACGCCAGGGGCCGCACCACGGCGGCCCCCCCCTGCTGCCGCGACGCGCCGCTGGGCTCCGGCAGCGGGTCCCGGGCGCAATCCCGAGCGAGCCCGCGCCTCTTCTCGACGGGCTCCTCCATGGCGCCTTCGCCCCGGGAATTGGCCTGCTCCCCCATCTCGGGGGGCGTCTGCCCGTCGTCGCGGCAAGCCGCCGCGGCGGCATCATCGGCGGGCTGCGCCGTCGCCGCGGCGGCGTCATCGGCGGGCTGCGCTGCCGCCGCGGCGGCCCCGCCGATAGGCTGCGCCAACGCCGCGGCGGCCCTGCCCGCAGTCTGCCACGCGTCGGGCTTCGCGCAAGGCTCGATTTCCACTGGCACACGGCGGAACTCGCCAAGGCGGGCAGTCGCCTGCATCTTGCGGAGGCGCATGTCCATGGGCCCAGCTTCGGACGCCACGGGGGCTGCGAGGGGCGAGGCCTTCCGCCCCCGCCCTTCCCCCCCCCGGGTCTTCGCGGGGGTGCTTCGCCGCAGAAGGCTTTGCCGCAGTCGCGGCCCTCCTCGCCGCCGCCCCGCCGAACGACGAGGTCGCGCGGTCGCGCGCGCGGCGGGATCCTGCGCCGAGGCGGCAACTGGCGGAGAAAGAGCTCAGGGGGCGAAGGGGGGGGGAGAGGGGAACTGTTCGACGGCGACGGCGACGGCGACGATGAAGAGGCGACGGAGGCGAGGATCGAGGAACGCGCGGGGCGGACGTCGAGGTAGAAAAGAAAGGGGATGAGGCGAAAGGAGGATGAAGTGGACGAGGCGAGACGAAACGATGATGGTCACCTCGAACTCGCGGGGGATGGCGGCAATGACGATGCGATGTTTCTGTAAATTGCCGGCCGCCCCTGCGCCCCTCGCAGCGGGGCCCGGCTCTGACTTCGCCTCTCAAGCCGCGATCGCGTCGCCGATCTTCTGGTCGAGCCACGCCTTCGGGTCGCCCTTGGCCTCGAGGGCCGCGTCGCCGACTTTCCCCTTATGGCAATCTCGAAGAGCTCTCCGTTCTTAGCGGTCCTCCTGCTGCCGATGCCCAAGATGTACTTCTGGTTGCCGTCGCGCAAAACGGCGTCGCCGCGCCCCGCGCTCGCGGGGCGACCGTCTCGAACGCCGCGGCCTCGGCCGTTTCCTGGCCAACCTTGGGCGGCGTCTCAAGCGACTGCTGCTTGCCGCGCAAGAGCCTCCGGATTGGTGCGCCCCGCATCCGCCCGCGGACCGCGCGCGTCTGGGTCTTCTCCTTCGCGCCTCTCTCTCTGCGCCCGCGCCGCTGCCCTCCGCGCCCTTGCCTCTGCCCTGCGTGCCCGTGCCCTTGGGCATCCCCTTCTTCGAACTCCTGACCACCCACTTGCCCCCCCCTTTCCCTTCGCGTCAACTTTGGCCTCTTTCCACTGGCCTCCGACCGCCGCGCCCGGGGCCCTCGGGGGGCCCTCGTCGTCGGACAGGGTCTCGACGAGGGCCCCTTCGCCGTTCCCCCGGCACGCCGGGCAAGTGCGCGACGCGCCGCAAAGCTCCGCATCGACCGAATGCCCTTCAGGGTCGACTTCGACCCATGTCGACCTGCGCCCGTCGCCTTCAAGATCGACCTCGGCCTCGGAAGAGTCCGCGACCACGATCGTTTCAGATGCGTCGGACACGCCCGCCGCTTCGCCCGTCTTCCACGTTCTGACCGGGAAAAGCGCCTTGACCACGGGCGCTTCCACGTCGGCAGCCGCGCAGCCTACTGGTGCGTCGGCGGCCCCGCTCGCGCTCTCGTTGGCGGCCTCGCGGCGGGCGACGGCGTTGGAGGCCGCGGGCGGCGAGTCGTGGCTCTCGGGGGGCTTGATGAGCTTCGCCATCTTCTGCAGCTTCTCCTGCGTGAGATTCCTCTCCTCGATCGCTGCGTCGTAGAAGTGCTTCGCCATGGCCTTCCAATCCTCCGCTGCAAGGCCAGCGGCCCTGAACGCGAACCGCCGGTCGCAGCTCAGGATCTGGCATCTGTTGCGCAGCTCCCTGAATGTCTCCATAAAGCACTCGCGCGACGGGAACCCCGACGGCGCAATCTCGAGGGGCGCCCTCAAGACGCCCGCGCACAGCACAGTGGACATCTCGTCGATGGCCCGCGCCCTGCTGCCCGCGCGCCCAGAGCCGCCCCGCGCGAAGCCCGCCGCCCTCAGGCCGGCCACCGCGTTCCACATTGGTCCAGGGTCTCGCCGCGAAGTGCGACTTCTGGGGTTGCTTTCGCCGAGGCGGCCCGGTCGCCTGCGCCACCTCGTCGGGCCCTGTCGCTGGTCGAGCAAGCGCCCTCGGAGCCAGAAAGAGAAGGCCGCGGAGGAAGACGGGGGCGGGCGAGGGCGAGGGGAGGGGGGTGGCAAGGAGGAGGAGGCGGGATGACGATGGCGACGACGGCGCCGAAGAAGGCAATGGCTGACGATTGCGGCAAGTGTTAGCACGTGGAAGAGGCGATGTGTGATGATGACGGCAACTCCACGCCCGTGGAGGGCCAGGTGGTCGATGTGATATGCGGCCACGATGGCCACCCCGCGCTCGCGGAGGCTGGATTCCCTTTCGCGCCAAGGGTTGAAAAAGAAAGAGAGCCCCAACTACGCGGCGAGCGACCGCCGCTCAATTCTCGGGGCCTCGATCCCCAACGCGCCGCGGCCCTTCCTGGGCGGCGCCCACCTCGGAAGCGGCGGCGCCCGCGGAGCCGTCGGGAACGAGGAGAACGCCGAGGCCTTCGACGGCGAAGGTGTCGCTGTCGCGGTTGCCGTCGAAACGGAAGTGCCCCTGTAAGGGGCGCTGAAGCGTTGCCGTTGATGGCGTCGCTGTCGAAGTCAATAGCGACGCACTGCGGGTGCGGAATTTGCGCGCTTGCCGAACTTGCGCTGCAGGTGGAATGCCTGGTCCTGCGGGGCCTTTTCGAAACATTGGCGCTCGATCTGCCGTGCGTCTGCGTAAGCCCTGCCCCCCCCCCATGCGCTTGTCATGCCTCCATATGTGCCGCTCCGTCCTCCTAATGTTGTCATCCTCTTCTCCGCCGGAACGCCCCCGCCAGAGGAGGGCACGTCGACGCCAGGCGGCCGCGTTGAATCGCTCACCGTGGGCTGCAGGAAAAAACTCTCGCCCCAAATCATCACCGCGACGCGGTCCTTCTTGGGCCATGGCTGCAGACCGACCTTCAGGTTCACTCGGATATTTTTCGCGCTCAGCGCTGCAAGCTCGCAGTCCTGCTCTTCCGGGGGCCGCAGGCAGACTTTCTTTGGCTCCTGGCTGCTCCTGGCAGGTGGCGTCGCGTCGGCAGGTTTCGTTACCGCGATCACCTTCACCTCGGCAAGTTTCGTTTCCACGGTCGCCTTCACCTCGGGAGGTTTCGTCTCCACGATCGTCTCCACTTCGGCGGGTTTCGCCTCCATGTTCGTCTCCACCTCGGCGGGCTGCTTGTCGTCTCCACCTCAGCGGTTTGCCTCTCGGGTTGCTTGTCTGTCAAGCCCGCCTATGATTCGGCGTAGACCGCAAAGGATTTTCCAAAACTGCTCACCAGAGGCATGGATGAACGCTTCCTTGGACTCGATATCCTTCTTGGCGCCGCCGTCAACCATGAAGCTCGGGCCGGGTGGGTCGGTGTGGCGTCGGGGCCCTTTTTGTCGTCGGTCCGGCCTTTGTCTTCGGCTTCGGCGCCATGATTTACTCGACGCCCGTCGGCGGGTTCGCCGCCAAAATGGCGGCGGGCGGCGGGCGGCGCCATAGCGGCATTGATTTGGGCCGCGCCATATCGTTTTTGGGCCACGGGTCTGCCATGGGCGCCGTTTCGGCCCACAATTTGAGCCAAACCGGCTTGATATAACAAACACATTCGGGTATAGGTAAACGTAATGAAAACAATTGAGGCAGTTCAAGACAAGTAAT
The DNA here is from genome assembly GCA_963575745.1 of Prorocentrum cordatum. Lineage (NCBI taxonomy): Eukaryota > Dinophyceae > Prorocentrales > Prorocentraceae > Prorocentrum > Prorocentrum cordatum. The sequence continues at coordinate 329,248 of CAUYUJ010014331.1, read as the reverse complement.
GCAATTAAGTGTACCTAGAAGCTTAGATACAACTAAGGTACATAAATATACATCTCACGGTATATGCATTCATTTGTGCAGTAAAACTAACTCGATGAAAGCAGGTCGTATTTAACCATACCCATGGTTTGATTACGCCTACTAGGTTTCTAAATAGTTCGGGCCGTTTTTGATAATGCATAGTTGCATATAGATGGCCATGTACGTCCCAGTCTACATGAGTGAGTGGGCTATACGTAGACGCTGGCGCGGCCAAGCCCACTTTACCAGGACCAGAACACATCACACAAACATCACATTACGATCCTGGGAACACGTATCATCGGGGCAGTGGCGACGGCACCGGGGAGCGGGAGCCGGGGACTCGCCATCGCTCGGACGTCCATTCCCTGCGCTGTTTCGGTTTCGTGCGTGGTTTTTTCGCCAAATGATCAAGGATGCTCCTCGATGGTCCTCGCCGAAGGAAACATGCACACGTCCGAGCGATGCCAAGGGTACTGGGCGCGGGAGCGCGGGAGGCGGCGGCGGCGGCAGCCGAGCAGCCGCAGAGCGGAAGTAGTTGCCCCGGCGAAGATTCCGCGGAGCGGGCCGGGAGGCCCGAGCGGAGGGCGGCCGCCTTCTCGATGTGCTTCCGCTTGTCGCCCTTCTTCCGGGTCTTGAACGCCTGGTGGGCCTCCGCGGCGGGGCAGGAGGTCGGGAGGGCGGGGGAGAGGGCGGGAGGGCGCAGGCCAGCAGGGCAGAGCAGAGGGGGGGGGGGGGGCGGGGGGGACAGGCGAGGGCCGCTGCGGAAGCCGACGGGGGGACGAAGGGCGGGAGGGCGGCGGGCGTGAAGCGCGGGCAGGTAGTGGGAGCGACGACGGGACGGAAGGAGGGGGGGGCATGGGAGGGCGAAACGGGGCCCTCCTCCGCCCCACCGTCCCCCTCCCGACCCCCCCCCCCTTTTGATCCTCTATCCCCCCCCCCATTCCCCCCCCCCCGCCCATCTCCCTTCTCTCCCCATCTCTGGCCTCCCTGCTTCCATCCTGCGTCCTAAGCCCCGAGCCACCCCCGCTGCCTCGCCCCCCTCCCGCGCCTCTGCCTCCCATTGGGGACTCCTTCCCTGATCGGCGCCGACGGCGCTGGCCCCGAAGGCTCGGAGGGAGGCCAACCCCTTCGCGGGGACTGGCCTTCAGAGGACCGAGTCGTTCTGGCACGGCCCCGGGGCCCAACAAGAGCCCTCGGATGCCGAAGACTGCCAAGAAACCTCCGTCGTGATGCTCGGCCACGGCGCGAGGAGGTCCTCCTGGAAACCCCTCTTGGGGCCCTCCGCGACCCTCCGCCTCCTCTTCCTCCTCGAAACATCCAGATTGGGTTGGTGCCAAGTGCGTTTGGGCAGACCACTCGCGCTCCCCCCCGACCGAAGGCTGGAAGAGAGAGGTTCGGCGAATGTAGCGGCGGCTGAACTTTCGCCGCCTTGACCTAGAGATAATGCATCTGGATACCACCGACATGCCTGGCCAAGTTACTCCTGAACCCTGGCATGAGATATACGTCGACCGTCCTGGCCAAGAGCAGGGCTGTCTGCATGCCATCCTTTGGGGAGGCATCTCCTGGGATGCATTCATTCGTCAGACCCATGAAAGGCTATAATGCCCGATTCAAGGGCCGTGGAGCCATATCAGGCCAAATTAAGCCCACTATTAGCCCGGACTACACGGGATTCGACGATTTTGGGCAAGTTTAAGACCAGGGCTATCCAAGCACCGGTTCTGAATTTGACATTCCAAGAATTGTATCCTTAATTCTTGGGCCAGTGTGGCCTGGCCAGGCACGTAGGTGGTGCATAGATACATTCAGCGGAAAGCCCCCCTTTGGGAACCCTCACCCTCCAACCCTCCGCCTCCTCCGCGAACTCTTATGCTGCATCTTCGGTGGTGGGGGAGGGGGACTGTTTGTCCAGTCGCATTGCTATTCGCGTCGAATCCGTGCCAAATCCACGAGCGCACATCGAAGCGGCAACGAATCCATGTCGAACCCGCGTCCTCCTGGCGTCCGCCTCGAATCCATTCGAATCCGTGTCGAAGCTAGGTTCCCAAGGCGGTGGATTTATACAGTCCGTGTCGAAGCCAGGTTCCCAAGGCGGTATTATTCCAGTCGCCCGTACTTTGCTTGTTGTCCTCCACCATGGGCGGCTAGAATATGAACTACATGGGCGACGCCTTCGGAAGTCCGCGCGGATCTCGTAGATCGGCAAAAAAGGCCCCATCCGCTTCAAGCGACGTCCCTAGCGCGCTCCGCGCGACACAGAGAAGAGACCAGCGCCAATCCAAGAAGTCCGCTGGGACCTCCGAACTGTCATGCCTGTGTCTTTGTTCCCTTGTTCGAATGATGAGAAAGGGGACAAACGAATTGAGCCTGCATACGGTGAACTCGTGTCGTGACGACCTCGGCGTTGGTTTCTGATAGCGCCGGATCTTCGATCGCCAGATCGTTCCGTGTTGGACGATTTTTCGCAACTGCCGGCGTTCAGCCTTGACCGCTCGCTGCGGGTTCATAGCTGCGTCGACACGAGACGACCTTGCCGTAGCTGTCCTTCTTTAATCCCCCGCCCACGCTGCCTTCTGTTGCCACTTTGGGGGACCTTGTCTGTCACATCGCGCCAAACATCCGTGTCGCATCCATGTCGAACGCGTCAAGTCCGTGTCGTGTCGAAACCACGTCGGATTCACGTCGAATCCGCGTCGAACCCGCGGCGGAGGGCAAAAAAAAACTGCCATCTACAGGACAAAACGAAGAAAACCGTTTTGCATTATTGGCGATAGCCCGGGCTATCCGCTGGGGGGGGAGAGAGGTGCCAGCCGATAGCCTACCCTTTCGCTGCCGAAGATAACCTGGTCGATCGCCGGACCCTAACAAAACAACCTTCAACTTAAAGTGGCAATCATCCTTCGATCTCCCGCCCAGAAATTATTGCATCTTTTGGGGACCTCGTCTGTCCTGTCGCGCCAACCATCGGTGCCGCATCGAAGTCGAGTCCATGTCGAACGCATTGAATCCGTGCCGAACCACGTCGAATTCGCGTCTAACCCACACCAGAGCACAACAAAAAATACAGCCCATTACAGGACAGGGAAGATAGAGGCTTCCTAGATGGGGTCCGAGTGGGTAGATGGGGTCAGAGGATTGCGCCGCATCGGCGATGCATCGGCGATGCATCGGCGACGTCGGCGATGCTCGGCGACGCCAGCGTGGAGAAAATCACGCTCCATATCGAGACGCGTCGCCGATGCAGCGGCGATGTGGCGCAATCCCCCGACCAGTCTGCTCCGACCCCATCTGGGAGGCCACGAGAAGGCCCCCGAATACGCAACAGACCCGTCCCCCTGCCAGGGAGGGGCGGAGAGGCCGCGCCTCGGCGATGCCTGCCTGCACGAGCGCGTCCTCGCGGGGCGCGCGCTCTCGCGGCTCGAGGGGGCAGGGGAGGGGGGGGGCCACGGCCGTGCGGGTCTGGCGCCAGACGCACTGCGGCAGTGCCACGGACGCACTGGGGGTGGAGTGGCGTTCTGCCCTGGGAAGGGGGGCACAACGCGCCTTATGGCCGGGAGAGTAACAGGAACACTCTCGAGGAGGAAGGGGAAAAGGGAAGGAGATGGCGGCGCTACCGGTATGGACACGGATTGTGGGATCCACAAAGGAGCTCCTCGTTCGAGCGGCCCCCCCCCCCATCCGACAACACACACACACAGCACCCACGGAACTCCCCCCGACAACCGTTGGGGTCGCATAAGTATCGGTGCTAGTTGTCAGCTCGTGGGAGCGGCAACTCCTTTTTGATCTGCGCCGAGTTGGGTCCAACAAGCGGTCAGGCTAACAGCGGTGCGTGTCCGTAGCTGATCGCGGCGAGAGCGAAGAAAAGGGGCAACGAGGGGGAGGCAGCGGCCGCGGAACGGACGGCGCAGGCAATGCAGATCAGGCTGGGCACAGCGGAACCCCGACGGCGGCAGACGCAGCAGGACACCGCGCGAGAAGGCAGAAAGGACCCAAGACCATCAGGGTCCCGTAGACCCGGACACGCTAGACCCGGACACCCAACATCCCTCGAAACCGCAATTTCCAAACGGTGGTACGAACATAATACTGCACTGCAGCAAAAACGTGACCTTGCAGGAAAGGATGTCGTTTCCTTGGTTTTCCGTGTCCTGGTTTGTCTGTGTCCTGGTCTCCGGGGACCCAAAGACCACGCGGGCGACGCGCGACCGGGCGCAAGCAGCCAGGTACAGCACGCGCATGGGAAGCGCCCGAAAGGCTGAGCCCAAGGGCGAACACGGGCGCCCCCATCTGCAGAATGCCCGGGGACCGACCGAGAGAACAAAACACATGCCAGAAGCGACCGGACAAAGCGCGAGCACAGCTGACTACCTACCAGACCACCCCAACCCAACCCGAAGACCCGAATTTGACCCGAATTTCGGGTTGGGGGGGGGTACGGATACCACGTGTTTTTTCAACGTTCCCTGACCCCCCCCCACTGGAAATCGAGGATAAATTTGGGCCTTCGGGTTGGGTTGGGGTGGTTTGGTGGGTGGTGAGAAGGGACCCAAGACCACGCGGGCGACGCGCGACGGGACGCAAGCAGCCAGGTACAGCACGCGCACGGGAAGCGCCCGAAAGGTTGAGCCCAAGGGCGAACACGGGCGCCCCCATCTGCAAAATTGAAGGGGAACTGGAACACACAAATAAATACACACAAATAAACATATCCCCCATATTTTCCCATATTTTCTGGGTTTTTGTCTTCCCCACCACTTCCCATATTTTTGCATATTTTCCTGGGAGTCGACGATTAATTGTGTCTGTGTGTTTCTTTCCCTCCTGAAAAATGCCCGGGGACCGACCGAGAGAACAGAAAACATGCCAGAAGCGACCGGACAAAGCGCGAGCACAGCTGGGTGCAGGGCTGACGACGGCCTGGGCGAACGCGCACGGCCGACGAACGACTGGCCCAGCAGGCCAGGGCGAGAGGCGCAGCGCGTGTCGCGCCTTCCTCGCCAAAAGCTGAACTCCGAGTGCTCGCGGCCAGTCCAACTGTCAGCAGGCTGAGCAATGCCGCCCATGGACGCAAGACCAGTGGCAACGCGAGACAAGACAGGGAAATAGACGACATTGCGCGAGCCAGGCGAAGGCTAGCAAGGCAAAGCCAATTGAATGAGCCCTCTGGCGCGCCAGTCTGAGCGCTGCGGCTAAACCGAGCCACAACGCGCCCTATTACTTCGAGCACAAAGGGCGCCAGCATCACGTGGGAAGCAGCGCGAGACAGCGACAGTGGAGAGGATTGCGCTGTCGTCAGCATCGCCAGAACCAAGGGGCCCACTGCGACTAGGCGCGCAAGGTGCATCGTCGAGTTCGATAGGCAGCGGCCAAACATACATACCTTTGAGATTTGGAATTCCTGGCACGCTGCAAAAGGCACCAACGTCCCAAACCACTGCGGCCAGTGCGCTTTGGGTCGCACAAGCGTCGCCACTCGAAGACGCAGCGAAGACTAGCGTGGGCTTTGCACCTGGCGCAACCGAGCAAGGTTGAAAGATCGCTGCGCTGATGGGCCAAAAGACGGCGCCCTGACTTCGTCACTTCCTGAATAGCAGGTGGAGGTTCGCCGCGTGGTCCACCTGCTGCGGGCTTCTGAGGTGTCCTACGGCAATGCGAGCAACGCGCGCGTCGCCGCGCGCCCCTCCACCAATCCCGCCGGCGCGCACAGCCCGGGGGGCAGCGGCGGCGGGGCGGGCTGCTCGCGCGTAGCTTCGGGGTGTCAAACCTCGGCCAACTGGGCAAGGCATCGGCAGCAACGAAGCAAACGGCCTAACCAATTTCACGAGCCGGCAACTATGATTACACTCGCCCTGCCGAAACTGAAGGCGGAGAGAGGAACCGCGCCTGGCAGCTCGGTCTGCAGCGTCGCCGCCCCCCCCTCGCGAACGCTTTGCTGGGCGGCGGGATCGGGCAAGTCAGCCGCGCGCGCCTCGACTTCGCGGAATCCCCGCGGCGTTCAGGCGCGGCGGGCAGCGGTTGTGACTGAGACTGCGCCCGCGTTCAGGAGCACGGCCCTAAGTCCACGCACCGTCGCAGGCGATCGGTCGGATGACGCCGCGCTGGAGCGGAGGAAAGACCGAACGGCGCCAATTCTGAGGCCGCAACGTCGATGCACATCCTACACACGCCGAGCTCGTCCCCAACAACCCTCTGGCGCGAGCGGATGGCGCCGTCTAGGGGGAAAACAAACCTACCTCGCTTTTGACCACCCTCGTTTCCAAGAGATACCAAACGATGCCAAATTGCAGCCTGTACTGGTCAGGCCGCTTGACGAGGAGGCGCGTGGTATGGCTTGGTTTTGCCTGGAAGCGAAAGCGGGGTAGGTAATTCACGCTCTGACCGTCGAAGAGCAGGTCGCCCGCGGGCGCGGTCGCGGGCAGGGCGCGGCCGCCGAGGTCATGGACCAGCGCGCGCCGCTCGGACATCCCACCTCTCCGGGCAAGAGCACGACGCATGTGAAGGGGCCCTGGGACACACAAATAAATACACACAAATAAAAATATTACCATATTTTCGTATATTTTCTGGGTTTTTGTCTTCCCCACCACTTCCCATATTTTCTTATATTTTCTGGGAATCGACGATTAATTGTGTCTGTGTGTTTTTTCCCCTCCTGAGCATGGCCTGCGCGGGCCCAGTCGCGCGACGCCGGGAAGGGCCAGGGCGCGGGCGCGCCCCGGGGCCCGCCGTAAGAAAGGGAGCGGAACAACGCGGCCCGAGAGTGCCGCCGGAACCCCCCCGCGCCCCAGTGGAGAGAAGAAGCAAAAACGCCCAGGGGGCATTTTCCCAGGCGCGCAGGCGGAATGCCGAATGGAGAAACGCGGTCCGAGAGCGTCGACTGAACCCCCCGCTTTCCCTCGGAAAGGACAACAAAAAAACGCGGGGCGTCGGCCGACGGGGGATCGCCCCGTCGGGCCACCCCGGCGGAGGGCGAGGGCGGGGCGCAGGGCGGAGGGTTCGAGGGTGGAGCCAAGACCACCCCGAGCACGTGAAAGCTCGCAGTCGGAAGAACCGCCAATTCCAGCGTCGCAGTCGAGCCCGGCCAAGGGCCCAAAACAAAAAAAAAAACGGCCGCGGCCCGCCACGCTGCCCGGCAAGCCGCTGAGTAAAAACAAATAAATGAAATGCGCTTGCGCCCTCCCCGCCCCCCCCCGCCCCGGCCGCCCCCCGGGTTCGCCGCGGGCGGGGCAGAATGCCCAACTGGGGGCACGAGGGCGCGCCCGACGCGATTGCCGCGATGAGAAGAAGAGCAGATAAAGAGCTGCCCGGCCTCAAGAGATGCCGAACGGCGCGCTTCAGTAACTCAGCGGCAGCGCGCGCGACAGAGCCAGCGGCGGAACGCGGGCGGCCTTGAAGAGAAAACCCGCGGTCATCGAGGTCGAAGGAAGTAAAGGGAAATTAGGACACACAAATCAATACACACAAATAAAAATAGTCCCCATATTTTCCTATATTTTCTGGGTTTTTGTCTTCCCCCCAATTCCCATATTTTCCTATTTTCCTGGGAATCGAGGATTAATTGTGTCTGTGTGTTTTTGTTTCCCTCCTGGGGAAGGGGCGACGCAGGCCCCCGAAAAACTGCCGGCGCCTGGGCGCCCAGCCGAGACGCCGCGCCGGGCGCGGGCCGGCCCCCCCAAACCGTGGACCCTGGAATGAGACAGCGCGGCGCTCTGTACATGGCGACGCCTGCCGGGGCAATCTGCGGCGGAAAGCTGGGGCGCTTGCGGCGCTGCTCAAGCTTGTCTTAACAAGGGATGAGTCGACCCCTATCCCAGGCTTCGTGGGGTTTTCGAATGGACCAAACATTTGGGGCCCAACCCTGGGATATATGAGGCGGGGGCATCCATCCTCGATAGGGGTGCGTCGGAATAGCCCCCTGGGGGTGTATCCCAGGGTTCCCCTCCTTTTCTTAGCCGCGTCATTTTTCGTCGAAAAGGCTAGGGTTGGGATGGGAACATCGCCTGCGATGTCTGGACGCGCGGCTGCAGAAAATCATGGCCGAGGAAAGAAGCTGCATGATGCCTGGGACTTGCGAGCTGCTTCCTCCGACTTGAGCGACTGGCGCCGCGCGGGGCCGGAAGCGCCCGAGAACGCAGGAGCAGAACTGGTAGAGGCCGCTGACGCTGGCCTCCCAGGACTGGAGGGCGGGCCGCCGCGGCCCCCCCCCCCCCCCCCAGAACCTGGAAGACGAAGGGGCAACGCGGATTTGCTCAGGGACCGCGCTGGCGCATTCCATGATTGACCAGAGGGCCATCGGGATATGGAGGGGGTGCCACGAAGCATGGCGGCGAGCCCCGGGCGCATTCTAAATCGCGCCAGGCCCCTACCAAGGAAGAAGGCTGAGATGCCGCTGTAAACTTCTCCCCCTGGCGGGGGTGTCGAGGATAGATCTCCAACGCCCAGAGCGACAGGCGCATTCCCAAGCCGGCGAGCTCTTGGGGTCAGCCAGGTCCTTCCTCTGGGAGCACGCGGCGCCCGTCGGCGCGCAGGCAATTGGCGGGCGCGCCCAACGACGAACCTACCCCCGGCCCCCCCTCGAGGCCGTCGCGCAGACGCCCCCTGCAGCAAGCGGCAGCCCCCGCCCTGGCGGCGGCAGGGCAATCGCCAGGGGCCTCGCCAACTTGGCAGCGGACATCCAGCCCACTGTCGATACACTGGGCGTTGCTGATGGGAGCGGACTGCCCTTGCGCGCGACTCTGAACCCCCCGCGCAATTCCAAAACACTTTCCGGGGGGGTAATCGCGAGATCCCCTCGGGGGCGGGGCCGAAAAGAAGCTCGCCCATCGGCGCGGCCTGCCCCCAGCGACTGGCCCGAACGCAGGCGAGGAAGAGGCGCGGGGGGGCCCCAAGACAGAGGGGCGAGAACAGCTCGGGCTGCCGGGGCACCCTGCGACGGCGCTGACCAAGAACAGAGCGCCAGGCAAGAGTGGGATTGTAACAACATTCGCCATTGATGGGCAACTGAAACCGGCGCGACCGCTCCAACGCGACCAACAGACATGGGGAAAACGGGACGCTGGATGGGCGCGCGAGGCGCCCCCTTTTGAATGCGGCCAAATGGAATTCTCAGCGCGCCCCAGCGCCCCCCCCAAACTGGGCCCGAGGAGGGTCGGGGCCCAGGGGGGCAGGGGCAGGGGGGGTTCGCGCGTGCGTCATCGGGGCGACCGAGCGGCGCCAATGCTTTTGCTGAGTCCCAGGCCGCGCGCAACATCAGCTAGCAACGAGCCGCCTCCTTCGGCGGCGCTGGCGCAGAAGATCGGATCCTCGGGGCGCGCGATTGAAGCGGTCGAGCCAGCGGCAGAATCGCACTCGGAGAGAGCTCCAGCGGTCGCGTCGACGCTAACCCCCCGCGAGATGAAAATCAGACAACGAATTGAAAAGAGATCCCATCTTAGCAAAGGTACCGGGATTGAACTCCGCAAAGTCCTTCGACGTCTTTGAGGCGGGGGGGCAGCAGGGGATGTTCGCGCAACCTGGCATCTCAATCCAAAGGACAATGGCTCGACCTGGCTGGATAGCGGAGCCCTTCGACAAATCGAATCAGCCAATGCGAGCTCGCGCCAGCGCCGCCGCGCCACCAGGCGCGCCCTCTCGGGCGTGACCAGTGCAAGAGTAATGCGAGCCAGCCAGCCGCAGCGACGAACCCAAGACGACGCTTCCCCAATCGCCCCCGTCTTGCTAGGTGATGCTAGGGAAGCAGGACAACATGCGCATAGGTCTTCAACGGCCAAGGCTTCGCCGACACCCAGAACTGCGGCGGCGGCTCCGTCAACCCCGACCTTGCGCGTCTTGTTTGCAAGGCGTGTCAAGGCGTCGCTGCGGCCCATTTTGGCGAAGCCCAAGAATCCCACCAGCCCTCTGGGCGTCGGTGGTTTAGAGCGTTTCCTCTTCCACCCCTCCTTCTTCCCCTTCGGGGAGGGGTTTACCCCTCCCCCTACCCCCTCCCCGCTGACCTGGGCAGGGGGGGCCGCGATCGGTCAGAGCGTCCAAGATCGACCCCTGGGAGGGCTGAAATTCGACACCCCTCACGAGGATCGTGGCTCCTGAGGGGGGGGCTGAAATTTAGGACCCCCCCTTCGTTGATCGATCTCCTCCAAGATGGCTCCGAGAGACGTCTTGGACCCCCTCTTGGGCCCTGCGCGCGGGCGGGCGGAGCGCCGCCCGCCCGCCCGCAAGGCCCAAGAGCCCACCAAAACGTTCGAAGACACTTCCAATACGCCACCAGGGAGGAGGAAGAGGCGGAGGAGGAGGAGGAGGAGGAGGAGGAGGAGGAGGAGGAGAGGGAGGAGGAGGAGAGGAGGAGGAGGAGAAGGCGGAGGAGAAGGAGGAAGAGGGGAGGAGAACAGCTGCTGATCATCGGCGCTCTTCGTTCGAGTGCCTGGTGTAGGATGGGCTCAAGAATTTTGACTAACTGAGAACGCAATGAACTGGCCAGTCGCTCGACCCCCGTGAGCTATTACTCCTGCCCTTCCTGGAGCATCTGTAAATCCTTAGACGACAGGCCGTAGTCCTCGGAAGGAACTCCCAAACAATTATCTCCTCCAACGATGGTGATATCCGAGAGCTTCCTGTCCCATTGAACACTCATGTTGAACTGCGTACTTGTGCTTGTTGCATCCTGTGACGGGGACTTGCTGGCCGAGGATGCCGGTGTGGACCACATCCTGCTCCTCCAGCTCCTTCGGAACGGACGTCACGTCCTCCTGTTTAATAGTTGCATATTTTCGAATTCCCTCAAGATCCGCAACTGCCTTCTCCAATCGACGCTCGGTGATACGACATTTATGGTGGGCGTCGTTGGTTTGCATTTGAAGAGAGCGAGCTGGTGCTGGTCGGTTGCGCCCACGAACTCGTTCGAGAGCAATCTTGCAATTGGTGGCTCCATCCGTGCCCCCGCACTTGGCACTGATAACCAGTAGCTGCTCCAGTTCCCTTCAGATCCGGCCCCCAGCAAGCGGCGTCCACCAGCGTAGCCGGACACCACCTGCGAAGGTGGTTCCCATACACCAGTCGGCCGAACTGGTGGCACGCCTGGTCCTAACCCTCGAGGTCGCTCGCAATGTTTGCAGGCGAGGAGGTACGCGTTTGTTCTAGCAGCCGCAGTCTGGACTTTGGCATGCCCAACGACACTCGTTGCCTGACAAACCCGCGCCACGACTCAACGTCGTGAGGATATCACTACGTGGCGATCAGATCGCGACCAAATCCCTCGACATCATTTTCCTGCCTCGTTTCTCGGCATGGACCGAGAAGTGCCCCAGGGCCCGAAATCGGGCAACACTGCTGGTCGTGAGTATCTAACTGTCTACACCCAAACACGCGTGTGTGTATATATATATATATATCATACATGTTTTTGAGCATGTATATATATATATGTATAGACATTTGTATATATATATATGTACACATATACATATATCTAGTTATATGCATATACGTACACATATTATACTGACCGTCGCCATACTAATCCAATGTTGCGAGTGGGCCCGTCCTGGGGGTATGTTGTGGCCGTTTGGGAGCCGTCTGGGAAGCCTGTTGCATCGTGTTGGGGCCTTCTTTAGCTGTTTCGTCGGGCCCCTGTGGGCGCGCCCCCGCCGAACTCAGTCCCCGAACCGTGCTTCTTGGGGGCGCCTGCACGCGTTGACGAATCATTATATGGGGCCGTCTGGGTTTTGCCTGGTGATGCCGCCCCGCTGGTCGCGGGTGCCTCGTGGGCGCCCCGTGCGGCGGGCGGGTCTGTCGGCGTGTATCGCCCGGTTGTCCTGGGCAGTGCTCGCCGTCCGTGGCGCCCCGTGGACGCTCCGTACGCCGACTGGGCGCGGCAGGGTCTCGCCGGGTGCCCACCCGTGGCCGGCTTGTGAGCGCCAGCGCCACAGGAAACTACACCCTGCGAGATGCTTAAGAAATCATGGGTTAAGAAACTCATAGTCTCAGAACTTGGATAACAACCCAACATTCCCATTCAAATCTTAGGATTTACATTGAAACATTAAGAATCATCGAGACTCTGGCCGAAAACTTAAGTTTTCTTAAGCATCGCCTAAGGTGTACACCTCGTAGCTTCCACCACGTAAATTGTCCGAACCTGCGGCGAGGTGCACGAACCAGTTCGAAGTCATGCCGTGCGGGCCACATGCGCGCGCAGTCACGCGGGCCTGCCGAGTTCCTTCCAGCAGCATCGGCTCTCGAGGCGATGCACAATCCGACGCCCTGCCTCTGGCAAGAGGTGGGGTGCCCCCCAAGGTTCGCAGCTGTGCTGCTGCCGCTGCTGCTGCAGCCAGGACACAACTGTGCGGACCACCGATGTCTCGGGCGCCCCTGACGTTCCAAGTTGGGCGTGGCTTCATGGGGGGGTCATAAATGGGGGGGTCAGAAACGGTCCCCTTTCGTGCCCCTTTCGGGCCCCTCCAGACCCCCAGGGGGCTCGTTTAGGTACCGTTTGGGTACCTTTTCGGACCACCCTCGCCACCCCCCCATTTATGACCCCCCTATTACGCAACGCCCAACCAAGGGTGTTTCGCAGGTCCTCCGGGACGGCCGCAACGCCCCCAAAACCACCTGCAGGCTTTCGCGGAGCTCCCCACCGAGCGCCCAGCTTTTTCCATTGGCGTTCGGAAGTTCTTGTGGAGGTGCTCGCGTTTTTCGGCTTCCCGACGCTCCACGACGGTCCGAGAGGGCCCCAAGATCGCCCCAAAACGGTCCAAGAGGCCCCCAAAAACGGCCCCAGGACAGCCCAAGAGGAGGGCCCCAAGACGCTCCAAAAAGATCCCCATACGGCCCCCCACAGGTGGCCCAGACAGGGTCACCCACCTTCGAGCCCGCGACCCCAAAAAACCCCCAGGAGGCCCCAAGGTTCCCAAGAGGCCCCAGGGGGCCCCTAAACGGGCCACAAGAGACTTCCCAAGCGGAACCCAAGAGACACACATCCCAGCGAACAAACTAGAGGCCAATGGCCCACGACCCAGGCAAGGTGGCTGGATGGTCCGAAGACCATTCGATAGAACTGGTCATGGAAGAACCATAAACAAGCTGTTTCAACCAAAAATCTGCCAAATTGTCAAAATCCTGCGCGCCAGCGCGTCACCATCAGCCGCATCAGCGCCACGGCATGACCGCCGCTACCTTCATCCTCAATCGCCGCCATTGCCGCCATCATTGTCGCACTTGCCTCCATAATAAAAACGTGAACATGATTTTGGTCCCCGTCGTCACCAACATCGACGCCGCCATGGGCCTTGCCGTCGTGATCGTCAACGTTGCCACCACGTCGCTGTTATCCGCCGACCCCTTGTGGGTCTCTACGCGCGTGCGATTGCCCCCCCCCCCCCCCCCCCCCCCTTAAGCAGCCCCCCCCCCCCCGGGACCCCAAACATGCAATTCCCACCCCCCCATTTCGTCGGATCCGACCCACCCCCGAACTCATCAGGGGCGGTCCGGGCCCCGCAGGCTCCGCTTGGAGCTCCAAGACAACTCGTCAAGCCTCCCAAGCAAGTCGCCGCACGATCGATCCAATACGCCCCAGAAGCCGCGAAAACTCCGCAAAAGGCCTCCAAGAGGCCTCCCAGGAAGCCCCCAAAAACCCGAAATCGTCGAATTCCGATGGGTATCGTGCACTTGTCGCATACGCGCCTTTTCGTCCTTCGCGGCGTGGGCGAACACCCGCGAGGCACCCCAAACCGCTCCAAGACGGCCCACAACTTCCCCAAAAATCCCTCAAGACGGCCCAAGAGAGCTCGAAGAAGGCCCCAGCGGCGCTCAAGACGGCACCCAAACGCTCCAAGACGGCCTCAGGAAAGGCCACCAGTGGCTCCCAGGAAGCCTAGAGGCCTCCAAAAGGCACGCAAAAAAAAAGGCCCCAAAGGTCTCCAAGAGGCTGAAAAGAGGTTCTGGAACGGCGTCCAGGAGCCTTCAATACTGACGCCGAGAGGCTCACGGGAACCCTCCCCGCGAGATTCCTACGAACATTCCCGGTGCTTCATACTCTCACAACGCAGGCACGGCGGCGGGATGGGCCGAAGGCTGCGAGACACCGTCACGGAGCTCGACCGTACCAACAATGTCATACCCAGCAATTCACTACCTGTACACCGCCTGCATAAAATTTTCCCTCCCTTGACCTGCCCCTCTCCTTTTCCTGTTCCGCCTGACAGCACCGCGCGCTCGCGCGCTGCCACAAGCGCTGCCGCGGGCTCACGCGCAGGTGCGGTGTTGTTGGGCACGCGCGAAATGCGGTCCACCCGCGAACTGGGATTTGGGGTGCTTCTTCTTGCAAGCGCCGAAGATTTGTCCTCTTGCAAGTGGACTTTCCCTTTTCCAGCTTTTCGGGAAATGTTCACCTGTTGCTCTCTTCCAAACGGCGCGAGAAGACCCAAAGATCGCATCCACATTGCCCAGGACGCTTCCAGGAAGCGCCCAAGACAACCCAAAACGCACCCAGGACAGCCGCAAGAGAGCCCAATAAGAGGCACAACCCGAAACGCGAACCCAAATTATCAAGAGTCCAGCCCAAGAGAGCTCGAAGAGGCCGCACTGACAACCCGAGTGAGACCCGAGTGCCCGGGAGAGCGGCCCAAAATAGTGAGTCTCCAGTGCCCGAAAGAGTGTCCCGACATCCCCATACGAGATTCTGAATTGGCACCCGTACCGAATCAAGGGGTCGGCGGATGTGGCGTAAGCCTGAATAATCATCGTCGTTGCCGCCGTTGCCGACATCATCACGTATTGTATGGTGTTACATTATTATGTCTCCCCCCCCCCCCCCGGAGTCGCGCCACTTCCGTCGACCCCAAGGTGGAGGGCCCCTTCTGGGGCCCAAAAACCTACAACAACCTATAAGAAATCAACAGATTCGGCCTCTTGGGCCTCTTGGGGCCCCAAGAAGGTTTCAAGACGGCCCAAGATGGCCCCAAGACAGCCCAAGCCGGCCTCAAGATGGCCCAAGACGGCCCCAAGAGGGCCCATGAGGCCCCCAAAAACGTCCAACAGACCCCAAGAAGACCCCCGAGAGCGCCTCCAGGTGCCAAAATCTTTGATTGTCCTATAGTGTTGGGACAATTTCAACTTTCTCGCTTTTTTCGGCTCTCAGAAGGCCGTGACGGCCCAAGCAGCCTCCAAAAAGGCCCCCAAACGGCCCAAGAGGCCTCCAACGGGGCCCCAAGACGGCCCCAGAGGGCCCCGAGACTGCCAAAAAAAACCTCCAATACGGCCCAAGAAACCCCCAAGACGGCCCCAGAGGACCCCAAGAGATTCCCAAGGCGGCCGCGAGAGGCTTCCAAAGTGGCCTCCGAAGTGGCCAGACGGCGTAAGAGCGCCCAAAGACGGCTCCAAGACGTCCCCAAGAGGCTCCCAGATGCTCCAAAGAGGGCTCCAAACGGCCCAGGAGGGCCCCAAGACGTCTCAAAGGGGCCCCCAAGGCGGTCAAAAAAAACGCTGAGGCGGCCCAAGAGGACCCCAAGACAACCCCAAGGCGGCCGCGAGAGGCCCCCAAGACGGCCTCCGAAGGGGCGGAACGGCGCAAAAACGCACCAAAACTGCCCAAGATGCCCCCAAGAGGCCCCGAGAGGCCCCCAAGAGGCCCCCAAGGAACTCGCAAAAAAAACCTAGAGTCCTCCAAGAAATCCCCAAGAAGCCTCCAAAAGGCCTCAAAGAAACCCCCACAAGGCCACACAACGACTGGAGCGTAATGTTATTTCCCCCCCTGGGCGAACGACGGCACAGCGCCAGCCAGGTGGAAGTTGGTCACGGCGGCGCGCATGATTAGAGCTGGCGCTGGAAGGGGATATGGGGAGGGAGCATGAAAAGGAGGGAGGGGGGAGAGGCCCCAAAGAAGCCCTCAAGAGGCCCAAAGAAGCTCCCAAGAGGCCTCCAGGAGGCCCCCAAGAGGCTCCCAAGAGGCCCCGCGACGACGTGACTGTACGTGCTCCGGACGTGCACCCCCCGCGAAGCGAGAGGAATCATCGTCGTTGCCGCCGTTGCCGACATCATCATGATATCGCGCCCGCCGGGGACACCATCCTGCGCTGAAGAGCCCGGGCACCAGCGCGACCTTTGAGACCCACTGGGAAACTTATATCGGAAAATGGCATCAGAACCGACACAATACCAAACCGTATTGTCGGTTTGCGTGCGAACGTGCGCGCGCCAATTCGGTCGTAGAGACGTGGTAGCAAATGCCAACCCGTGACCACAATCGTGGCTGAACGGGTTTTGCCAAGCAAGTTGCGGGTTGCAAGGTAGGATGTTTGCGCGAGCAGTGGCTTCGCCCACTCATCAGTGGTAAAGTTGATTGCACAACACGGATCGCACCACCCAGGTTTTCAGCTGACACGCTGCTTACACCACACAGCTTATACCAGATGGCTTGCAAGCTTGCACCACGTATCTCACACCACACGGCTCGCACAGCACAGCATACACCGCACGGCTTGCACCTCATGGCTTACACCGTATATAAGTTGCACCACGCCGACTGCAGCACATTGCGTACACCTCCAGGGTACAACAACTCACTGTGTGGGACCCACACTGCCCAATGTCATCGGGGATCTTCTGACCCGGGTCAACCCAGACCCGGGTCAGCAAGAAACTAAAAACTGCAATGCAGGAAAAAAAAACTGCACCGCAGGTCTACGCAAACCCGGGTCAGCCAATATGCGCGGCCGCCTCGCGGCCACGAGCGGCTCCCTGACCCGGGTCAGCCAGTGGGGGCCTTCGCAGGATCCTGCAGGATCCGGCGCCCTGGCTGACCCCCGTTTGCACTGACCTCCGTCTCGAGGCTCCCGATGTCAACCTAATGTTTGCACACCGGGGAAACAATCCATCAACCATTCGGGCCACCGCCTGCGTGGGCATCCGCCATGAAGACTCTCGTGGCCTGCGTGCGCCGCCCACCTCCATCTCCCCCCTCCGCGGCCGCCCTCCTCCGCCTCCCGCCCCGCTCGCGGACAGTTCGCCCTGCAACGTCCCCGCACGGGCTTCGACCTCGTCCGCCAACACTGAAGGGGCCCTGGGACACACAAATAAATACACACAAATAAAAAGATTCCCCATATTTTCCCATATTTTTCTGGGTTTTTGTCTTCCCGCCCAATTCCCATGTTTTCCCATATTTTCTGGTGAATCGGCGATTAATTGTGTATGTGTGTTTTTTCCCCTCCTGAAACACTGCGACCAAACACCGAAAGCACGGGACCCGAGGAGCAGCCGAGAAGAATAGATTCCGCTTCGGTCTGGGGCCTTGTGGGGGAAGTGTGTAAAGTGGCGGGCGAAAAACGCTGTATAATAAACTCTTCCGCAATCGGCGGCGCCTGTCTCAACGAGATCCGAGCCCTACCCCCGCGGCCCATCGAGTTGCCGGAATCGTGGATCGGCGAGGGTAAGGTTCGGATTTCGCCATCGACCAGACTGAAATGTCTTGCTAACTCCCGCTGCAAACATCCGACGAAAATGGGACCTTAAGAATTCATAGGGACGGGCCCGTCAGAACGCGTCGGCAACACCGAGCTTTGGTGAACTCGAGACTTCCGATCAGAAACCATAGGCCTCCAAAATGGGGACCGAGTAGATGGGGTCGGAGGATCGCGCCGCATCGCCGATACATTGCCGACGCACCAGCGATGCATCGGCTACGTCGGCGACGCGACAGAGCCGACGACGTGGAAGAAATCGGGCTCCACATCGAGCCGCATCGCCGATGTGGCTCCATCTCCCGGCCCGGCGGCGCTATCTACCCGGACCCCATCTGCGACCAGGGGCGTCCAAGAGGGAAGCGTCCAAGAGGGGTGGTCGCAAACCATGGCCTGAGGCACGTGTGCGGCCCAGGGAGAGGCCAGGAGACGCATGGAAAGAAGAGGGGGCCATGAGATCTGGGAGATACCATGGCCCATGGCCCCCGCCATGACGTTTCCCCCCCCCCGTCATCATCACCCCCATCTTGGCCGCCCGCGACGAAGAGGCCTGGATAAAAGGGAACCGGAAGCGGCGGCGCTCGGGCGCTGCTGTCCAGGCCCATGCCAGACGGGTGCTGCGCCGGGCCCAGCCTGTCTCGCGCGCGTCACGCTGCGCGGAGAGGAAAGAAGCTAAACATCGTTTCGCCGAGCCCTATCCCCACTGGCGTGGTCTGGGCCCCACTGACCCAGTTTCACATCTAGGTGGTGGTCAAGTGGGGCGCTGGAGTGGAGGGGCTGAGATACCATGGCCCGATGGGGATGGGGATATGTTACACGATACTGATAGGCCAGGAAGGCCCCGCCGCGGGCGAGGACGGGCCGGCAACCTTGCTCCAAGACGAAGCCGGGACCAAGGCAAACTCGGACCAGGACAAGCCGGGGATCTCTGGACCCCAGTTGTAGACTATTCGCGATGACGCCTGTGACCAGCCCCGCCGCCCCCCTTCGCCCCCCACTGGTCACGTCACTGCTCGTGCGAATGGGCCCCTCTTGAGCACTCCCAGACGGCGCTGGCGCGAATCGTGGAGTGAGCGGCCCCCAACCCCCTCTCCCCCGGGTCACGCCCGCTATCGCCAGGGGAGGAGGAGGAGGAGGACGAGGACGAGGAGGAGGAGGAGGAGGAGGAGGAGGAGGAGGAGGAGGAGGAGGAGGAGGAGGGGGAGGGGGAGGAGGGGAGAAGAGGAGGAGGAGGAGGAGGTGGAGGAGGAGAGGAGAAGGGGAGGAGGAGGAGGAGGACGAGAGGAGGAGGGGAGGAGGAGGGAGGAGGAGGAGGAGGAGGAGGAGGAGGAGGAAGAGGAGCAGGAGGAGGGGGAGGAGGAGGAGGAGGGGGAGGAGGGGGAGGAGGGGGAGGACGAGGAGGAGGAGGAGGAGGAGGAGGAGGAGGAGGAGGCCCACCCAATCCTCCCCCACAGGCCTCCCTTCTCCTCCTCCTCCTCCTCCCTCCTCCAGCATCTGGAAAAGATCAGGGTGTGGCGCGCTGCTGCGCGCGGCGAGGCGGCGGTCGGCACGGGCAAGGCCTTCCTCGTGCTGCTGCGGGACCTGGCCAAGGCCTTCGAGAAGGTCTCGCACGCCAAGCTGATCCAAACGGCGCATGATGTGGGCTTCCCCGCGGCGATCCTGCGGGTGGTGGTCGGCGCTGTCAGGTGGGCCAGGTACGTGGTCATGGACGGGATGGTCTCCGCGGGCATCCTGCCCGACAACGGCATTGTGGCCGGGTGCTTTGCTGCGACGTACGCCTTAGCGGCATACCTCATCGCGGACTTGAAGGCCCAGCAGGAGCACCACCCCGAGGTGCTGCTCTCCGTCCACGTGGACGACATCGGGCAGGAGGTCGTGGCGGGCACGGAGGGCGAGGCCATCGCGCTCCTCGTCGACGCCGCCAGGGACCTTAAGGCCGCGCTGCAGCAGGACCTGCACATGGAGCTGGCCAGCGGCAAGGGCACCGTTCTCGGCTCCACGGACCGCTTCTCCAGCTGTGCGCAGGACGCCCTCCGCAGCCTTGGCCTGCCGCCGAAGGCTGCGTGCCGCCGGCGCGGGACGGGCTCCATGAGGTACCTCGGCGTGGACTTTCGCGCGGGCCGCCGCGCCCAACTGCGCGGGGTGCCCGGTGCTCGTCGCAGCGGCGCCGCCAGCCACAGACGCGAGCTCCCTGGCGTCGTCCACAGCGCAGGCCCTGTGAGGAGGGCGAGGCTACGCCTGGGCCGAGCGCGGATGCGCAAGGCGCTGCAGGCGGCCGCCGTTGTGGCGGGCTGCAAGCGGGTCTGGCACACTGCGGCTCCCGTCTGCGCGCTGGGGTGGCGAGGTTACGGGTTTCACGGACCTCGAGATCAGCGACCTCCGCTCCCGCGCGAAGCGCGTGCACGGGCACCCGTACGTCAGCAGCGACATCATGGGCGCGCTGCTTCCCGCCTTGGATCCGCTGGGCGACCTCGCATCGGCTGGCATTGTGAGGTACGCGGAGGAGTGGTGGCGCACCACAGACCGCAGGCAGGCGAATGGGCGCGTCATCCCAGTCCCCTGTCTGAAGGCTGCCTTCGACGTGGCCCTCGGCGACTACCACGAGGGTCGCGCTGAGGCAGGGCCCATTGGGGCCATATTGCGCGTGCTGAAGTGGGCGGGCTGGACCGCCATGCATGCAACCTCCTTCCTCTCGCCCACGCATGGCGAGATCTCCATCCTCGCTCGAGGGCCCAAGGAGGTTGGCCTGATCTTCCAGGCCGACGTGCTACGTGAAGTTGAACGGCGTGCGGATGCAGCTGCAGCCTCGCTCTTCGGCCTGACGGACACACCGATCTGGTGGGAGGCGTTGAGGACTGTCGTGGGCACCAAGCGCATCGACCCCCTCCATCGCCACATCCTCGTCTCGGTGTTCGGCGGCACGTTCATGACCAGGACGCTGGCCGCCCGACGGGGCTACGCGGTCAGCCCGCTGTGCCCGGCATGCGGCGTCGAGGACACGCCACTGCACCGCGTCGTGGACTGCGGCGCGCTGGAGAGCGGCAGAAGTGAGCAGGGTGACGCCTGGCCTGAGGCCGTCGCCGCCCTCCGCGCCTGTGCCGACTGCACTCTCGAGTGCCACCTGCTGCCGCAGGGTCCCTCCCTCCACCTCGAGCCTCCTTCGTCTGTCACTCGTGCTTTCGTTGGGGATGAGGAGGTCAGTCTGTCGCAGTTCCGTTTTGTCTCAGGGGAGCCCGTGGCTGGTGACGAATCGGCCTCGACTTCGCTGCTCGAGTCGCTTCGTCGGGGGGGGGTTCGGGGTTGTGCAGTGGAACCCAGCCACGGGCAAGCTCCACCGTCTCCTAGGGACCCTCCCGCCCACCTCGGCCCAGACGGCCGTGGAGGCGGAGCACCAGGCTTTCGCGGGAGGGGCCAGATTTATTGATGGCTCCTGTGACTACGTTGGGGATTGCTCGGCGGTCCTCTCAATTGCCCGTGCCGGGGTTGTGGCAGGTGCGACCCCCAGAAAACGTTTCGCTGGCCTCTGGAGGGGGCTGCCACGGCAAGACGCCGCCTTTAAAGGGCTCCACAAGCAGAAGGCCCATGTGGAGGTCCCTGAGAGCCCCGCGTCTCCCGCTGAATGGAGGGCCTGGTTAAATGACCAGGCCGACCAGGCTGCCAAGTCGGCCTGCAAGCCGCACGATATCCACGGCCTCACTCTGGCCCATCTCGAAGACCAGCTTGCGCGGGTCTCGAAATTCGCCGTAGCTGCTGCCCGTGTCCTTGCCTCGGGGCCAGCGCCCCGAGTTGAATGGAAGGACCTCCGACGGGCACAGTGCCCCAAGGTTCCCGCTCGCAAAATCGCCCACGATTTTATCCAGGTCGGACCCTCCCGCTGGCAGTGCAAGCTATGTTTGAGGTCTAAGGTGGCCCCGCACAGTTCCCTGGACCAGCGGGACTGTAGGCAGAGCGATGTGCCACCCAGCTTTCAGTGTGTGACCGAATTCGCCCACACACACGATATTGAGTGGTGTGAGCTCACCCCGCGGCCTGAGGCCGAGGTGGGTGACACCTTGTTGTTCTGCAAGAAGTGCTGCCAGTACGCTTCCACGAAACCACTGGGCCTCGGCAAGGTTTGTCCCAGTTTTGGGACCCCCGGGTGGAAGTGCAATAAGGCAGCACAGCACAAGTTGCGCCGATCTCTGCAGAGCAAGCACCCCAAGCACGGGAATGAGGATAGGATTATTGCTCATTGGCCCCTCTTGGGACAGCTGCACGGAGCTGGCAAGGCTCCAGTTTCAACCCGCTAGGTTTCGGGCCCGTTTCAAGCTGGCCCCAGTGGCCAGACCTCTGCTGGGTGGAGGAAAAAAGGAAAAGATCAGGGTCAGCCGCTTTCTGTTACGCGTCGCAGCTTCTGGCCCTGCAGAGTTCAGGGTGAAGCCAGTGCTTCCCAGGAAGGGGCCGAGGGGTCTGCGGGGCCCATATCGAAACAACCAAGACACATAAATCGGAGGTACGGCTCCACCACCTCACCCTCCTTCACCTCAGCTAGGTCACCTGGCTTCGCAAGCGTGCGTTCTGTTGGGTCCAACGTTCGGTTGCGTTGGTCTCTCGGTCCGTCGCTTGGTCTTTGGTCCGCCGTCTTCTCTCTCGGGCCTTCTCATCGTCTCGAGGCCTCGTCATCGATGGAGTCCGTGCGGAACGCAAATCCAAAGCACAAAACAACATTCAAAGAACTTCGCGCTCTGCCCTGCAAGCGAAGCGCGCTGCCCTTCGCGCTCTCGCGATGCCCGCTGGAGGCAATCGCCTCTCTAGGCCCAGGCTGCGACGCGCGAAGCGCAATTTACTTCGCGCACCTGCGGGTTACGTGCTCATCGACAGGGTGGAAGAGGAGGACCTAAGGTGAGCCAACCTCTCCCAGGAAAGCCAAAGGAGGCCTCACGTGCTCCGAGATGCGGCGAGAACATGTGGGCATCGCGGGCTAGAATTACCTCTGGCATCCTCCGACCGGAGGCCCTCTTTGGGGACCCCCAGAGACCTCCATGGGTGAGGGGGGACGAGACAGGGGAACTGGCTCGGGGGGGGGGGGAACATTGACGCGGAATCAGCGATAGACAGATCGCCGACACGTCGGCGGCATGCCCCCGAGGAGGAACCCCCCGAGCTCCCTGGGGCCGGGCGGGGCACCGGGGGCCCAGGCCCCGATGGGGCGAGGAGTGGGCGATTAGGGGGCCGATGCCTTCCACTCCCGGCGGAGGGCCTGACGTGGAGGCCTGGCCGTCCAAGTGCGCTGCAGCTGCGCCCACATCGCAGCAGAGCCGGCCTGGTCACCCCACCTCGCGCTCCCCGCATCCGAGCATCGTTTCACCGATCCCCATCCCCGGCGCCGTGGCCTGGGCCCCACTGGCCGACTTTTACCCCCCTAGATGGGGATGTAGGCCTTCCCCTGCGGGTTTCGAGGGGTGCATCCCAAACTGGGGCGGTAATTTGGTGGGGGTCTCGCAGGGGATCAGGATGGAGATGGATGCGGGCAATGTCTTTATCCACATACAGTGCGTCCTGGAGTTTCGGACACTCTTCCCAAGAAACATGAGGCACACTGGATATGGATTATTATCTGCCTCCAAAAGGCTCAACTTTTATCAATATCCAGTGCGCCTCGGCCTTGCGGCGCCCCTTCCAAGAAATTCCAAGACGCACTGCATATGGATATAAGTATTGCCCGCAATGGAGGTCGGATAAAGGATACTGAGCATCCCCGAAGCCCAAAGGCGCCTCTCTCCCTCAGACGTGCGCCCGTGCGACCGCCTCTGCTCCGAGGCAGGCTCCCCCCGCTGCACGGGCGGCACGCCGGGCATGTAGGGGAAGCACCGGCAGCAGGGCCGTTACCGCGGGCAGGGCAGGGGGGATTGGGAAAGGCTGAAGGGGCCCTGGGACACACACATAAATACGCACAAACAAGAATACTTATTCCCCATATTTTCCCATATTTCCTGGGTTCTTGTCTTCCCCACCACTTCCCATGGTTTCCCATATTTTCTGGGGAGTCGACGATTAATTGTGTCTGTGTGTTGTTTCCCCTCCTGAAGGGCGCCGCCCCGAGTGCGGCCCGCCCCGACGGCAGAGACGGCGCGGCGCGCTGGGGCCGCGCAAGCCGGACAGGCGGGGCAGGCGCGCACCGACGGGCAGGCGCACGCGGCGGCGGCCCGCTGGGCAAGGGCGCCCCGGGCCGGGACGGGCCACGCGTAGAGGGCAGGCAGGTCACGCTGGGAAGGTACGGCGTCCAGGGCACGGGATACGCCGCGGGCCAGGACAGCTCGGAGGGCGTGGGCGGTGCGCCGCGCCAGAGCGGCGCCTCGGGCACAGGGGGCGCACAGGCCAAGAGCACGGCACCGAGGGCAGGAACGGCGTCGCGGACAGTGAACGCTCGCTGGGCACGACCAGGGCCCCGGACAGCAGTGACACCGAGAGCGGTGGCCTCGACGAACGTTGCGGGCAGTTCAGCCGCGCGCGGGGACGGCACGCGGGGCCAGCGCATCACCTTTGGCCAGGACTGCGTTCTGGGAAGGCACGGCCTCGCGGGTAGCATGGCACCCTGTGCACAGATGGCGCGCAGAGCAGAACTTGCACGGCAACCTGGGCGAGGCCGGCATCAGGAGAACGGATGGCGTCGATGGCAAGGCCGATCGCAGATTACCTCAGCACTGAACGCGCAGGAGGCATGTCACCAATCACGAACGGCAGTGCAGGGAAGAAGGGCACAAAGACTGGACGGCACGGTGGGAGAGCATGGAACCGATGGCAAAAACTATGTACGCTCTGGGCAGGGACGTCCCAAAGATGAAGGACGCACATACAGAATACTATATACATAACCTATACGACCACCCTTCGGGTGATAAGGAGGTTGTGGGGGGGGGAGAGGGGGAGGAACCAACATCTGACTCAATCGATCTCACTGTCGATCTCACTCAACGGGACACCACGGGACACTACGGGACACTACGGGACACTTGTCGATCTCACTATCGATCTCACTCAACGGGACACCGCGGGACACCACGGGACACCACGGGCCACCACGGGACACCACCGGACACCGCGGGACACCTCTCGATCTCACTATCGGTCTCACTGTCGATCTCCCTCAGCGGGACACCATAGGACACCTCGGGACACCTCGGGACACCACATCGATCTCACTATCGATCTCACTATCGATCTCACGATCGATCTCACTATCGATCTCACTCAACGGGACACCACGGTACACCTCGGGACACCTGTCGATCTCACTATCGATCTCACTCAGCGGGACTTCACGGGACACTACGGGACACCTCGGGGCACCACATCGATCTCAATATCGATCTCACGATCGATCTCACTCAACGGGACACCACGGGACACCTGTCGATCTCACTATCGATCTCACTACCGATCTCACTCAACGGGACACCACGGGACACCTCGGGGCACCACATCGATCTCAGTCTCGATCTCACTATCGATCTCAGTCTCGATCTCACTCAACGGGACACCACGGGACACCAGCGGGACACCAGCGGGAGAGCGGCGGGACACCGCGCGGCACCTGCCGCCCGAGGAGAAACATTTGGTCCGGCTGCGGCCCAGCTCCGGCGGGACCCGCGCGAGGGCACCGGCCGCCGGAGGAGTTACATTCGGTCCGGCTGCGGCCCAGCCACAGGAGGATTCCCTCTCGCCAGCCCACGCAGGCTTCGCCTCGCCCGCACGCGCGCACGGCACGCACGGCACGAGCCCGAAACCGAAATCGATTTCCCGGTAGGGGGGGTCTCCGTTTCACGTAGGACTCACCCCCCAGCCTCCGACATACAAATATATACATTTTTGTCCCACCTACAAGTGGAACTACCTTCTCGTTGAGACGAAGACCACTCCTCATGTGAAATGCAGGTGGCGCGGGGCACACTTACGATTGGGCATCAGCTCGATACCAGAGGCATGTTTCGTCGCATCAAAAAGACAGACCCAACTTGAACCCTCTTCATCTTCACCCTGCCTAGGATTGTTCGCTCGAGTTCGCACGGGTTCGCAGCGACTCTCGCTGTGGGGTCCCATCCTGCGCATTACTGCTGGTTTCCCCTAAACGGTCGATCTGTGCCTGCGCGACTGGGCTTCACGAATCGTCGGATCTTTTTTGAATGGCGCACGAGCCAGAGGAGGCATCCCCTCCACGACACCTCATGATCGAGATCCTAGCCGACACCCCAACTTCCGATCAATGTTCGCCGCTCGCCCCCCCCTCCTTGAGCAGGGACCGACCGTCCCGGCATTCCTATAGTCCTACCACGAAATTTTCTGTGAACCCCAAAGATGTTCCAATAACACAAACAATAAACCATGTTCTCAGAACATTGACCCGATGCGTCAAAACAAGACACTCCCGGCCAGAATGTTCCAAGAACACTTCGTGGAAGCCCCAAAAGGCTCTTAGAACATTGTCTGGTAGGCCTCTAGGCGAGCCGGGACGCTGCGCCACTGCTTGAGGCCTCCGATCGCCACCGCCCCGCGCGCCGCCTCTGCGACCTCCGGCTGTTGCGGAGCGCGGGCATCGACGGGGCGGACACGCAGCCCGGCTGGCAGGCGCAGGCGGACTTGCAGTTGCCCATGCCTGGCGCGCGGGGGGGGGGGGAGGGGGCGACGGGGCGGGCGGCGACGGGCGCTGCGCCAGAGCAGCGGAGGGGGGAGCGAGGGCGGAGGGAGGGAGAAACGAGGAGGGAGGGAGGGAGGGAGGGGAGGGAGGAGGGAGGGGGGGAGGAGGGAGGGAGGGAGGGAGGGAGGGAGACACGAGGAGGGAGGGAGGGAGGGAGGGGCACGAGGGCACGAGGCGGAGCGCCGCCGTCAGTGGCCCGGCAGCGGGCGGCCAAGGGCCAGGGCGGCGGCCCGCGGGGGACGGAGGAGAGGGGAGGAGACCAGTGAGACTGAAGGGGCCCTGGGACACACAAATGAAGACACACAAATAAAACTATTCCCTATATTTTCCTATATTTTCTGGGTTCCTGTCTCCCCCCCCACTTCCAATATTTCCTATATTTTCCTGCGAATCGACGATTCATTGTGTCTGTTTTTTTTTTCCCCCTCCTGAGAGACAGTGCCCGCCGACGCCTCCAGAGGGGGACACAAGAAACGCCCTCGAGGGAGGCTTCTGGGAAGGCCTTCGCGGGCTCGCGCGCTGGGACTCCTCGCCGAGTCGCCGCGCGCGGCCGCCGAGCAGAGGCGTCTCCGCGCAGGCCATCGCTCGGCTTTGCGTGCCGCGTCGCCTCTCGGCGCCGGGATTGGACTGCACGTGTCGAGGTGGCAGGGCGATGGGATCTGCAGAGATCCACTGCTCCCAGCCAGGCCCATCCTGGGCCCAGGAGCGTTGTGTATATATATATATATGTATATATATGGTATATACATATACATATATAGTTATATAGAAAGAGGAGCGAGAGAGAGAGAGAGAGAAAGAACAACAAAGACGTGCACGTCTGAGGTGCATTGGTAGGTCACCGTTATAGAAAGGAACAACAACGGCGTTACTAAAGTTGACTGAAGGTCCGCGCGGATTTCGTAGAGCGTCCCTGGACCCTCCCCTCCATGTCGCGCGGAGCGCGCCTGGGGCGACGTCGGAAGCGCCGCCAGGGGGGCCGAACGCCGATCCAAGAAACCTGGGCGGAACGCATGAAGAGTGCGCTTATGCAGTTTGTGGTTCCTCGACTGTAGCAGCAAGGCACATACAGCCGAGGCGTTGACCTAAGGAACCCAAAATAAGGAACGAGGCCCCTATGTTCCATAAGTTGAACTTCAATTTAGTATCGAAAGCCTGAGGAAAATCCAAGGCAAGCTGCGAAACAATTAAGGAACACGGAGCCCCTCCCCAACGAAAAGGGTTCCTTCTTCAGGGCCCCGACTGTACTTCTTGACCCAGGGTGGGCCTGGCCAGGGGCAAGGGAATGTGTGGACCGCGTCGCCCCTGGCGGGTGGCGGGCCAAACCGCGGACGATGAAAAGCCCATGTGCATCCGTGTGTGCGTGTGTGCACCCGGAGCACTCGGTGTTCTTGCCACCTCTTCTCGGTGCCGAGCGAGGGGGGGGAGTGAGAAGGAGCGGGCCTTCTCAGAAGTCTCGGCAGTCCCCAGGCCTTCTGAGAAGTTTTCTGAGCCTTCCCCGAAGACAGGAAAAACCTCTCAGAAGGAGCGAGGGCTTCTGAGAAGTCCCGCCGCCTTCTGAGACGGCCTTCTCCTTCTCGTTTCCCCCCCTCGCTCGCCGCCGATCTTCTGTGGCAACCCATAAGAGTCTCACATGTCATCTTGCCAGCACTTTTGAATCGACGCTAACCGACGCTCATCGACGCTAGTCGACGCTAGACCGACGCTAGGCCGACGCTACTTCGGCGCGTTCTCATCGATTGCCAGACGCTAGCGCACGCAAGTACACTCGGAATACTTTCGAGAACATTCACAACTCCCACGAAATGCTACTACATCTACCTCTTCGCCTCTTCGCGGTCATGCGGCTCTGTTAGCACTCCCGGTGCTGCCATCGCGCCCTACCCCGCAACAACGAGTGTCCGATTGTCCTGGCTCCTGTTATCGCTGACTGCACGCCTCCGCCGAGGCTGGCACGCTGGCACATACCTTCACCCAAATTCGGCACGCAGCACCTGTGGGACTGGCGCTGGCTCAGAAGCGCTAAATAACTCCCCAGGCTGCGGACGCGGACAACTACGACGGCGCGCACGGCCTGTCCCGTCACGTTCCCACGCGACCTCCCTCTCGCGCTCCACATTGGCTGGCCCTCGGCACTTGGCCTCCAGCCTCGTGCTTTCCTGGCCACGACCTTCGGCTCTCTGGCCACTACTTCGGCCTCTGGCCTTGCTGTAACCACACCTCTGACGCACAATTATATGTCTGTCCTCCTCTGAGCCGCCCTGGACCAACGGGAAGGAACTTGTACGTCGGTTTGCGGTCTGTGCCGCTTTTCACTCCTTCTTTCGCCTCGCTTTCTAAAGTCGTCAGCGAATACTAATATTGTCTTGCTGCTCCTTATAGGATCTTCTAAACCCTCCCGCACTGCTTTCATCAGCCTTGCGGTTGTCCCGAGCCGGACACATGATCATACGCTTATGTTCAGATGTTGCCATGCGACGAAGAAAGAAAGGTTTGTCAAGATAATATTAGGGAGAGAGGTGAGGGCTTGGGGGCCCGGGGCTTCAGGGGCGCGCGCGACAGATGACCCAAACGCATAACAACACACGACTGCAACCAAAAACGCGACTTTAAACTCGCACTGCTATCCCATGCGTAATGTGTTCTGTGAGGACTGGGCCCAATCAAGGGGCACTCGAGCTCATGAACCATCTGAGATCAATAAAGTTACTGAGATTTCATTTGGGGGACATTGCGAGGCGACTCGCTGGAGGCGTCCTCGGTACGCCACTGCCCCCATCGCCTGGCCAAAAAATCGCTCGGGTGCTCCGAATTCGTGGTGAGATGTTTCCATGCGCGGAATTCACCAACACATTCTAGCACAACCGCCATGCCGACACATGCCCAAACCCATTATCCTCTTGGCCCGATATACCACAATGATCACACATAAACACAAGACGACCATGTGGTCCCGAACATGTCATCAGATATCAGCATACTGCGTCCAACATGGCCCAGGTCAAGGTAGCCACCAATACACCGTCGCGAAACTTGAAATCGCCTCCGAGATGCGTCTGAGATATCCCAGGGACCCCTGAGGTGGTTCACGAGGACTTCCCAAACTTTCTGGACACACAAAGCCTCCAATTGGCCCGAACCATCAAAACAACAAAACAAGATAAGGGGGGACACGACCGTGGTGTAAACTCAACTTGACGAAAGACCCAACCATATGCAGCTGCGAATGCCGCGATGGAGATGAGACGAAAGAGGGGGGCGCGCAAACTCAGAGTAGCGCACGCGGTGTAGTTTTCTGCCACGAAGCGTGTGACAAATATGCCGACGTGAATCGGGAAGACTGCTGCGAACGTTGCCATTGGGGCCTTCCGCCGAACTCCCTATGGGGCCACACAACGTGCGAAGTGTGTGCCGAACTGGGGCGGCGGTGCCATGTGAACTTTCCAACTGGGGCATTCGGTGGAGCTCCCTATGGGGCCACGAAGCGTGTGAGGGGTGTGCCAAAATGGGGCGGCGGTGCCATGCGGACGCTCCCGACGTGGCCGTCGGTGGCAATCCCTCTGGGGTCACGAACCGTGTGAAAGGTGCGCCGAAATGGGGCGGCGGTGCCATGCAACCGCTGGCACTTTGGCCTTCGGTGAGGGCCACGAACCGTGTGACAAATGTGCCGAACTGGGGCGGCGGTGCCATGCGGACGCTCCCGCTGGGGCCTCCGGTGGAGCTCCCTATGATGCCACGAAGCGTTTGAAAAATGTGCCGAAATGGGGCGGCGGTGCCATGCGGACTCGCCCGCTGGGGCCTTCGGTGGAACTCACTATGGGGCCACGAACCGTGTGAAAAGTGTGCCACAATGGGGCGGCGGTGCCACGCGGACGCTCCCGCTGTGGCCTTTGGCCTTCGGTGGAACTCCTGTGCTGCCACGCGCCGTGCGTGTGAGGGGCGCGGCGCTGACGATGGCGATGGTGATGATCATGCTGATGTGGATCATGACGATGGCGATGATGATGACGATGATGACGATGACGATGACGAGGCGGATGGGAAGAGTTTGGAGGGGGAAGAGGATAGGAGAGGAGAGGAGACGCGGGGCGCTCTCTTCAAAACGAGGACCCAACACCACAGTATGGTTGGGAACAAGAAGATAGAGCCTGAGCAGGAGTAGAAATTGGGTACGAAGGAAGAAATGGTAAGGGTAGGAACAAGACAACTGGAATCGGATTACTAGGAAGGCGAAGGCAGAACACCGACGGGGGGGCAAGTGAGCAATAAGATGAACGGATTGGTGTGCAACGTCGCGTCACGGGTCCAAATCGCCACACTCACTTCGGCCTGGTCCTCCAGGAAAAGAAAACACTGCGTCACCAAAAACTGTCGAAACCCGCGCGAATCTCTTGAGTCGGCGTTTGACCTTTCCCTGGCGCAAAGAATGTACCAAGGGCGGCGCCAGAAACGCCGCCAGGGCGGCCCAGCACCGGTCCAACGAATCCGCACGGACCTCCAAAAATCCGCCGACCCCTTGGGGTTCATCGGCGTGTGAAATGTTCCCCCTCCCCAAACCCCTCCCCCGGGAGCCCGGTCCGGTCGATTTGGAGGGGGGGGGGGGTCGGGCCGGATCCCCCGGATGGGAACGGAGGTGGGGGGGGGGTCGGGCCGGATCCCCCGGATGGGAACGGAGGGGTCATCCGCTCCCGAAAATCGTGCAAAACCTCGTGAAAATCGTGCAGGGACTCCTCTGGTGGCCTCGACATGGCTCTGGGACGCCCAACGAGCGCTCCAAGCCGCCCGAGGTGGCCCAAACAAGGGCCACGAGGCGTCCTCGACGGCAGAGGAGGCCCCCACGAGCCCCCCCGAGGGCCTCCGAGATGCGTTCCACGAGGGTCTCTAGATGCAAAAATTGGCCCATTCCTTTCGTGAAGCGTGCATTTTTCGCAAATTTGGCTTTGGGCCTTTCCGATGCTCCCCGACGGCCCAAGAGGCCCCCAAACCCGCTCCCAGACGGCCCCAGGAGCCTCGCAGAGGGTGCCCCACATACCCCTAGAGGGCCCCAGGACGGGCCAACAGGCCCAAGAGGGCTCCGAAAACGGCCCCAAGAGCGCTCCAGGAGCGTTCCGAATGGCCTCCACGAAGCTCCACACTGTCCCAAACGGTCCAAGAGCGATCACAAACATCGACGACGGCCTCCCGACGGCTCAACAGGCCCCCAAGACGGCCCAAGAGGCATCCAAGATTCGCCCCGAGAGGCCCTCTAGACGCAAAAAATCGTCCGTTCCCTTCGTAAAACGTATTTTTTTACACGTGCGCCTTTTGGGGTGCCCGCTGCTCCTGGACGGCCCCAGAGCCCCCCATACCCGCTCCCAGACGGCCCAAGACGCCTCCAAGAGGGTTCCCCACATAGCCGTAGAGGGCCCCAGGACGGGCCAACAGACGTCCAAGACGGCCCAAAAGGGCTCAGAAAACGGCCCCGACAGCGCTCCAGGAGCGCCCCGAGTGGCCTCGAAGAGAGCTCCACCTGGTCGCCGACGGTCCAAGAGCGATCAAAAACGCTGACGACGACCTCCAGACGGCTACAGAGGCCCCCAAGACGCCCCAAGAGGCATCCACGATGCGCCACAAGAGGGCCTCTAGACGCACAAAAACGCCCGTTCCCTTGGTAAAACGCGTTTTTTCCTCGCACGTGCGCCTTTTGGTGTGCTCCCCGCTCCTGGGCGGCCCCAGGGCCCCCCAAGACCGCACCAAGACGGCCCAAGAAGCCTCCACGAGGGCCCCGCGACAGCCCAAGAGGGCGCCAAGACGGGTCAAGAGGGGCCGAGGACGGCCCAAGAGAGCCCCGAAGACGGCGCGCGCGCGACTCGCGGTCAGATTCCTCGCAACTTGCGTTGCTCCCCGCCGCGCTCGTCACTTGCTTCCGCAGGGCGATTCGGCGGGTCTCTTCGAGGCGCCAGTCCCGCCTTATAGCACTTGGCGCAAACCACCAGATTGCCTCGGTGGAAATAATTATTCTTCTGGTCTTTCGAAACTTCGCCATCTGCCTTTGCCCGTGGCACGCTCGGCACACCGCCGAGCGATGGGCCGAACCCTTCTTGAAGAAGGCGTTCACTTGCTTATCTGTCAGATGCGTCCTGTCCGTGAATTCCCGCTCTTTCCCATCTGCTTCTTTCGGGCACGCGGAGCACGTGAGCACTCGCGACTGATTGCGTTCTTCCTGGCACGCGCGGCACATGACTGGGCGATGGTCCGAACCCTTCGCGAGAAAGTGCTCCACTTGCTTATCTGTCAGATGCGTCCTGTCCGTGAACTCCCGGCCTCTTCCATCTGCTTCTGTCGGGCACGCGGAACACCTGAACACCCGCGAGCGTTTGTGATGCGCGTCGCAGTCGCGACATGTCACTGGCCTATGGCCTGCGCCCGTCTGATAATAGTGCTTGGTTTGGTCTGCTGTCAGATGCCTCGCGTCCGTGATTTCCCGCCCTCGGGCCCTGGCCGAAGGCCCCACCGGATCCACCTGACCCCGAAAACCCCCAGATCGCCTCCAGGTCGCGCCAAGAGGGTCCACCAGGCGACGGGACGACCCGCGAGAGCTCCAGGACGGCTCCCGAGAGGTTCATGGCGCGCCAAAACAGCCTCTGAGGACGCCGAGACGGTTCCGCTTAAGGTCAGGAAGGGCCAAGATAGCTTCACAATGGCCTGAAACGATTGAAGGTCACCCCACGGCCGCCCCTGACGGCTCCAAAAGACACCGCAAAGCAGTTCTGAGGTCACCAAGGGCATACCACAGTCCTCGGCAACAGATGGCGACGGCCAAGACGGCCGAAAAGAACGCCCAGAGCGCCCATGACAGCCCAAGAGAGGCCGATGACAGCCCAAGAGAGCCCCAAGACAGCCCAATACTGCCACAGGACGGCCTAAGGGGCCCCAAGACAACGCAAGAATGCCCCCAGAATGGCCCAGGGGCCTCAGACCACCCAAAGAGGCGACCAGACCACTGCGCGATTCTTCATAAGGGGTCGGCGGATGTGGCGTAAGCCTGAAGAATATATGTCTATGTCTATGCACTTTTGTTCGTCCTCGATCCTCCCTTTCTTCCTCATCGCCCCCTGGCCCATCGTCGTGCCAGCGATGGCCTTGGTGACAACTCCCTCCCCGACAAGCACCCACTGCTCGAGAAAAGCGTGTAGAATTAAGTCGGGCGTGTCCCCCTACAGGGGGATTTTGGGCAACACATAAAACATACTTTAAACAATGCACCCCAAATGCTCAAGAACAATCAAACATCGTCCCCCGACTATTTTTCGCTATTTTCGAATTTTCCCCCTGTAGAGGGACACGCCCGACTTAAGTGTAGAAGCGTGAAGCAGGAAAGTGCTGAATGTAGGCAGGAGGGAACGAGGATCGATCATTGAATAACGAAGGCGCCCAAAGTAGATTGAAAACTGGAAATCCCCAACTCAGCGGTACCGCAACGGGCACTCACTAACGGGTGCTTTGGAGATTTGCCGAAAATTGCCACATGAGGGCCTCTCTCTGGCATTGCAGCGTTGCCCACATGGGGGATGGTTAAATTCGCCGGGCCACTGGCAAAAGTACCCGTTAGTGATGTCCCCGTTAGAGGGGCGCTGACCAACTGACACGAACAGAACCTCGGAGGTCGCGCGCGGCAACTTGAGACCGAATTGACGTCCGATCCTCGTCATCTTTACGTCGGGTTGCGTCGGATTTGCGTCGGATTCACGTCGGACGTGCGTCGGAACATCGCCGCGCGAACGTCGTCCCATATATGATGCGGCGGACATGCGGACCTTATAATATAACGACTGCGCGCCGCGCGGGGCCTCCACGATACTCTCCCCCCTCGAACATGAATCCGCCACCCTACCGCCAGGCGCGGCATGGGCGCGTCCGCAGGTCCCTTCCTGCAATCCTGTCCTCAGTCCTCGGGACTGTGGATTGAAGGGCCTGGGCCCCAAATGCCCGGCTTCTCTGGGGTCTGGCGCGTGCCCCCCGGGGCTTGTCGCGTCCTGGCGCGTGACCTCCAGAGCCTCCCCCCGCCCTGGCCCTGGGAGACCCAACCCTCCGCCCGTCGGCATTCCCCAGGCCCGCTAGGCCGGGCTGGGCCGCAGGGCTGGCGGACCGGGCCGCGGCGCCTGGCCAAGCCCCCCGGGGCCAGGCTGGGGAGATGCCTGTCGGCGCTGCTGGAGTTTGGGAGCTCTGTCAGATTTTCCTTAGGCAACGTTGCAACATGCAGACAACCCAATCGTAACATGTCAGCACTCTGCTTAGAACAACATCACCTATGTATCATGCTTGGCAAGTTCGGACGGGAACTGGGTATGCCAGCGTCGGCTCTGCAATAGGTTAAGCGAAGCGATTGTTAGGTAGTTTGTGGGCTTAGCTGAATGTTTGTTGCTACAAGTTTAACGATGAGCTTAATCAGGTGGTAACATAAATTGAATAACTAGTATGACTCCCACCAACCCTCTGGGCGCAGGTGGTCTAGGGCGTTTCCTTTTCCAACCTCCTGCCTTTCCCTACTCGGGAGGTTTACATCCCCCCCTCCCTGCGTCTGGACGGGCTCTGCCGCGATGTGTCAGGGGGTCCTTCTTGGTCCAAGATGGCTCCAAGCGGGCTTCAGAAAACGCGAGATGGCCACCAAAATGGTCAGAGATAGCGGTAGATGGGTCAATACAGCCTCCGACACACGTCCAAGAGGCCTCAAGACGGCCCCAAAACGGTTTCAAGTCCCCTTCCGAGGCCTCTAAGGACCCCCATCAAGAGGCGCACTTCCTTCAAAAACCTAAGGAACATCAGTGTTGTTTGCCTTCTCGCTTTTTCGCCTCCGATGGGCTCTTGAGCCTCAAAACGCCCCCAAGACGGTCCAAGATAACACCAAGAGAGGTCCAAGAGGGCCCCAAGACGGCCCCAAAAGAGCCAAAAAACGTTCCAAGAGCGGCCCAAAAGGGCCCCAAGACGGCCTCCGATGGGGGGGGGCAGGAATTAAGGACCCCCCTCTTTTATAGCGAAAGGGTCCAAGACGGCCCCAAGAGGCCCCCCAAACACCCCAAAAAACCCAAAAAGGCCCCCATACCCCCCAAAAGAGCCCCAAGCCGCCCCAAAAGAGCCCCAAGAAGGCCCTAAGAAAACCTCAGGAGAGCTCGAAGAAAGAGCCCCAGGAGGCCCCAAGAGGGGCCCGAAATAATCCCAATAGGACCCTAAAGTGCCTCCAAGTTTCGGAACGCACGCGAGTTTAAAATACAAATCAGTGCAACAGCCATTACGAATCATCGAAACACCCCTCACCCCTCATCGAACCGCCATCGTAGTTTGCACTGATTTCCAGATTAAAGTTCAATGCGGGACGTTGTGTGATCCTTGTTTTCTCGAGGACGGCTGCGCGACTGCATGCGTCCTGCCGCCCCTGATTCACCAACTCTCCTGCTGATCGTTTCTGGATGGGCTGGCGGGGATACTTTTTAGTCAGCGGCCGCGGGCGAACGCGCCGGCGGCGGGTCCAGTCAAAGTGGGGCACGCAGCGACGAATCAAACTAAAGCAGCGGATGGCGGCCACACCGAGAGCGGCTAACCGGGGCCTCACGCAGCAGCTCAGCGGCGGACCGGCGAGTGGAGGGGCACCTGAAACTGAGTCGAGCTGCCAGCGCGCACATATGCATGGGGTCGGAAGCGCCAGGAAGTCGGGAAAAACGACGACCAGGGTCAGAAGCCGAGGAATTAATGCATGGGCGCGAACCCTGGACAACTGTGTGAGTACCAGGGCGACCGCAGCCAGAAGGACCGTCGGTCAAGCTCGAATTGATGCCGAAAAACGGAGCGCTGGCAGGCTGCGAGAACCCAGGGTGGCCGAAGCCGCACAGTCCCATGGCAGAAGAACGCACGAGCACGGGCTGGTAGGGACACGCGAAGCGTCAACAATTATCGTTATACATACCAGAATATTGTTCTCATACGCGCCTCTCCGAGGGAGTAGAGCTCAGAGGCGATTGGTGCGCACGCGTCCGCGATTTTTCTGCCCGTTTCGCTCGGGACATCCTCGAAATTCTGAACATCGGTGGCACCCCTCACGCAGATCGTGACGTCAGGGTCAAAAACACATGGGAATTTCAACATTTTAAAATAAAACCTTCAAACACACATTGTAATTTCAATAATTGCGACCCCGATTCTCCGAGAATGGAGGTTTCGCATGAAAAATCCTCCCAAAATCGAGCCCCAGACCCCTCCTCGGAGCCTCCTGGGGGCCTCCTGGAACCTCCTGGGGCCTCCTAGTGTTTTCTGGACCTTCTGGTGCCCCAGACCCCGCCTCGGAGCCTCCTGGAGTTCTCCTGAAACCTCCTGGGGCCTCCTGGGGCCTCCTGCTGCCTCCTGGAGCCTCTTGGGGCCTCCTGAAGCCTCCTGGGGTCTCCTGGCAACACACAAAAACCACGCACCACACAAAGCACACATCACACACACACACACACACACACACACACACACACACACACACACACACACACACACACACACACACACACACACACACACACACACACACACAAGACTAACAATCCTGGGCCCTCCTGGAGCCTCTTCTGGAATCCAAGCCGGGCCTCCTGAGGCTTCCTGGGGGGCCCTGGTACACGCATCGCAAGGTGCGGCAACCTCACTTGCGCTCGAGTGCGACTTCGCTGTTGAATTTCACTCATGCTTCAAACGCCCCTTCAGTTTTTTGTATGAGCCTGGGCACACACGTGCCACTTGTTATTGCGCATTTAACAGATAGCGTCAAATGCCATAATGAAGAAACAAACACGTTATGGGGCGGACGATTTAACCAATTGTTTCGCGGGCCCCCTCGCCCCCGCAATAGCGGGGGGGCAGGGCAGGCAGACGGGGGGGGGACAATTCTAGGTTGCCTGGAAGGCCAGGGAAGGGGGGCACGGGGTGGCGATCCAGGGCGCGGGGGCCAGGGGGGTGGACGGGGTGATTTTTCAGGGCGAGCTCGTCCTCCTCCTCCTCCTCATCATCATCCGCCTCCTCCTCCTCGTCGTCCTCCTCCTCCTCCACCTCTTCCTCCTCCTGGGGGAAGCGTCGTAACGGGCAAGGCGCCCTTACTCGTTCGATGCGCCCCTCGTTCCTCGCGGCGGCACCCAGGGAGACGATGAGTGCGTGTGTGACAAGGAGAGCGCAGACAGGATATGGAGATAATGAACCACGCGGCGGTTCCCGCTCGGACGTCCTCGCAATTGAAGGGGAGAAAGAAAAATTAAGAGGAGGAGGAGGAAGAGGAGGAGGAGGAGGAGGAGGAGGAGGAGGAGGAGGAGCGCTTACGTGCCACGTCGTGCTCTGCCATGCTACACGTTGTTCTTCAACGCCATGCTATGCGATGTCATGCTTTGCGTTGCAAAGATTTGTGCTGCAATTCTTCACTACGCCACGCCACGCCATGCTGTGACATACTACGCTTTGCGGTGCTCTTCAACGCCATGCCACGCCGTGCTCTACATGCATCGCGTACCCTCTCGGGATCATTGCCATGCTCGACATCCGACTGTGCGAGTAAAGAGGGGATCTACGCCATGGTAAAGGATGGGAAGGAGGGGTAGGCTGTCATATATGACGCGAGCGCACCTAGCTTGTCCTCCCCCCTCCTCCTCTTCCTCCTCCTCCTCCTCCCCTTCCCCCACCTCCCAATCGCCGCGGCCGTCCGCAAGGACGACCGGCGGCCGTCCGCAAGGACGAGGGTGATCAAGCGCCTCTTCGAAAACCCCTTCCTTTAACTACTTCCTAATTCCCCCGCCCCCCCTCCGCAGTCCTCCCCCCGCGGCCGCGGGTGATCAAGCGAGCGAAGGAAGACGAATTGAAAATCAGTTCCCCCAAAGGGGCAAAAGCAAACGCCGGGGGGCGGACGATTAAACAAACAGTTTCCGGCGGCTGAATTCTATTAGGCCGCCCCACTCAATCATTTTGGGGGGTGCGGGGGGGGGGGCGATTTTTTTAATCGCTTCCCCCCGCTACGAAATATGACAGAATGTGTGTCACGAGAGCAAAACTCCGAATCCACCTGGGGCATGTTTGCCGACTTAGAACTCGCCTTTCACGCACACCCGCGCTGCACAATCCCAATCTTCGGTATGCGTACCCATCGCGCATGCGATCAAACGCTTGTTTTCTTGCGCGCGCCTTAACAAGGGGGGCAATACATCAGCTTCGGAATGACCGCGCGAAGCGCATCGCAGGGTCCGTTCGGGTGGGTCCAAACTCAACCTCCACCCACATCTGAACATCTGTTTTGGAGAAGCGTGAGCTTTGAAAATGTGGACAAAAGTCCGGGGGCATGCGATCCACTGCCGCGGTTGTAATTTGATTGGGGCGGGCGTATTGTTCAATGACAGCTGATTGATGGGCGTGGTCCTGGAATGCATCATTTGCGATGTGGATCTGACACGATGTATGATATGTTTCCCTCCGTCGGTTGTCGCCGCATTCGCAGAAACATGCGTACCCCAAAAAACTGAAATGCGGCCAATAAACCGTTACTAGTATTCCAGCCGATACATGTGGATTTCAATGTGTGTTGTTGGCGTCGCACGCATTATTGTTCCTCGCGCCTCATCGTGTGGCAATATCACAACCTTACGTTTCCGCATTCGCAGATGCATGCGTACCCAGGGGGGCGGAAATGTGGCCAAGACATCTCTGGCACACTTCCCCTAGAGGCCCTCCAAAAGAAGAGCCCCAGAGAGCCGCAGCGCGGCAATAGCAGCCGCAAGACGAACCCCCTCCTCCCCCGCCCCCTCCTCAACCTCATCCTCCTCGTCGTCCTCTTCCTTTTCCTCCCCCTCCTCCTCCCTCTACCTCCTCCTCTCCTCCCCCTCCACATCCTCCTCCCCTCCTCCTCCGCCTCCTCCTCCTCCTCCTCCTCCTTTTCCTCCGCCTCCTCCACAATTGCACAATATGAGAATACTCTCCCACTTCCCCTGATGGCGCCCCGAAGATATCCGACACCCCCCCGCGTATTTTGTCACACAGGATTCCCGGGAAACGGGTTTTCGCTTTTTGTTTCTCAAATGCTGCTATCGCTGAGGCGCTGGCCTCATTTC
>CAUYUJ010014331.1:282500-287500 GCA_963575745.1 Prorocentrum cordatum | reverse complement strand
AATGGACCCGAAAGGCAAGGGCAAGGAAGGCAAAAACAGTAAAGGAGGAATGAGAGGAGACGCCAATGGAGGAAGGACCAAAGACAGAATAAACAGACGGTAAAGTTACAACACCGACCTGGGTTTCATTAAAACTCATTGGCGGCTAATGTTCGCAGATGTAGACTGGCTCCTGAGTAATACGATGCACGAGGGCGTCCACTTTGTATACCATGAAAACGCCAGCAGCCATCATTATTTCCCTGGTGAGGTCCCATGGCCCATACTGTTTCTCCTTTCGCGGAACCATCGGAAGCACAATGTTCCAAGAAAGTCTCTCCGAAACTTCCGTACCATCAGTGGCATTGCTCAGGATATCCGCCAAAAACTATTTCGGAAACATCACGTTCGAGATACTCCTTCGCCCCACTCCGTTTGTCCAGCGGACAGTCAAAAGCATCCAGAGCTACCCCCACTCGGTCGACTCAGAGTTTGACAGCATGTTGCGCGCCTTAGGCAACCAGATCAATAGACGATGTCGACACGTTCTTCATCGTGCCCAGGGCTGGACTAGACAACCAAACACTCTAGGGGTGGTTCGTCTTGCGTTCAAGCTGCTGGGCGATTCCAGCATGGTTCCTGTCTTGACAAACGAAGATGGTGGTTTTGCTCTGGTGGGCCGTGACGCGTTGAAGCTGATCCATTCGACAACTTTGAATGACCACCAGTATGTGGAGCTTCCGCCGTTATCGGTGAAGTGGCGAGCCATTACAGACGAGAATACACACATTGTCACCATTATTGCAGACCAGGACCCCACTATCGACAAGAATTCGATGTTCCAGTCACTCACCGGGGGCGCTGGAACACTAGTGTGCAATATTGGTTTGACAGTCAAAACCCATAAAGACTCTGGGGATGTCACATGCCGAGTTCTATATACCCGTCGTCATCGCTCTCTCGGGTGTTTGGGCTATTGGCTATCGCATACATTGCGCAATTGCATGAAATGCAAACGGCACGTCCTAACTAGCACTGCCGACTTAATCGGAATGATCAACACCACAGCCTTCGATGAGGAAATACTTTGGTTCAATACGATGTGCAAGATTTCTTGATGTCTAGGAACCAGACCACACTCATCGACAGCGCGGGCAGTGCTGTAGATGACTTTCTTCGCTCTTCTGTATGCTGGGCAGAAACATTCTTGCTAGAGCATCAATATGCTCAGTCGGAGTACTCGGATAGACTATGGCAAATCGTAGTGGGATCTGGCATGGGACACAACACATCAGGAGAGCTCTCAGACGCAGCTTTCTACAGCGAAGTGGAACAAAACAACATTGACAAAGCACGGTGGCTAGGAACCATGGGCATTCGTCTATACGCCAGGTTCAAAGATGACATCTTCATGGCTGTTGTCTTGACCCCCATAATCTACCACTCATGCTACAAGTGGCTCGTCATCGAAAACCGGTCTTGCTTCAAAGTCAAATCGGAAGCAGTCTCACGTTCAGATGCTGATCTGTTAGACATAAACAGATTCGAAAGTCCTAGATATGCTGCGAGTGGCAGATTTGATTTTCGGCCAATCTAGGAAAAGACGGGGTCTTGGCGCACCTTTGAGCTTCAGCAGCGTGCATCCCTCCAATATCCACTCGTCATGGCCCGTGTCCGAGCTCGGCCGCCTCCATAGGCACTCGTCTCGTGCCACGCTGAGTGCACAGGCGAAGTCAGTCTCAATTGAGCGGCTGGGCAAGTATGGCATTCCAAGTTTTCATCTCGAAGTCCTCACGTCATGGTCCCAAAAGAGGTCCAAGGACCCTCCAGAGTCTTGTTCCTGAGACCCCCATAGGTTCTGGATTCGATGCCCGATCCGTCGTGTGTGGGGGAAGTCGGGGGCGACGATGGTTTGCAGGATTGTTTTGCATTGGAAGTAGCCCAAGACACGAGCAGGCGAGCTCTGCGATTCGTTCCCGAAATCAGGCTGGCATGGGTTTTGCCTCAAGCACCTCTCGCACAGGCTGTGGCTCGCGCTTCCAAAGGCAAGTAGGGGACAGTTGGGTGTGGTGGTTGGGTGTGGTGGAAGGCCATGCTTACTTGCTTTGAAATGATGCGCATTTGTAGCCTGTACGACAATTATGGAAACGAGGGGGCAAACATTGCGTGAACACCTGCCGTCCGCAGCCATTGGTTCAGTGGCACTCACAGCGCCCAAGGCCCAGGCAGACCACAGCCTTTGCCTGCTGTACCATGCTTCGGTTCATGATGAGCCAAGCAAAAAAATCATCGTGTGTTTTGATCTCGTCAAGTCCATTCCATTATGCAGACACTGCGCTGAGGCTCCTAAAGCCGATGCAAAGAGCTCAGGCGCTCAGAAGCCTCAAGAAGATTCTGCAGAGTGCTCAAAAGCCTCAGAAGCCTCTGCAGAGCGCTCAGAAGCCTCAGAGGCTTCAGAAGCCTCTGCCGAGCGCTCAGAAGCCTCAGAGGCCAGAAGCCTCTGCAGGGCGCTCAGAAGCCGCAGAGGCCTCAGAAGCCTCTGCGGAGCGCCCAAACGCTCAGGAGCATAAGAAGCCTCTGCAGGGCGCTCAGGCGCTCAGAAGCCTAAGAAGCCCCTGCAGATCGCTCAGGCGCTCGGAAACCTTTGCGAAGCGCCCAGGCGCTCTGAAGCCGCAGGAGCTTCTGCAGGGCGCGCAGGCGCTCAGAAGCCTCTGCAGAGCGCTCAGGCGCTCAGAAGCCTCTGCAGAACGCTAGGACACTCAGGGGCCTCTGCAGAGCGGCTCAGGCGCTCAGAAGCCTCAGAGTCTTCTCCGGCGCGCTCAGGCGCTCAGAAGCTTCCGCGGAGCGCTCAGGAGCTCAGAAGCTTCTGCAGAGCGCTCAGGCGCTCAGAAGCCCCTGCAGAGCGCTCAAGCGCTCTGAAGCCTCCGAGGCCTCTGCAGAGCGCTCACGCGCTTCCGAAGGCTGGTTGTCAAGTAGCCGTTCTGGTTGTAAAGAGCCCCGTCTGGGTTGTAAAGTGGGCCGTTCTGGCTGTTAAGTGGGCTGCTCTGGTTGTTAAGTGGTCGTTCTCAGAGGAAAACAATAGAATTCGATCCTTGGCTGGTTGTGAAGTGACCTTTTTAGGTTGTGAAGTGTCGTAAAGACCGGATCTCCCAAGATGGGTCCCCCTGGGGGCCCGTGGACATGCGAAAACACGTGCCCCGCGCGCACGCGCCAAAGGTATGTTAGCCCCCGCTCCCGCGCGCGCATTTTTACATGTAAAGGAATTCGTCACCTGCGAGTTGGGTCCCTCGCTTGCGGCCCCAGCGTGGCCCGAAACCTGTGAAAACACGTGCCGCGCGCACGCGTGCCGAGACTCATGTTGGAGCCCCCCTCGCCAAAAGAACCCTGGGCTGGAGCCCTTACCAGGAAAAGGGGCTGCGGTCAGAGTCCATAGGTGAGGGGCAACGATAGGGGGGGGGACTGGCACAGGGGGGATGCATCGACCTGGAATCGGCGATGCATCGCCGATATATCGGCGATAGGCAGCCGATAGTGAATCCGCACCTTCCTGTGCAGGTTGGGGCTATCGGGCCCCCATCGGCGATCAATGGGCGATTCGGGGTCGATGCATCCCCCCTATGCCTATCCCCCCAATCGTTGCCCCTGAATAGGGTGGGTGCAAGAACTTGGACGTCGACTCTGAAAGAAGCGCAGCGGCGGGAGAGCCCACGGTCCAGTCGTGCAAGGCCCTAGAGGAAGGACTGCGTGAGCGGCCTTGCACCCCAACTACTGGCCTTCACACTACTACCGCGGTGCCAATCACTTCTTCTTGGCGGCATCGTATGAGGCGCCCGGGTGGAGGTCCTCCCGGTCAGGCTGGTCCTTGGAGTAGGACCGCCAGTAGGGGAAGGCTCCCTCCTTGCGGCAGGCTCATCCCGACCCCCATATGATTACAGCAATCGTATTGCCCGCTCTGACGTCGCTTCGTCCAGCGTTGCCGCATGACTTTAACGGCGCACCGTTTCCAAACGAAAGAACTTGCGCGTGCCAGTAAGTTGCAGCGTTGCCGCGTGCCCTGGCCAAAGGGAAACATGGAATTGCTCTCGCTCGGACGCGGTGTTCGTGTGCGTCCTTTTCTTGGGGAGGGTTGCCAAAACAATCGACCTCCCCACCACTCCGCAAGACGGCTTGCATGAGTCCAAGCGGAGCGAGTGGACCCATGAGAAAACGTACAACAGAACACGAACTCCACACGCTCGAGCGACGCCCAGCCAGAGAGGCTGTCAACGCCAATCCGACCCGTCAATCAACATATCCGCACTTCTGGGGCGACGGCCTGGGCCCCCCAATCCCGTCAGCCAGGCTACCAAACTTCGTGCTGCCAGCTCCCCAGGCCCAGAACGCCGAGCGCGATCACCTTCCCGCCCTCGCGCACGTTCTCACGATGACAAAAACCGCACGACCATGCACGGTCAGCGCGG
This sequence comes from Prorocentrum cordatum, assembly GCA_963575745.1. NCBI lineage: Eukaryota > Dinophyceae > Prorocentrales > Prorocentraceae > Prorocentrum > Prorocentrum cordatum. The sequence continues at coordinate 283,061 of CAUYUJ010014331.1, read as the reverse complement.
AGTTCCCGAGCCGGCGCTGGAGGCGGCGCCGAGCTCGGGCCGGGCGAAAGGGGGGGGGGGAATAGCAAAAGGGGGGGGGCTTGAGAATCAGCTCGCGTGGCTGGTTCTCCCGGCGCCGGAGGCGGCCGTGTATCGAGGGATGGGCCCCTTCCGCGGGGCCGAAACCAGCTGCGTGCAGCAGCTTGCGTAACCCCCCCTTTCCCAATCCCCCCCCTTTCGTCCGGCCCGCCAAGCTCAGGAGGAGAAAAAACACACAGACACAATTAATCGTCGATTTCCCAGAAAATATGGGAAAATATGGGAAGTGGTGGGGACGACAAAAACACAGAAAATATAGGAAAATATGGTGGATATTTTTATTTGTGTGTATTTATTTGTGTGTCCCAGTTTCCCTTCACAAGCGGGGTTCCAGCGCCGACCCGAGCACTCCGCGAAGGGCGCCCGCGCGGCAGTCGCGCCGAGACGGCGGGGCCCTCCCCGAGATCCTCTCGCATCGTCGCAGATCGGCGCGGCTCGAAACATGCCGCACGAAAGGTGGTCTAGGGCTCCCGTCGTGACTCG
>CAUYUJ010014331.1:225000-277500 GCA_963575745.1 Prorocentrum cordatum | reverse complement strand
CTCGGTGCGTGCGCCCGGCCAGGCCAGGCCGGGAGGGCCACGGTGCACCGCTGCGGGGCACCAGGGCGGTCCAGGCCAGGGTCCCAGCGTGCGCCCGTGTGGCGGCCGCTTTTCCCGAGGGTGGGGTCTCTGGGCCCATGGTGCCCGGGCGTCCCCCGGAAGACGTCCAGTCAGGCGGTCCTCCTCCTCCTCCTCCTCCTCCCCCTCCCGTTCCGGCCCTCTTCGTCCAGGACCTCGATGGCCGATCGAGGCGAAGAGGTGCACTCTGGCCTGGATGCCGAAACGAGGTCCAGCCATGGCGACGGGCCCCCCCAAAGAGACCCACCAAAAACGGCGAGAACGAGGAACGAATTGAACCGATTGTTCACGATTCGCAATACCACCCGTCAGCCCCCCCGCACCAGCCCCCCCCCCTCCCCCACCCCACGGTAGGATCATGATTCGCGGCGGCGCCTGGGAATAACCATTCCAGAAGGTGCCGGCGCGAATCGTGACGTTACTGGGGTCACTTCCAGCATCCTCAGGACATTCGGTCTCCAAATCCCTCCTTTCCGAGCACCAAGGTCCAGGATCCCCCCTGCCTTCACGACTCAGCGCCCCACAAACGGGGACTCCACTAACGGGTACTTTAGCCAGTGGCCCAGCGAACCCAACCCTTCCCGATGTGGGCAAAGCTGCAATGCAAGAAAAAGGCCCTAAAGTGGCAACTTTCGGCAAAAATTCAAAGTACCCGTTAGTAAGTACCCGTTACGGTGCCGTTGAACGACCCCCTTTTCCCCCCCGCCGGGCATTGCCAGAACTGGCCCCTGGCCCAGGGTGCCCCCCGCTTCTCCGGAGAGGCCGAGGTGGCCTCCACAGAGCACCCTTCACGAGGCCCCGAGGGCCACGGGGGTCCCCATATCAGGGAACTGACGACACATCGGCGCCGCTGCTCCGCAGTCGAGTCTCCGAGCCGTCGTCCTCATCGAATTTCCAGAGAAGATTTTCGCATTGCGCGCTCGAACGCCCCCCTGGTCCTGCTAGATGCTCGGCTCAAGAGGTGGCAGCGCCACCAAGACCTCTCCCAAAATGCGTTTTAACTCAGGGGAGAATCCAACCGTCACGAAGACGGCATCCAGGATGACCAGCGGTGTCCGTACTTCTCCCTACGCGAGGTGCATAACTACCCTACGCCGCGGCTTACGCGGGCCACCGTGGCGCCGCACTCCACAGTGGAGACGAGGGCGCGCACGCGCTATACCACACGCGGGCAGGTGACGCGCCAGTGTGGGCGCAGGCGATCCCGCATGTCCTGCGTCGCCCCAATGCCACAGAGAAGCGGGGGCACCTGGGGCCAGGGGCCACCTTTGGCAACCTCCGACCCAGCAGTGCGGCAGCCACGAGTACGCGGCCGGCACCAGCCCGACGCCGGCCTGCTCGCACTGCGCCCTGTTCGGTTTGGTGGGGTGACGCCCAACCGCCGCCCTTCGATCCAGGCGCCGCGGACAGAATCGGCGGCACTGACAACGATCAGAGTGATTCAGAAGATTGCGTGCGTGTAAATGTGGCATCGTGTTTGATTCGTGTGCACAATTCACGTCAAGACTAGGCACGCATCCAGGCATCAAAACGTAGTCCCACCAGCCCTCTGGGTGTCGGTGTGGTTTAGAGCGTTTCCTCTTCCACCCTTCCTTCTTCCCCTTCGGGGAGGGGTTTACCCCTCGAATCATCACCATCGACATTATCATCATCATCATCATCATCATCATCATCATCATCATCATCATCATCATCATCATCATCATCAGCATCATCATCAACATCATCATCATCCTCATCCTCATCCCCATCCTCATCATCATCATCATCCTCGTCCTCGACGTCCTTTATGCTGCGATCTGCTGGGGGGACGTAGATTCCCTCCCATTGACCTCGAACTTTCTGATCTCCCGGGGCTTGTTATCAGGGGTGGTAATTGGTTACTTGGGCCATCTTCAACGCCGCGAAGGCAGAAAAGTGGTGTGCGCTAGAAATCCACGTGTTACAGAGCTCCTCAGGGCCTCTTGCCTGGTCTCCCTTGGTACGTCTGGAGGCAGTACTGGGCGCCTTGGAGCGGTTATTCGGCGATTCGCGTCGCTCTGGGGCCATCGTGGTGTCTTTTATGGAGGCCTCCTGGCCCGTCTTGGAGGGACCCAGGATCCCTGCCACGGGCACGGCGGCCTGGTGGTTGCCCTCTAGGGCCACTGGCCCTGGGTCCCAGGCATGTCTATCTATATGCCGTCGGGGCGTTGACCTAAGGAACGATAAATAAGGAGCGAGGCCCCTTTTTCCCATATGGGAAACTGCGATTCTCCATGGAAAACCTCAGGAAACCCAAGGAGCACTGTAAAGCAACTAAGGAACACGGAGGCCCTCCCAAACAAAAAGGGTTCCTTCTTCAGGGCCCCGAATGTATCTATACACGCTGCGTATGCAGCACTTTCCAGGGCGAATCCGAACATTGGGAAGTCGCTGAGATGGCGAGGGCTGCTCATGATTTGCAGCGGGGCGTTGGTGCTGAAACGCACCTGCAACATATCTGTTGCTGGCTGTTGGCCCTGGTGCGACGAGACATGTAAACCATGCTCCTGTCTATTGTATGCGTGCATGTGTGCGCGCGCGGGCGTTCGTGTGTGAGTGTCAGTGCGCTGGTATCCCCGATGCTGGAGAGAGAACGAAGACCTAACCTCAACTGTCCAGCGCAAACCTAACATATACAAGTAAAGCTGAAGCACTAACACATATGCACATCACATCAACATTTGTGTCCCAGCAAGAAGCTACGCATATGTTAACATAACAACTTAACCATCTCACCTATACACAACTTATGTGAGCAGGAACCTGAAGTTCAGCATACACTTCTCATAGAAAGGTTCTTACCCACAAGGAATGAGTACGTGAAGTAAGCATTTCGTCTTGTAGCTATCTGGCATTACTCCAACTCCAGAAAACACAAACTCTATATCACAAACACGTGGCATGCATGTTTAAAGCAGCGGAGGAAGCTCAGAGCCTTACCCCCCTTCCCGTCCGACACGAGTGCATATAGGGCGCGCTGTGCTATACATATATATATATACATATATATATGTATATCTATATATGTATATCTATATATATGTATGTATGTGTGTACCTATACATATACACATATATATATATATAGATATAAGCACGGATCCTGGCAAGGTCAGTCTTGGGTCATGGATCGGTGCAGCGCACCTTCCCAAACATCCGCCGATCTGTTTTTCAATCCGCGGCCACATGTGTCCCGACCCCTTCCCTGGGGGTCATGTTTCGTCCCGGGCCAGTTTTTGATTGCACCGGGGCTCGATACAACGGGCCACAAATGCCGTCATCGAGGAAGACTCCACGATTGAAGAAACGCCTCGTCGGACATCTGGGCTCCAAGCCGGGGTGTGCTGGCCAGACCCCGCGGCTCCGGCCCGGCCCGGCCAGGGGCCGCCCGCGATGTGGGCGGGCGGTTGGCGTCGCCCGACCTGATCGCCTCCAGGGCCTGGAAGCTCTGCGGGGTGTAGAAGCGCGGCAGGCCCGCCACCGCGCCCGAAGGCATGGTGTGTAATGCTCGGGCGTCCCTTCCCGGCCTCCATGTGGACCCCAAGGAGCCCCCAGGAGGCCTTCAAGAGGGCCCCAAAAGGCCTCCAAGGGACCCCGACAGACCCCAGAAAGAAGCCCAAGAAAGGAATCCAGGAGGCATCTTGTCCACGACACGCGGCGCTGTCGAGGGACTAGAAAAAGACGACACACAAGAAGAAAATAAGACGATGCATAATAACATAAATGACAATACTTTTTAAAACTGGAAATAATAACGACAACAGCAGCAGCAACACCACCACCACAACCACCACCACCACCAACAACACCACCACCACCAACAACAACATCAACAACACCAACCATCATAATAATAACAACAACACCACCACCACCAACAACAACAACAACAACAACAATCATTATAAGACTGTTCGCCCTTATATGCTCGAGTGTCCAATAACGCGTATTTCCCAAACCCTCGATACCCGCCCTCTTCGTCTTCGATCGAACCCCTTTTGGGGGGTATACCTTTCTTCCCTGCAGGCCGGGCCCCGGCAAGCGGCGGGGCGGCCGCGGAAAGCGGCGGGGCGGCCGCGGACCGTCGACCCGACCCCAAGAGGGACGGACAGGGGACCGACACGACGACGACGACGACGACGACGACGACGACGACGACGTCGAAGACGACGGCGACGACGAGCGAAAGCGAGAGCGAGAGAGAACGACAGCAGGGCCACGAAGGGCACGAAGTAGGCCACGAAGGGCGACAGCGGGGACACGGAGGGAATGCGTATGGGGCCACGAAGAGTGCGAACGAGCGGGGGCCACGAAGTGCAGATAATGCGGGGCCACAGAAGGCAACTAACTATGGGGCCACTGAGGGTAGCAACTGGACCACGTAGGACAATGAGGGGGACACAAATGGCGACAGCGGGGCCACGAAGGGCATGCACATGGGGCCACAACGGGCGCGACTCCTGGGTGCCTGGGCGTCGGGAGCTCGGCGCTCGTGCAGATTGCAGGACATTCCAACGCAAGGTTATTCTTCAGTAAGTTGAGAGCAAATCTCCAGCGAGAGCGCGACTCCTGAGCTCTGGGAGAGCGATTCCTAAATAAATTGTAAGGAAGTCCAAAGCGAGAGCGCGATTCCTAAATAAAATGGGAGGGAGTCTCGGGCGGGAGCGGGGGTCCTGCCTAAATTGTAAGGATGTCTCAAGCGGGAGGCGCTGTTGTTGCAAACCGGGGGCCAGGGGCCCGGTTTGAGCAGGAAGACTTTCCCTGTCAAAAAACAGGGTGCGAGCGTCGAGGGGCACACTTTGATTGAGAAAAAAAGTAAGCACCGGTGGGGGGGATCAACAATAACTATTCTTCCGAAATGAGAATTCACCAACAACAACTACAACAAAACCAACACCAACACCAACACCAACACCAACAGCAACAGCAACAGCAACAGCAACAGCAACAGCAACAGCAACAGCAGCAACAACAACAACAATCACTACAACAACGACGATAACAACGACAACATCAACATCAACAACAATCACAACTAGAATAGCCATGTGAAACTGCGGATCTCTCGGATCCGCGCGGATTTGTCGCATCGGTGCTGTACCCCGGAGCGCGCCAGGGACGGGAGCTGGAGGCGCTGCCAGGAAGGGCCCAACGCCGACCCAAGAAATCCTCTGTGTTCTCTCGCCCGACTCAAGTTCGCCCCCAAGGTCGCGAACCCCCTCCCCAAACCTCTCCTGACCCGCTCTTCGCGGCGGATCCAGCCATGTGCGAGAAGCCTCCACGGAGGCCCAGGACTGGTCGAGGAACGCCGAGGAGACGCGCCGTCGCCTCGGCTGGCCCCCCTCCGACACTTCACCACGCCCCACGGCACGGTGGCGGGACGGGGCCGGAGGCCGGCAGATAATTGGGATTGTCCCGGAACCGCCCCGCCAAGACCTCCCCGCCCGGCCGGTGCTTCCCGCTCAACAGGCCGGCGGCGAGCGGATTGTAGGCGATGAAGCCCACGCCGTGCGCCCTCGGGGGAGGGGGCGCTGCGGAGGCAGGAGCGGCGCGGGAGGGGAGGGCGCGGGGATGAGGGGGAACGCCCTGGCCATGCCCGGAGGGGCCGTGCTGCACCCCAGCGGCGCGGGGCGCACCCTGGGACGGGCACCGAAGCACCTGGCATGGCTCGCGTCCGCGCCAATACAGGCCTCACAACGTACACCCGACGGGCACACGCGTCCACGCATCCCAAGCGCACGACGCCGCCGCTGCCGCCGGAGGGGGAGGGAGGGGGAGGGCGAGGAGAAAGGAGAGGGTGGGGATGACAGGGAGGAGGTGGAGGACGCCGATGAGAGAGGGTGACGAGGGTGGGCGCGGGAGACGGCGGATGCTGAGGGGGGGGGCAGAGGAGTGAGGAGGAAGGAGTAGGTAGGAGGTGGAGGATGCGGACGAGCAGGTGGACGAGAAGGGTGAGGATCCCCGCGCGCTGCGCAAGTGAGCAGTCGTCTCAGGGCGAACGCGCGGCGCGCGCCCGCGGCGGCCCGTAAGGCGGGACAGGCCTACGCGGGCGGGCCGTGCGACGCTCTCAGGCGGCCTCGTTCAACGAGGGCACCCGGGCGGCCAAGGGAGGCCGCAGCAGCGCCGCAGGTCAGCCTTCGAAGAAGGAGGGAGGAGAGAGGGAGGGGGCCGAGAAGCTGCAGACGACTGCAATCAGCGGGCGCGATGGGGATAAGAAGAAGCATCCCCGCACGCTGCGCAAGTGAGCAGTCGTCTCAGGGCGAACGCGCGGCGCGCGCCCGCGGCGGCCCGTAAGGCGGGACAGGCCTACGCGGGCGGGCCGTGCGACGCTCTCAGGCGGCCTCGTTCAACGAGGGCACCCGGGCGGCCAAGGGAGGCCGCAGCAGCCACACCCAGGCTCAAAGCCCTTGCGAAGTGACAAGGTTTCGGCGGGCGGCCGCGAGCTGAATGGGCCACACAGCCGGGCCAACATTCAGAAAGGATGCGACGAGGAAGTCGCTGGAGTCGGCGAGGTAAGAAACACGGTCCCGAGCAGCTTCAGCCAATGATGGGAGGACTGCAGAGGCGGCAACATCGTAAAGATATCGCTCCGTACTGGAAGCTTGCCGCCAGCGATCACGCCAGAAGACGCGAGTAATGCCGTCCGAAATATCGGTTCTGAAGCGCAGCGCAGGGGACAGATCGAACCCCGATGGCGCTCTGGCGAGCGGGACGCCCAGCGCCGAAAGAAGATCGAGCCACCGAGTACGGAAGCCGCTTTGACCGAAGGTCAACAGGGGATCGGTGGGAGTCAAATCTCTGAAGACCAGCTCCATCATCCTGACCACTGCTCGGTCGGAGCACCGAGCGTGTTGACGCTCTCCGCCCGACCCCTGGGCCTCCGGAACAGAGATGCTCAGCAAAGCGTCGCCCGCGGACTCACGGCGGTCAATGGGCAGAGTGAGGTCGCTCCGGCGGGCGGTTGCCAACTCACCAGGCCTCACGGACATAGTGAACACGGCAAGCAGCAGGGTGGCCATATCAGGCCAGTCCCATGCGAGGCACAACGCTACCATGGCGCGCAGCAAAGCACGTGGCAGCGGTGGGATGGGACAGGGAGGCTTGGAAGGGATCCACCGTTTTGCCACATCCCACGCCTCGGTGAGGACGCCCCTCCACTGGGGCTGAAGAGCCTGCGCTCCCCGGATCGCATTCACAAGGACGAGGCGGGGGAGGCCAGCATCGTACAACCACACGCCGAAGGTCGCGAGCGCTCTCCCGAGCAAGATGCCGCTGCGGGCCCAAGTGGCAAGTGCCACACCTGTGTGCTCGACGCACCACACGTCAAACGCTTTAAGCGAACGAGTGCGCTGGTCGTCGCAAGAGGGGACGAGCCGACAGTGGCTGTCCACCTGCACCCCGAGGGCCTCGGAAGCCCCCTCGGGAAACGCAGGCGACAGAGAGGCAGGCCACTCCTGGCGCCCTGCCACGAAGGCTGGCGCGGGCGGCTCGCGACCAGACGAATTGGCCGGAGTGGTAGCTGCCGCTCCGGCGAGCGCCCGAACACGCCTGCGTTTGCGCTGTTCGGCGCGGGGGGCCTCGCTGACATCGCCGGTGCTCGGCGCGACTCCCGATTGGCGGTGCGTAGCGCTACCGGCCGTGGTGGGAGCACTCAGGGGCGCGCCGGCATCGGCTGCGGCGGCGCCTCCACCCGAAAAGCCCGAAGCGGAAACGCAACCTCTGATGCATTCGGCAGTGCGAGAGCGGGCGATGCGCAACGCCGCCTTCTGGCGCTCGAGCTCGGCCAAGGACGACTGCAAAAGCTCAACCGGACTTGGGCCCCCAGCCTCCGCGCCTCGACCGAATTCAACTTCGGCAAGGGCGGCGTCGCAAGCATCGACCGAGGCGCGGAACCGTGCCAAAGCGCGCCGTTCGTCCCGCACGCGCTTCGCAACCGTGGTCGTCGGGCCCACGACCCGGCCGGTGCGCAGTGCTAACCCGGCGAGCGGATCGGCACGGGAGTCGGACCAAGTGAAGGCGTCAGCGCGCTGGACGGCACGGGCGTCGGCGAGCCCCTCGGCACGCGAGTCGGCGATCTGGTCGACGCGGGAGTCAGCGAGCTGGTCGGTGCGAAAGTCGGCGAGCTGGGAGGGATGACAGTCAGTGAGCTGGTCGCCGCGGGACTCGGTGAGCTGGGCGTCGCAGGAGTCGGCACGCTTGTCGGCGCAGCAGGAGTCGGGAAGGCTGGGAACCGGCGACACCTCGCTGCGTGCTGCGCTGTGGCCCCACGGAAGCACGGCTCTGGGTTGTGCCGCCCCGGCGGTGGCCGCAATGGCAGCCCGCTCGCGGGTAGCACGCAGCATAACCGCTGCGCCCTGCGAGCGCCCGGCCAGCAGGGCAGGCGCAGAGCTGGCGCGCGGCGCGACGCTATGGGCGTCGGTGCGGCACCCTGGCAAGGGGGGCAAGGTGCTGGCTCGAAAGGACGGGAGCGCCGCGACCGCGGTATGGGCGGCCCTCAGGTCGGCCTCCAGGCGAGCTTGCGTGCGTCGCATGGCGGCAGTGGGCATCGCGGGGGTCTGCACTGCGCAACGTGGCGCAGCCCGCGACCCTGAATCGCACCAGCTAGCGACCGCGCTCGGCTCTGCGTTTGGATACGCACCATGGGCGTTCCGACGCTCCCCCGGCACGCCGCGGGGGCGAGCACCAAGGGAGGCGTCGAGAGCCGAATCCCGAGTGGTGACCCCGCGCGAGCGGTTCGTGTCGTCACGCCTTCCCGCCGCCAAGAGCCCTCCGCCTGAAGCACGGCGAGTAGCGCCGCCAGAGGCCGGGGCATCGGAGCCAACCACATCGCGCCCAGGCCCGAGGATGAAGGCTTTGGCGTCACAGAGAGCACGCCATTTCCTGCTGGCCTCGATCGACGTATCGCGGCCGGGATGGCAGGCCCAACCCAGCCGTCGAAACTGAGCGTTCACGCGATCAGTGGTCGCACCGCGCTCCAGGTGGAGCAGGCCGTGCGCAGCAGCAAGTTTGGCGGCACGAGCTTGGCGGTGGCGAGTCTGAATCGTGACGGGTGGACGACCCAGAAGACCCCCCAACGAAGCGGGAGCCGAGCCGGTTGCCTTCGACAGAAGCGAGACGGGGTGAGTGTCCCCCGCAGGCGTACCAGGTCGAGCAGCGGCGATTGCGTCGCACTTGGCGCGTGACCTCCGCTCGGGCGCACCCTCTCCTGGTCCCCCGCCGGCGGCACGAACTCCTCCCTGCGGGGCCGTAACAGCATCGCTGGAGAGGCGCATGCCTACCGGTGGGGACGGCGAAGGGCTTGGTACCCGAGGGGCGGCCGGCAGGCTGTCACGGGCGCGAGTGCATCGCGACGCGGAGAAGCTCACCGCTGCCGCGCTCGAGGGCACCTCGACGGAAAAGGGAGTCCCCCTGCGCGGCGCGGCGCTTTCATATGCGCCGCGGGCCTCGGCGGAGGCCGTCGCGTCTCCCCTGTCGACCTGGGCTGGCGCTCGCACGTGGCGATCCGCGGGGAGCCCGAGCGGGCCCGCGCCCGCGGCGGGGCTGCGAGCCAGAACTTGCAGCACGAACCGGCCCCACAGACAAGTCGGGTAGGCGGATGCGGCGTCGGCGGCCGCTATCATGTCGAATCGCTCAAAGCGCCCCTCGTCGATGTCAAGCAACCAAGCAGGCTCGACACGCGAGGGGGGGCGAACAGGGCGATTGCGCGTGGGGTCGTCCGCTCGGTGGACGTCGGTCGGAACATAGAGCCCGCCCATGTAGAGCCCGCCCCCCAAAATGTACGGCAAGGAGGTGCTCAACACATGCGAAAGGCCAGGGCTGCTGCTCCGACCGTGGGCGGCCGCGCCTAGTGCCACTTGAGAATCCAAGAGAACAGGGGTCCGTGAGTCAGGGTTGCGGATGCAACAGTACTTGCACAGACTCTTGAACACGGTGGTCTCCAGGATGTTGATGTGGCGGGGCATGCGAAATTCCCACTTATAAGCTAAGCGGAAACGCAGCGCCTCCGACAATTCACTGACCCAGCGCGGCGCGATGGGGAGCTCGAGGGAAGGAAGCCCGGCCTCGCGGTGCAGCTGGGTCAACTCGGGGCCTAAAGGTTCCCCGCGGCTCAAAACCATGAGCAGATGGCGGTCGTGGAGACGAGTATGCCAGCCGCCATGCTCGGAGCGCCGCCACAATTCTTGCGACAGGTGCGAACTGATGTCGCTGCGGACAACCCCGCCCCAGCCGAGGGAGGCATCCGCGCCGTGCACTTCAGGGCAAGGCGTCGCCCGTAGGTCGGTCATCGCAACGAAAGCTAGGTACGTGCACGCTTGCAACTCGTCGCGAACCGAAGACGGAAGCTCATACTCAAGCCCGTCGTCGGGAAGAGTCGAGATGAAGGTGTAGATGTGAGTGAATATCGACAAGATGGGACGTCGATACAAAAACACCTGCACCCAACAGCCCACGAGCGAGCTCAACAACGCCCGGGTCGAGCGACCGAGGAACACCTGGATCAGAGTCAGGCGGCAAAGGGCCACAGTGCGAACCAGGGGAGCACACACTATGCCGATCCTGCCTTCCACCTCGGCGCCGACAACGACTTTGTGGGTCTCGCCCCTGGCTCTCTTCCCGGGGTGCTGAATGAGACCCACCCGGGGGTAGCCGCGATCGCACGCAGCAAAGACCTCCCTGTCGCGGCGCGTCGGGTCGTCGGGGCGCGGGGCGCTCCCGCGCCACGGGAGCTTCTGAAAGCCCGTGTGGTCGTCGATGTTTAACATCTCGACGTACGGCCCCCGAGGGAACGGCAGACGATGCACCGCCTGCTCGGTAGGCCGGAGCGCGCCGAAGCTGCGCAGCACGCCCTCGTGTGCGGAGTTGGCGATTTCCACTGCCATGTTGTCACCCATGGCCAGCGCATTAAGGCAGGGAGAAACGTCCAACCCCTCAAGGTCCTCCCGCCGCGCGTCGAAGCCTCTGAACCGCGAGCTGGGGAGCTTGACACGGAGGGCGTTGCGGCGAGCACGAGCGGGCGGGACCTTGAACGTGTAGTAGAACTCGCGCAGGTCGTCGCATGAGACCACCAGCCATTCCCCGGGCGCGAGCCCCAGGCGGCACAGAAGGAAACCCTGGCCAAGGCGTTGAGTGCTGGAGGACACGCTGTTGCAACGACTGTTTACTACCGTCGGGTTCAGGATGAGACGGTCATAAGCCTCGTCCTTCGGGACCCTGAACGCTCCACAAGCCTCGTCCCAGGCGAGGTTGTCGGAGGGAGTCAGATACAGGGCGCCACAAGAGTCCCACTTGCGCAGGAGCTCCCAGAGCTGCTCGCGGTCCATGTGCACACGAGCACCCGAAAAGCCCGAAGGCCACTCGTCCTCTGGTAGCCGCATGACGTCGGGGTCGTGAAAGGCGGAACGTACCAGGTCGGACAAGTACGGAGTGGGATCAAACGTAGGCGAGTAATCCCACTTGATGCGGGACGCCTGGACCCGAAGGTCGAAAGGCTCAGCCTGGGTGGAGTCCCAGCCTGCCGCGGCCGCCAACGAGCTAGCCAAGGGCGTCGCGCTGACGGGAAGTTGCCGCATGGGGGCGGGCACTTGGGAAGAGGATGTGAAAGAAGCCTCAAGAGCTGCGACATGGGTGGCCAGGCCATGGAGCGAGACTTCGGTAGAGTCGAACTTAGCGAAAGCTCGACCAAGGTCGCTCTTGCCGCCGCGGGCAAGGCGAACTGCGATCCGACACAGACGCTCGAGGCGACTGCGGATACCCTCCTGGCAGGGTGTGACCGTTGCCCGCACTTTGGCTTCGGCGGGAGCGAAGCTCGGATGGCCCAGGGTGAGCCAGTTGAGCGCAACAACAGCATGCTGCGACAACGTGCGGGCGGCGCGCCTCACACGCCAGCGCTCACGCGCGCGACCCGACAGGTGGCCAGGCGGCGGCGGTAAAGGCGGCGACGGAGGGCACGGCCATGGATCGCGGGGAACCGACTCCGACAGGTACGAGTCGTCCCAATCCGGCGCGCAGAGGGAAGTGCGGGTAAAAGCGGCAAGGGGGCATCGAGTCCCCATCCCGACCTGGGCAAGAGCAGCGGCCCAGTGGGTGACGTCGATGCTGGCGCCTGGGAACAGGCGCAGCAAGGCGGACAGATCGGCCACGAAGGGCGCAGATCTGCCAATGCCCGTGCTGGCACGGGCTGAAGCCCCAGGAGCGTGGGCCTCAGCACCGCGGTGAAACCGACCAGAATGGCATGGCGTGGTGCTGGCAGGTGCAGACGACCTCGGGTCTAAATCCCCTGCGGGCGAATCAACGCGAGAGGGTTCGGAACTGGCAGCGGCCCCTGAGGACAAGTCAAATCGAGGGGCCTGTGGAGCGGCTGTGACCCCTGAGGACAGGTCACCTCGAAGGGGCTTCCCACTGCCACCAGAACCGATAGAACCGAAGGACGGCGCGTCTGAGTCACCGACGGCATGGACTCCGGCAGCATGGTGAAACTGGCCAAACTGGCCACTCGGCCCTGAGGGGGAGCCGGGGGTAGAGCGAGAGTCGCGACAGCGGCACGAGCTCCTCCCTGCGGGGCCGTAACAGCATCGCTGGAGGAGCGCGTGCCTACTCTCACGGCCTCGCTCAGCCCAGGCACGCTTGGCAGCAGCAGCGTCGTCGCTTTCAGCGACTCGCCGCTGCGTGAGCCCTCGGCCAGGGCACGCAGGGCGCGTGCGTCCACCCCTGTGTTGGGATGCGCCGCCATGGAGGGCGGCATCGCCGGCGGCCTGGGAGCCGGCGGAAGCGGCGCGGCAAGGGCCCGCCGCCACCTGCACCAGCGAACTGCGGCTCCCTGGAGCACGGGCCCCAGAAGCGGCCTCTGAAGCACCGACGAGGGCGTCCGTAGACGAGGCAGTCGCACCAGCATGGGCTGGAGCGTGAGCTGTACAGCAGCTACCATCGGCGGCCCCACGACCCCGCCGTCCTCCACGCCGAGTGCGGACCCTACGAACACGTCGGAGCCTGAAGGCGGGGAGTGCGGGGTTGCTGTTGGTGGAGGCCGAGCGGCGACGGGGCCGCGCTATAGTGGCAGTGGCTGCGGCGACGCATTCATCCGAGGAGCCCGCGGCGAAAGCGACTCCTCGACCAGAGCGGAGCGCAGGGACCGCATCGCGGGGCGTCGTGTCCGCCGCGGGCGAGCCCGCTCCTGACATTCCACCGGCGGCACGAACCCCTCCCTGCGGGGCCGCAACAGCATCGCTGGAGGGGCGCATGCCTACCAGCGGGGACGGAGAGGGGCTCAGACCACGAGGGTCGGCCAGCAGGCGCTCGCGAGCGCGGGCAGGGATCGACGCGACGGGGCCCTGGATCCGATTGCACGAGAAGCGTCGGGGCCTCGCTGCAATGGCAGCGGCTGCGGCGACGCCTTCACCCGAGGAGCCCGCGGCGGGGCCGATGAGGCCTGGAGGTGATCCCGCTGCTTGAGTGCCCGCTGCGTTCCGAGTGCAAGCGCCCCGAGGCGTGGGGATCGCAGCTTCGGTCGAGGCACTGCGGACGGGCGTTTCTGGCGCGTCCACCACGCTACCGATGGCAGTGGGCGCCCTCGCTGTGGTGGGACTGCTCGCAAGCGAGACTGCGTGCACAGCAGGGGGTCCCCCGAACATCGCTGGGGGCCCGCCAGTGGCGCGTCTGGGAGCAGAATCCGCGTCCGAAGCGCTCGAAGCGACCCCCCGCCCACCGACCCCCATCGTGGCAGCAGGGGGGGCGTCGAGGATGACTCGCGAGCAACCGCTGCGCGGGCCGCCCAGGATGCACCAGCGGTGGCGCCTGGCTCCAGTGCAACCGCCACATCGTGGCGCGGCGGGCCCATCGGGGGCGTGGATGGACCCCCGCTTAGACCGAGCGTCTGCGAAATGTCGCTGGTGACACCGAGCCGTCGAGGTACCGCCTGGCGTAGCGACCAGGTGAATACTGCTGACAAGCGCCGGAGTCCCAACCAAGGCAGCGGTCGCGCAGACGTGCGTCGACGGCGGCGCCACGGCGGCGGACTCCAGGTTCGGTTGTGCAGTCAAAGAGGCCGGGCGAACATTGCTAGGGTGGAGAGACGGGTGCGTATGAACTCCCGCCTGTGGGTCGGCGAGGCCCGGCGGCGGCCCAACCCGCCCGACGTGGGCGGCACTCACGGCGGCGCCACGGCCACCAGACGCGCCGACACGGCACCCGGCGACGCGCTCACGGCACCCATCTCGGCGCCAGCTTCGCGGGCCACGCATCGGCGGCGGGTGCGCACGCGAAACGATGAAAGCGCGAGTTGGCTGACAGGTGAACCCCATATGTCGGAGCGATGGCGATCATGGAATTTGACGGGGGCACGCGAGCACCAGCCTCCACGTCAGCGAGAGTGGGGAACGGCCCCATCGCGAGCGGGGCGCCCTCCAGCCCAGCGAAGCCTGGCGGCGAGTCCGCCTGCAAGCTCATGGAAAGCGGTGGAGGATCCCTGGAGGCGGGCGGGGGCGTTGCACCGTACTCGCCAGCCCAGGCAAGTCGGGCGGCTCGCGCGCTGGAGCGTCCCAGCCAGGATAGGGCGGAATCGTCGTAGCGCCGCCGGCGCCCCACCCCGCGGGACAGGAAAAGCCTTCAGCGACCTCGAAGCCACAGGTGTCCGCACGAGGGCTGCTCCGCCAAGCATCAAGGTTGAGCCAGGGCGAGGCGGCGAGGGGAGGAGAAGGAGTAGCGAGGAGGTGGAGGTTAGAAGGGTCCACCAACTCCGGCTCCTCCACCCATAGCGCGGTTGTCTTCGCACCGTTGGCGCCTGTGCCCTCTGACGGGCGGCTCTGAGGGATGCTCTCATCGGCAGTGGCTTCGCTGGCGGCACGACTGGCAGGCAGAGACAGTGCGCCGTCTGGGGCCATCGGGAGGCGGGCGTAGGAGCTGTGCGCCGGAGCACCTCGTGAGACATTGGACTGATCAGGTGCCGCAGCACATGGCGTGCAAGCTCCACCTCTCCTTCCTCCGGTCCTCCCATGAGTCTCCAACTCCGCCACCCCAGAGGAAGAAGGGGAAGAATGGCGGGAGAAAGGAGGGGGAGGTGGAGGAAGGTTTTGCTGCAGAGGAGGCGGCGGGCCCGTCGGGGGGCACCAGCGCGGCGGGTCGGTACCGCGGAAAGCTGGGGGTGCAGCCGCGGACGCCATGGGCCAGGAGGCCGTTGGCGACAGGCGCCTGTAGGACAGGTGGCCTGAGGGGCGCGCGAGCGCCCCGCCTGCAGGCAAGCAGCGTGCAGGAAGGAGTGGCGCGAGCCAACCCGAACAGGGAGGCAACCCCGTGCCGTCACCGACTGGCTGCTCGGCGCAGTCGGGCTCGCCCCACACGAGAACGGATTGACGGGAAAGTGGGCCCCGTGCAATACCGCGCTCGAGGGGGGAGGGTGGACCACCGCCTTGGGCGGCGGCCCACGCGTGGTCCGAGAAGAAAGCCGCCGCCGCGTAGAAGTCGATGGACACCTGAGCAGCGGGGGCCGGCGCAGGCTCCCGGCGCCCCTGGTCGCGCGGGCGCGGGAGGGGCGGCGGGGGCCGAAGCGGGGCAAGCTCGGGCCGAGAAGCTGCAGACGACTGCAATCAGCGGGCGCGATGGGGATAAGAAGAAGCATGGAGAGATGGAGGAGGAGCGGTGGGGAGAAGCGGAGAAGGGGTGGGAGGTGAGGCTGGAGGCGACGAGGAGGCCGGGGGGCGATGGGCGCAGAGGACGACGGCAGAGGTGGGCGGCTGGGCAACCTGCGGGCGGAGGGAGGGCGGCGGCGGCGAGGGAAGAGGCACGAGGAGGGCTCAGCGGAGGCGAGGGGCAACGCTCGCGGGGGGGAGCGAGGGACAGGCTGCCGGGGCCAAGGTCGGCCTCCCGCTCCCTCGACCTCCTTCTGCCTGCCTCCCTCGAGTGCGCAGTTGATCTCGGCACGAGCGTAACATCTCGGCGGTCTGCGCGAATCTCCTGGCTCCACGCGGACTTCCGAGAGTCTAGGTTTGTGCCGATATGTCTTCTGCGATTCTGAGTGGCAGCGTCAGGAGGGGGGGACTGGAGTCGCCGATCTATCGCCGAAAGATCGGCAACAGCCCCTCGATGGCGAATCCGCATGTTTCTGTGCGGGGCTAGGCTATCAGGCCCCTGTCGGCGATGAATGGGCAGCTGGGGTTGATGCATCCCCGCCTGAGCCTATCTCCCCAACGTTGCCGCTGCGACTCCTGCTCCGCCTCCTCACGTGGGGAAGCAGGGGCGATGGCCCGGCCGAGATCCGGCGGACGAGCACTCGCAAGTCGCGATCGGCCCGCCGACCAGGCGAATGGTGGGAGTGCGGTTGCAGGACGCGGCCTTATTACATGACCGCAGTCTGTCTCTTCCTCCTCCTACTGTCGTCGTCGTCGTCCTCCTCCTCCTCTCCCTGCTCCTCCTCCTCCTCCTCCTCCTCCTCCTCCTCCTCCGCCTCCTCTGCCTCCATTCCTTTCCCTTCTAGATAACTCCTCCCTGTCGCACCCCGACGCCGGTCGGAAGGGCGGGCTGGGCGTTTCGCCTGAGACTTCTTCACAAGGTCTGATCCCAAAACTTGAGATTTGCAACAATTTCACGGATGGAGGGCGGCCCGCTTTCAGAATGTGGCTTCCGCCTCAGCGCCGCGCACATTCGTCTGAAAAGCTTGCACGAGTTTCACGGATGGAGGGAAGCCCTTTTCAACATGTCGCTATCGCCTTAGCGCCGGGCGCAGTCGTCTGAAAAGTTTGTAACAGCTTAACGGACGAGGAAGCCTTTCGAACATGTCGCTCTGACCTGGGCGCCGCGCTCCTTCGTCTGGAAAGTTTGCAACATCTCAACGGATGAGGGAAGTACCTTTCGAACATGTCGCTCTCGCCTGAGCGCCGCGAAGCTTCGTCTGAAAAGTTGCAAGAACTTGATGGATGGAGGGCGGTTCCTTCCCAAAATATGGCTCTCGCATGAGCGCCGCGCACACTCGTTTTAAGAGTTCGCAGCAGTTTCAGAGTCTCACGGTGTGTTGGCACGATCTCGGAATGTCAGGGCGCAACAGTAACGTTGATTCGCGGTGTCGAAAACCCAGAGCTGGTGCTGTGGCACGATTGGGGACCGTCAAGACGTAACAGTAACCGTCATTCGCGGCGTCGAAGTCCAAGGAATGGTGTTCTGGCACAATGATGGAGTTTCAAGCGGTTGTCTTCCAACGGGGTATTCCCCTCAGTGAAACTGAATGCGTGTAGGAGCCTATGAAGAGGGATCTCGGAGGGAGGGTTTATTGCAATATCGTGATGAGTCTTGGGTGTACACTGGTCCGCCTCCTCCTCCTCCTCCTCCTCCTCCTCCTCCTCCTCATCCTCCTCCTCCTCCTCCTCTCGATGATCTTCAAAACGTGTGTTGGCGCCAACGTAAGTGTGTCCACCGAAGAAGTCATCCCAGACGACGCACTCTGTGCACTGAGGGCCAGCACAGGCGGCGTGCTATCGGCGAAATTGTACGGGTACATGCACATTGGGCTAACGCACGTCCTGAAGATCGTCGATCCTCCTCCTGGGCCCCCTGGACCTCTCCAAGGGTGCGCACTTACAGCACTTGAGATGGAAATCCAGCCGCGGCGACCAGAAGCCTCCCAGGAGGCACCGGAAGGGTAGCTGGCCGCGCCCCAAAGGCACACGAGGAGGAGGAGGAGGAGGAGGAGGAGGAGGAGGAGGAGGAGGAGGAGGAGGAGGAGGAGGAGGAGAAGGAGGAGGAGGGAGGGAGGGAGGGAGGGAGGGAGGGAGGAGGAGGAGGAGGAGGGAGGGAGGGAGGAGGAAGAAGAGGAGGAGGAGGAGGAGGAGGAGGAAGAGGAGGGGAGGAGCAGACGGAGGAGGAAACAGGAGGAGGAGGAGGAGGAGGAGGAGGATTATTAGGTTAGGCTCGCCACTAGACCCGCCACCCCGAGCAGGCACAGAAGCCCCCACTCGACATGGCGAGCCCGTGGTTTCAGTTTCAGCATGCTCCACCGCCGCTCGCAGGCCCTCTGGCCTGCGAGGGCCCACTCCCTGGTGCCAGCGCTGGCACACAGGGGTTCACGTCGGCGGGCCCGCGAGCGGCGGCGGCGGCGTCAGCAGGCGCACAGGGCCGCGCCCGCGACACGCCGCTGGCGGCGAGCTCCACGACGTCCTCCTCGTAGAGCTCCTGCTCGAAGTACACCTTGCGGCCTAACCCCTCGCCGCGCAGGGGAAAACTGTGGCCTAACCCCTCGCCACGCAGGGGAAAACTTCGGTCTAACCCCTCACCGCGCTGGGGTTGGTGGCCTAACCCCTCGCCACGCAGGGGGTGTGCGCGGTCTAACCCCTCACCGTGCTGGGGATCGCCTGACCCAGCAGTCTGGCCCTGCGAGGGTCGGCTGCGGTCTAACCCCTCACCGCGCTGGGGTGGGACGTACTGCTTTCCGTACTGCTCCCTCTCATTGACGCGGTCTAACCCCTCACCGCGCTGGGGTGCTCTCCTCCACTCGGAGGGGTCGTCGGGCTGCCCCTGGATCGTGGTGATCGGGTCGTGGTGCCCTGGGGGCCGTACCCCCACTATCTCCTGTCCATCGTGACGCCGCCCTTCGACCCTTTGTTCTCCTTCGCCTCGAGGGAGCCCTTGATAGTCGATACGGCCTAACCCCTCGCCGTGCTGGGGTGCAGCGTCGTCGTCCTCCTCGTATAGCTCGAGCTCGATGTAGTCGCCAGCCGCGGCCCTGGCTAACCTGCTCGAGCACGCCAGTGCATGTTCCCATCGGCCTAACCCCTCGCCGCGCCGGGGACCATCGTGGCCTAACCCCTCGCCACGCAGGGGAACATTGTGGCCTAACCCCTCACCACGCGGGGGTAAAACGCGGTCTAACCCCTCACCGCGCTGGGGTTGGTGGCCTAACCCCTCGCCACGCAGGGGGTGCCTACGGTCTAACCCCTCACCGTGCTGGGGATCGCCTGCCCTCGCAGTCTCGCCCTGCGAGGGTCGGCTGCGGTCTAACCCCTCACCGCGCTGGGGGTTGATGTACTGCTTTCCGTATGTCTCCCTGTCGTTAACGCGGTCTAACCCCTCACCGCGCTGGGGTACTTTGCTCCACTTGTAGCGGTCGTCGGGCTGTCCCTGGCTCATGGGGATCGGGTCGAGGTGCTCCTGGGGCCGTGCTCCCGCTATCTCCTGTCCATCATGACGCCGCTCTTCAACCCTTTGTTCTCCTTCGCCTCGAAAGGTACCTTCATCGTCGATACGGCCTAACCCCTCGCCGTGCTGGGGTACCGTGTCATCGTCCTCCTCGTAGAGCTCGAGCTCGATGTAATCGCCTGCCGCGGCCCTGGCTAACCTGTTCGAGCACGCCAGTGTATGTTCCCAACGGCCTAACCCCTCGCCGTGCTGGGGAGCGTCGTGGCCTAACCCCTCGCCACGCCGGGGTCCCCCGCCCGCTGGGCTTGATGCTGCCTCCGATGCGCTTGTCGCCGTGGAAGGTCCGCACGTCCTTCTTGTAGGTGACGTGGCGCCCGTACTCCCAGCAGTCGCCCGCTCAAGCCTGCAGCACCAGCTGCCGCGACTGAGGCTAGCTTCCACGGGGTCTCCTGCTTGATGATCGTCATCTGCCTCAGGCCGTCGTGGGGGTGGCGGCCTTTGCCCGTCTGGCGCCCGATCTCCTAACGCCCTGCGGAACATGTCTCGTAGCCGTGCCAGTTCACGCCGATGCCGATGGGCCAATCTGCGATACTCTTCGGGTTCTGTCTCTGGCGCGTGGAGGCGTTCGTAGAACTCGTCCCTTCTCGCCGTTGTTTGTCTCCACGCACTCCCGCACTGCTGCTCGATGATCTGCTGCATCGTCTGCCCTGGGAACCAGCGCCTCAATGCGCGGCACAGGGGGTGATTGTTGTCGTCGGTGAGCATCTGCGTGAGCATCGCTACGCACCACTCCTGCCAGCTGTCGCTGTCTCTGGCCAAGCACGTAAGATCGTCGTACCACAGTGTTGCCCATTCTCTAAGATCAGCACGCATGTCGGCATAATCTTGCGGCCCCGTATCCTCAACGATCGGCGGTAGCCCCATCGCGCCTGGATTCTGATCCAATACTCCATCGCTGTAGTCCATCCTGCAATCGTCGTCGTGGTAATGCCTGACCAGTACGTTCTGACTCCCCCCACGGTCGGTACTTTCAGCACTCGTGGCCAAAGGGGCTGCGTGCTTCCAGTGCGTGCCGTGGGGGGCAGCTTCCGATCCAGCTGCATGACGACGATCTGCACGGTCTAACCCCTCACCGTGCTGGGGTGTAAAGTGGCCTAACCCCTCGCCACGCTGGGACACGCCTCGGTTTGACTCCTCCCCGCGCAGGGGCGCTTCGCTGAAGAAGTGGTCGATGTCCCTCTGCACCTCGGGGTCGTCGTAATCCTCCACCTCCTGTGACCTCGGCTCAGGCATGGGCTCGCACTCGCTATCTGTTGGATGCACCGCTGCTGGTCGAATACTTGCCACTGTTGTCTTTCTCGTCATCCGTCTCGGTCGGGGTGTAGGGTGCGGTGCTGGAGGGGGCGCATTCCCAACCAAAGGGCCGCTGTACTCATGCGGCGCTAGCCGCTCTTGGTCAAGCAGCTCGCGCACCTGCCTAGCAATTTGAGCCTCCTGTGCAGCTCGCGGTGGTTCTTTCCTGTAGCCAGGGTAGCGTCCGTCCCGAATCTTGTTGAGCGCATCCTGCCCGTACTTGGTGATCGTCTCGCTGCACTGCTCGCGTAGCCTTTTACCGATGGTCGTTCCATGTGCTGCGCACCGTGCGCAGAATAGCAGTCCGTACCGCACCCATTCGTTGACCACGTGGCTGCCATGTATCTTGCCATTGCCCATGAACCTGTCACCCTTTACCTCGACTATCTCGTTGGCCGTGCTGTATGTAGCGTTGCATGCCGTGCTGGCAAACTCCTGGAGGGCGTCCGCTGCGATGTACTGTCTGCAGGCTGTGCAAAACCACTTATTCTTGAGCCTGACCATATCGTGCTGCTTCATCTTGTCGACGACTTCCTTTACTCGGTCCCTCTTGGCCTTGGCCTTGGCTGTGGTGGGCCTCTCAGCGCACCAAGGGTCAATGTTCGCCGTGTCCTCCAAGGCCTGCCTCGCTCGTAATCGTACATGAGCACAGATCGCATCCCATTCATCTGTACGTGGTATTGGCGTGGACACTCTTTCCCAAGAAGCTTCTGCCGCAACCGTAGCTAGTGCGTCTGCAAAACTGTTGCCCATCGCAAAAATCGGGTTGACTAGCTCGACCTCGTCCTCGTCCTGGTGCGACGGGGTCCACTCCACTTCGATGTGTCTGGGGGACGTGTCCATCACCGCCCTCTTGATGCGTGCCCATAAATCCGCGTTCTTCCCTCGCCCAGGGTCTTGAGCTCTGCCTTTTGTCCAAGCTGTGAGGAGCGGGTAGTGGTCCGTGACGTACACGATGTCTCCTCTCGTTTCCTCTATGGCAATCGCGAAGGCCGTGATCTCTGCCCGCGGTACGGTTTGACGCCGTCCTGGTAGGTCTGCCATCGTGCCTGCTGACATACTCCACTTGCCGTCGATCATCTTCATGGTCGCCACTCCGATGCCTACCCGTCTCCTGCGGGGGTCGCCACCGTAGCAACCGCCTGAGCCATCACCAAATAGATAGAGGCTGCGTCCTGGCACTCGAGCTTCTTCGTGATCGCCGGACCTGACGTAGTCCTGCCTGTCGATGTCATTGACCACTGGGTGAGTGAGCTCTCTGGGCGGTATACCTCGGAGCCATAGGGTCGGGTTTGCCTCGACGCCAGCGAGCGCCTTTGGCACCAAGTAGTCCGTCTTCTCATAGTTTTCGTGTCCTGTGTTGGCCGTACAGGTGTAGATGCGGTGGAAGATGGTCTCGGGCTCTTGCTTGCACCTCTCGCAGATGTTCGTGTCGCACTCGTAGCCAGCCTGAATCTGTCGTTGCCGAGTCCATTGCCCACCCGTAACCACCACGTTATTGAGTGCCCAATCTTGCCATTCCGCCCGCTGGCTGTATCTTTGTTGCTCCTTACTTATGTGCCATATGTCTCCTCCTCGTTGCAAATCGTCCCCGTGCAAATGCGTAGCTGCTTGTGCCCACCTCGCCATTTCCAGGTCGTGCTCCAGATCCTCCAGCAGGTGTGTGTACTCAATAGCATCAATGTCGCACTTGCCATCGTCGTCTATGAAGGGGAGCTGCCATTGCTCGTCACCTTGTGGTGTCGGTCGCTTCCATAGTGCCGCCTGTATCGGCTTCCACCCCGCCGCCATTAGAGTAGCCTGCACCGCTGCCACTGGGCCGTGTACCTTGCGCCACAGCTGCGTGCCTGCCCTGATCAACTTACGGTAGGTCGGTCCCCATGCTTGTCGTACTCGTCGATGAATTTCTGGGTGAAGAAGCCATTGGTGTAGCCATTCGCTGACAAGTTGCCGTCGCAGGCTGATGCCTGGGTCCTTCAAGTGATACAGCACAGCCATGCCAGTGGATAAGCACCTTCCTGGTCCTGTGCCAGCCGCCGACTTCATGGCCATACGTCGTAACTGTAATATTCGGCTGGGTGCGATTCCCCAGACCTCGTGCCCATAAGTCTCCTGGGGTGAGACGCCTGTGGTGCAGAGGCCCTTGGTAATCCTTGCCACACGCGTCGCCATCCTTCGCAACCTGAAAATCTTGCCCGCTCGCTGCTTGGCCTTTCGCTGGCGTGCCCGAGCCTTCTTCTGTGTGCGCTTGCCCATGCCACTGACGTCGGTGCCCAAGTCCACCATGTCACTTTGTTGCTTACCAGGGAGTCCTCGCCGTTGTAGTCTGCGCCATATTCGTCTTCGGAGCTTGGGATTGGATGCAACGAGCACCGTCTTGGGCGAGATGATGAGGCTGCGCTTCTCAGCCTGGATGATGAACTCATCGACCAACTCCACCATCTGCTGCTCCACCGTCTCCTCGGTACCTTCGACCCTTCCAACCGTGTCGTCCACGTATGTCCATAGCCCCGCTGCCTGGACTCGCTTCTGGGCTGCGTCCAAGAGAGGGAACAGGTACACCTTGGCGAATCTAGTCCCTTGGGCTGAGCCCGCCACGATCGAACATGACGGGTCGATCCTGGGTCCGATCCACTCCGTGTGCTTGAGGTGCCGTGGACCCAGGAACGCTTCGACCTCCATCGCCATAATTGTCGGTGAGAAATCCAGCTCGATCCCCGTGTCTATGAGCCATCCCAAGTCTAACGAATCGTAGAACTGCTCCATATCCGCGAACAACTCCGCATGCGCAATACCCATGGAATGGCCCGTCTCGTCGAGGGTAGCTCGCAGCAAAGCCGCACGTAACGCCGAGGAACCACGCAACGCCGTATCCCAGTGGTCCTCCAAGTGCTGCGTCCACGACTCGACCACTCCTGACCGCATCCGTGACCATATACGAATCGTCATAGGTAAAAGCCCTAAGACTCGATCTCCTCCAGCTGGTTTGCCCGCGATCGCGCCGATGGTGCCCAGGACTTGTGGGGGCCACATCAGATGCTCTTCGGCTTGCGCGATGATATCCAAAAAACCGTACTTGGCCTGGTCTGGGAGCCTCTCGATGTCCAAGGGGCCTATCGCATCGATACCTCGTGCCTTCTTGACCCCCATGCGGTGGGTGGCAGCGTTGAGGTCCTGGATCGTGAGCTGCGGGAGGTCCTCTTGGGCCGCCGAGAGACGGCAACGTCGAAGAGCGCCTGCAAGTGCTGTCTGTCTATGCGGGGCGGCCGTCCACTTCTTGGCCCAACTCTCGCTCTTGTGGTTCATGATGAGGATGGGATCGGCCACGATCTTGCCTGAGATCATCTCCTCGAGCCGCGGCTGCTGCGCGTCCTTCGTCCATCTGTGCAGGGCTCCAGGGGTCTTCTTCCACATATCCTGCGCCCACCTGATGAAGCCCTTTGTGCCATCTGCCAGAGCTCTCCGCGCTGCTTGTCCAGCCAATCTCTCGGTGATCTCTATCACATCCTCTCTCTCCTGACGTGCTGGGCTGAAGATGTCGTGTGCGCTCTGCTGCCACTGGTTGAGCAGCTCGATATCGCTGTGCTTGCTGACCACATGTACCTGCTGCATCCGCTGTCGAAACTCTTGCCCTCGTTGTTGCAGCTGTTGTGGGTCTTTGTTGTTCTTCACCAGGCCATTGATCGCGATCACCTGCGTGTGCGTGATGGCCCACCACTCAGCCTCTGAATTGTACAGATGCGGTCTGCCTGGCGCTGCTGTGCTCTTTGTCCACTTGATGCCGAAACCCTGCGCCCTTCCTCTATAGCCGTCTCGTTGGTGTTGGGGTACCTCTGAGTGCTGCAAAACTGCCTCCTCCACGGCCTCGATCCACCTGCCGTAGCTGTTCGCCAACTTCTGTGCCAGCAGTGGCCGATCGCGATAGGCCTGAGGCCGCCAACGGTCCCTTCTGAGTTGAATATCTGGTGGGTTGCCAGAGAATCCCAATTTGGCATCTTCCCACGTAACGCAACTGATATGGAAGCCGATGGACGGTGAGTCCGCGCTCGGAGTCTGCGTTGTCGGGGATGTGTACGTAGTCGTTGTGCCTGGCTCGTGCTCGAGGAGATCAAAACCATGTCGAAGTACAGGTTCCAGCTCTTCGCGTCTCTGTTGGCGTCGTGCCTGCTGCTTACTCCGTTTGCTGTCCAGGTCCTTCTGCTTCTTCGGCCTCGGCACCGTGGGCAACGCTTTGGGAATGTCCAGCGTGCGGTGCCACCATCGCTGCTTCTTGCCAGCCAGCCTGATGCGAAGCCCACAATGCGTCGCCCATGGTACCGTCAGTTCTTTGGTAATGGTAAGCCCTTCCTTGCAGCCCGCGGCGACGACGCCGTAGTCGTAGAGAGAGCCCTTGCCTTTGTCGCATGTGACCTCCTCTGGGCCCGTGACGATCTCGCCTCGCATCTGTTCTAACCAACCAGATGCGAGCAGCTCAGTAGGGACGCAGTTCCAATCCGCCACGACGAGCCATGGGTCCTTCAACAAGCGCACAAAGGCCGTGAGGGCTGCCATGACCTTACGGTTCCTGCCCGTGAAACGCAGGGTCGGTAGTAGGTAGGCCGCGATGATGATGAAATTGCCGATGCTGAGGTGCAGCACCATGGGGGAGAAACCGACGAAGGCCGTGTCTCCTTGCTTGTCGTGCTTGCCCTTCCAGTGCTCCAGGGACGTGGACTGTATGTGCGCGCGCGTGGCGACGAGTTCACCCGCGGACCATCCTTTCTTCGACTTGCCACTGGGGACTGCGGGGGTGATTGTCGCCTTCCATCCTTCTTTCTGCAGGAACGTCTTCATGGCTGAGACTTGGTTTGGCCCCTTGTGCGTTTCCACAAACGCCAGGCAATCGAACTGCTGCACCGCTGGGCCTTGCACGTAGTTCTGTACCTGTGGGCCCCACTCCGTGATGTTGCCGAACAGGACCTGGGACTCCTCGCTCTGCTGCTGGGTGGAGTGCGCCTCGCTAAAGCCCAG
Source organism: Prorocentrum cordatum (assembly GCA_963575745.1). Taxonomy (NCBI): domain Eukaryota; class Dinophyceae; order Prorocentrales; family Prorocentraceae; genus Prorocentrum; species Prorocentrum cordatum. The sequence goes on along the minus strand of CAUYUJ010014331.1, from coordinate 251,922 downwards.
ACTGCTCAGCACCGACAGCCAGACCGTCAGTTTGCGCATGAGCTTCGCGAGCCTTGCGCCTCTCAGCCCGAGCCTGCTCCAAGGCTGCTTGATTGGCGTCCCTGATCTTCTTCTTCTCGTCCTCAGGGTTGATGGCTGTCGCACCTGTGCCGTTGCTTGCGGTCGCTGGCGATGCTGTGGTGGGTGCCTCAGACGCAGGGGGTTCCTCTTCCACTGCCTCCGCCTTGGGTCCTTCTGTACCCGCTTCGACCTTACGCTTCTTTTTGGGGGCCTGCATTGCCTTCTTTGCCTTCTGGTGGATCTCCTCGATGTACTTGAACTTCGCCTGCAGGGTGCCCAGCTGCTCCTTCTGGAACTGCTCCAGCTCGCTCTTCCACTGCATGATGCTGTCCATCTCCTCGGTCGGTATGTCGCACTCCTCGAGGCCCTCGAAGAGTGAGCCGTCGCACTCGAACTTGACGTTGAGGGTCTTCTCATCGGGTTTGACCACGATGATGCCCGACTCCTGGTTGGCCTGCTGGAGTGCTGTGAGATGCCGCTGCTGCACCTCGACCCTCTGCTGGGCCAACTTGTCCATCTTCTCGAGCTGGTCGTCCAGGTACAGCTGCGCGCCCGTGAGCTTCGTCCGCTGCTTCTCAATGCGAATGTCCAGCTCCTTGAGCGCGCGATTGGCGTCCGCCAGCAGCTGGGCGCCCGTGCGCTGCTTGGGTGGAGCTGGCGCAGGTTTGGCGTTGGCCTCCTCCTCTTGGGCTTTGCGACGCAACAAGTCCAAGGCGGCCGTGATGGTGGGGTCGCCCTTCTCGCCGACGCCCTGGTACGCAGCCAAACTCGTGATGAGGGAGGCCGTGGAGATCGGGTCGGACTGTCCGCCATCGCCCTTCTGCACCTCCACGGAGTCCCAGCCAGCCTTGGTGCTTGCGTACGTGGAGTGCCGCCAAGGTGCCCACTTCTTCCACAATCGTCCCGAGCGTGGCCAACCCGCAGAATGAGGTCCATTCTGTGCCCAAACTCCAGACGGTGGCGGTGGGACGCCGACGGCGGGGCGGAGCTTCGCCTTGCACTTGAAGCACTCGACTTTGCTGCTCCAGTTCCACTTGTAGCCGCACGCCTTGCACCCAATATACCCCGCTGCGTTGCCAACATCTCCCATGCCACGGGTCGCTGTGCAACAGGAGTGCTCACCTGCGGGCTGCAGGCGGCACGCAGAGTCCTGGGGCGGACCAGGCTCTGCGGAACGGACAGGGTATGCCGCGGACTAGCGGTATCCAGTTTCGCCGATGCGGGCTCCGCCCGCAGAAGCATCAGCCTTGAGCCAAAATGGCTACGGAGGAGGAGGAGGAGGAGGAGGAGGAGGAGGAAGAGGAGGAGGAGGAGGAGGAGGAAGAGGAGTGCTCCCAGCGGGATGAGCGCCGCCACACCTGCGAGCGTCGATGCCACCTGCACGCGACCGTTCCGCGCAAGGGCGGCAGGCCCAAGCGGCCCCGAGGTGCGCCGAGCCCACGCCTCGGCGCGGCCCTTACCGGGGCGTGCGTAAAAAACGACCATCCGTCGATATGATGAGGTAGTGGCGTTCTGCATTAGAAGTAATGATCGTGCGTGTCGTACGAAACGTGTGAGGGGTGTGCCGCGAAACGGGCGCGGGGCCAGAATACGCTCAAACAGGTTCCTCCTGGAACGGCGGAGTGTCCATTATCTTCGCCCGCGCGTGAGGCCACATTCTCAGTCCCATGAGATTCGCCCGCACGTGGGGCCACATTTTCGCAGTCATCTGTTACAGCCCAAAAATCGTGTTCGCCCTTCCCCCCCCCCCCCCCATGGAGCAAAGCTGGGTGGAGGCGGAAGCGCCGACCTGCCCGGCCCACGAGTCAGCTTTGCACTTCGGGGGGGAGGGGGGGGAGGGAAAGAGGGAGGGAGGGAGGGAGGGAAGGTGGAGGAGGCAGGAGGAGGAGGGGAGGAGGAGGAGGAGGAGGACGACGACAACGACGAGGAGGAGGACGAGGAGGGAGGAACAGCTTTGCACTTCGGGGGGGAGGGGGGGGAGGGAAAGGGGGAGGGAAGGGGGAGGGAAGGGGGGAGGGAGGCAGTGGGGGAGGAGGGGGGAGGAAGAGGAGGGTGAAGGGGAGGAGGAATGAGGAATGAGGAATGAGGAATGAGGAATGAGGAATCAGGAGGAGGAGGACGAAGAGGAGGAGGAGGAGGAGAAGGAGGAGGAGGAGGAGAAAGGAGGAACAACTCTGCACTTCGGAGGGGAAGGGGGGGAAGGGAAGGAAGGAGGAAGGGAGGGAGGAGGGAGGAAAAGGAGGAATGAGGAGGATGGAGGAGGAGGAGGGGCGACGAGGAGAAGGAACGAGGATGATTTTGAAATGGAGTGCGAAGGAGTGCCTCTGGGGAGTATCTCCAGAGGCTTTCGGGCGGAGTGCGGACGACTGCGGAGGATTTCAAATTCGAGCGGAGGCCTCTGGGGAGCACCTCCAGAGGCCTCCAGGAGGAGTGCGGACGAATGCGGAGGATTTCAAATTCAAGCGGAGGCCTCTGGGGAGTGCCTCCAGAGGTTTCCGGGCGGAGTGCGGACGAATGCGGAGGATGTCAAATTCCAGCGGAAGCCTCTGGACTGCCTCCCAGAGGCTTCCGGGGGGAGTGCGGACGAGTGCGGAGGATATCAAATTCGAGCGGTGGCGTCTGGGGACTAGTGCTGGAGGCCTCCGGCGGGAGGATTGCGGACGAGTGCGGACGATTTTGAATTGGAGGCTGGAGGATGGGAGGGTGGGGCGGCGGGCGAGGGAGGGGGGAGGGATAGGCCCGGCGACAAAGAAGCGACCACATCTTCTTTGCGAGACCTTGCGTGCAGAGGCTGTGATATGATTCGGGCAGGCCCAGTGAGGCAGACATGAAAGCATCTCCCTGGCGAAAACGTGCGTGCAGAGGCTGTGATATGTTTTGCCAGCCGCGGTGAGGGAGACTTCAAACCATCTTCCTTGCCAAAATGTGCGTGCAAAGGCTGTGATGCGATGTTGGCATGTGAATCGAACGATGTCGTGCGTGCGATTGCTGTGCGATGATCTGGTTGTGATGTGGAGGCAACTGTGAACCGAACGATGTCGTGCGTGCGATGGCTGTGCGATGATCTGGTTGTCATGTGGAGGCAACTGTGAACCGTCTGGCGCGCTCCGCGTGCCACGGTCGTTTATTTCGCACACAGCGGTATGGAGTTCCTCCTCCTCCTCCTCCTCCTCCTCCTCCTTCTCCTCCTCCTCCTCCTCTCCTCCTCCTCCTCCTCCTCCTTCCTCCTCCTCCTCCTCCTCCCCCTCCTCCTCCTCCTCCTCTCCTCCTCCTCCTCCTCCTCCTCCTCCTCCTCCTCCTCCTCCTCCTCCTCCTCCTCCTCCTCCTCCTCCTCCCCTCCTCCCCCTCCTCCTCCTCCTCCTCCTCCTCCTCCTCCTCCCTCCTCCTCTCCTCCTCCTCCCCTCCTCCCCTCCTCCTCCTCCCTCCTCCTCCCTCCTCCTCCTCCCCCTCCTCCCCCTCCTCCCCCTCCTCCCCCTCCTCCGTATGACGGCACAGTGGAGCTCTGTGGCACCGCATGGGACCCTCCCATACCATAGTGCTGGCCCGTGCAAATCTACGCTAGTCGTCGCTAAATACGCAAACGCGAATCGACGCTAGATCTGCGCTTGCTCATCGATGACCAGAGGCTAGCGCACGCTAAGGCACTCTAAAGGCGATAGCACGAGGACGGACAGGGCTCCCGCGATTCGCTACCGAGGGGATGTATGAAGGAGCAGAGGAGCGAGGAGGGATGACGTGGGGCGGCCAGGCCGCTCGGATCGTCAGATCGTGCCTGCTTAAGCTTCGACCCTGCCTGCCTCTCCTCCTCCTGAGCGCGGGTGGGCGTGGTGGGGTCCGGTCCTGAGCACGGGCAGGAGCTCCTCCTCCACGAGGCGGTTCAGGGGGTTGTAGAGGCCCTGGCACCGGGGAGGGCGGGAGGAGGCCCAGACATCTTTCGTCACAAGAGTACGCACAAAACAAAGAGATGGCTCTCTTTTTCAGTGCTGGTGCGTTGCCCCTGGAGGCGGAGTGTTTGGGACCACGAGCCGCGATCCCATGGATGCGCGATCCCGTGGACGAGCAATCAGCCCTGTGAGGCCACCCCATGGGGCCCAAGAAGGCCAAATTCATGCTCGTACCACTCGTCCACCTCTGGGTTTCTCCGGGCCGTAGTTTGCTGTGGCCTCAGGGATCCCTTCGGCACGGTGGGGCCGACCACAGGAAGCTCTCGGCGAGACACAGCAGGGCCCGACAACAGACGAGACGCCTCCAAGAGACGCCGAAAACCTCCAGGAACCTTCCCCGAGGCCGCGGCCCTCTGCGCACCCCCACCCCGCTCTGCGGCCACCACCACCACCCCCGCAGGGTCCGCTGGGAGCGGGGCGGATCTGGCCTCCCCATTCCTTCCTCTCCACCCTCGAGGGCGTCCGGCCCCCCCCTCTCCGGGAGGAGGCAAGGCCCGCTCGAGCCCGATCCCTGGATCCCCTGGGTTTTCCAAGCCGCCCCCGGCCAGCGGCGTTGAGAGCCTCCGACGGTCCAGAAGAAGAGAGCGATGGAGGGGAGGGAGGGAGGGAGGGGAGGAGGAACGAAGGTACGAAGGAGGGAGGGAGGGGGGCAGGGAGGGGAGGAGGAACGAAGGACCGAAAGGGAGGAGACCCACGGCACGAGCCCGAAACCCTGGCGGCCATGTGGCCATGATGGAGGTCCCTGCGGGGCAAGTCTTCCTTGGGCCGCCCTCCTCCTTCTGGTGCCGGGTTCTCGCCCGCGTGTCTCTGGCAAGCTCCCTCGGCCACTTGCGCGCGCTCTGCCAGCGGGACTCCGGGAGCAGACCGAGCACGAGCAGGAGGGGACGCTCCCGGGGGTGGAACAAAAGCATGGAGAAATGATTCACTGCGTGGAGCTCCCAATCTGTGCATATATTAGCATGGATCTGTCCGCCGTGAGTGTCTAGGCTTCGAATATAAACGGGCTTGAGCATTGACGGTTTGGGAATGAATCCAAGTGTGTATGACTTGGAGTGTGAATGAGTCTCAATAATACGAGCGCGTCTCTGCACGTGAGCCTGGGGCCTCCTGGGGCCTCCTGAAACCTCCCGGGGTTTCCTGGGGCCTCCTGTAGCCTCTTGGGGCCTCCTGGTGCCTCTTGAGGCTTCCTGTGGCCTCCTGAGGCCTCCTGGGGCCTCGTGTGGCCTCCTGGGGCCTCCTGGAGCCTCCTGGAGCCTCTTAGAGACTCCTGGGGAGGATGCGTGCCCAAGGAGAAGCCCATCCATAAAAACAAAATACAGAACACTGCGGATAGGAGCCACAAGGGAAGGGCAATCTATAGGAGCACGAATAAAACATTAAGGACTCGTGCCCCAAAGGAGGCCCAATATGTAGGAACATACGTAAAACATCTTAGGATTAGACACATATGAAAAGGACAGTGTATACAAACAGGGGTAAAACACTGCAAAAACGTGCTCCGAGGGAGGTCCAATCTATAGGAGCATACATGAATCACATTGGATTGGCGCAACTCCTGTGGCCTTCTGCGGCCTCCTCTTCCTGGGGCCTCCTGGGGCCTCCTGGCGCTTCCTGTGGCCTCCTGGTGCCTCCTGGCGTTTCCTGTGGCCTCGTGTGGCCTCCTGGGGCCTCCTGGGGCCTCCTGGTGCCTCCTGGAGCTTCCTGGGGCTTCCTGGGGCCGCCTGGAGCCTGCTGTGGCATCCTGGGGAGGATCTGTGCCCACGAGTCTGGCCACTAAACAAACCGATCAAGATATCCTCAAAATCTGGCCCCCCTTGGTGGCGAAAATCAGCGCTGCGCTCGGGACGTGTTCCAAATCTGCTACGAAAGCAAAAGATGCTGGGCCACAAAACAAGCAAACCGCTCGAGCCAGCCGCACCATTCTGACGCGAACGGAGGAGTGCAATACCCCCTGCTGGCTCCCCCTTTGGGGTGCTGAAACTCGCGCCTCGCTCGAGACATCCTCAGAATTAGCTCCGCCATCATCATCATCATCATCATCATCATCATCATCATCATCATCATCATCATCATCATCATCATCATCATCATCATCATCATCATAATCACCATCACCATCACCATCACCATTACCATTACCATTACCATTACCATCATCATCATCATCATCATCATCATCATCAGCAGCAGCAGCAGCAGCATCAGCATCAGCATCAGCATCTGCATCAGCATCATCATCATCAGCATCAGCATCAGCATCATCATCATCATCATCATCATCATCATCATCGTAATCATAAGAATCATCAGCATCACCAGCATCATCATCATCACCATCATCATCACCATCATCACCATCATCATCACCAGTAGCATCAACATCATCAGCAGCATCACCATCATCACAACCCATCACAACATATGCAAATATTCGCATGAACCTGTCCGCCGTGAGCGTCTAGGCGCACGAGTTTTCGAATATAAGCGGGCGTGAGTATTGATGGTCTGGGAGTGAATCTAAGTGTGAACGACTTGGAGTGTGAATGAGTCTCAGTCGTACGAGCGCGTCTCTGCGCATGAGCCTGGGGCCTCCTGGGCCCTCCTGAAACCTCCTGGTGCTTCCTGGAGCCTCCTGGAGCCTCTTGGGGCCTCCTGGGGCCTCTTGGGGCTTCCTGTGGCCTCCTGGTGCCTCCTGGGGCATCGTGTGGCCTCCTGGGGCCTGCTGGAGCCTCCTGGAGGTTCCTGGGGCCTCCTGAGGAGGATTCGTGTCCCAAGAGAGGCCCAATACATAGGAACAGACGTAGACAGAACACTGCGGATTGGAACCACCAATATATAGGAACACACGTGAAACACCAAGGACCCGTGTCAAAGGGGAGGCTCAATCTGTAGGAACATGCGTAACACACGCAAGATTGGGTACACAAGAGAAGGACAATGTATAGAAACATACGTAAAACACTGAAACTACGTACTCCGAGGGAGGCCAAATCTACAGGAGCATGCGTAAATCACATGGGATTGGCGCAACTCCTGTGGCCTGCGGCCTCCGGTTCTTGGGGCCTCCTGGGGCCTCATGGCGCTTCCTGTGGCCTCCTGTTGCCTCCTGGGGCCTCCTGTGGCCTCCTGGAACGTCCTGGAGCCTCCTGGAGCTTCTCGGGGCCTCCTGGAGCCTCGTGGGGACTCTTGAGCATCCCTGTGGCATCCTGATACCTTCTGGTACTTCCTGAGTCTTCCTGGAGCCTCCTGGAGCCTGCTGGATCCTTCTGTGGCATCCTGGGGAGGATCTGTGCCCACGAGTCTGACCACCAAAACAAGCACACAGATCGAGACATCTTCACAATCTAGCCCCATTGGGGGCGATCATCAGCGCCTCGCTCGAGACATCATCAACATCTGCTCGGAAAGCGGAGGATGGTGGGCCACAAAACAAGCAAACCGCTCGGTACAGCCCCGCCATTTTGGCGCGAACGGAGGAGTGCAATACCCCCGGCGCCCGCCCCCTTGGGGATGCTGAAGCCCGCGCCTCGCTCGAGACATCCTCAGGATGTGTGCCGCCATCATCATCTGTATCATCATCATCATCATCATCATCATCATCATCATCATCATCATCATCATCATCATCATCATCATCAGCAACATCACCATCATCATCATCATCACCATCAGCATCATCATAATCCTCATCATCATCATCATCATCAGCAGCAGCATCATCATCGTCATCATCGTCATCATCATAGTCATCATGATCATCACCATCACCATCACCATCACCATCATCATCATCATCATCTTCATGATTATCACCAACACCACTATCATCGTCAGCATCACCACCATCATCATCACCATGCCATCATATATAATAGCACAGCATCGCATACCACAACATAACGTTCACATCGCATAACGTAAGTATCCACTGCGTGGAACTCCCCGTATGTGCGTCTATTAGCATGGGCCTGTCCGCCGTAAGTGTCTAAGCGCCAGAGTTTCCGAATATAAACAGACGTGAGTTTTGACGGTCTGGGAGTGTTTCTAACTGTGAGCGAATTGGAATGTGAATGAGTCTCAATAGATTAGTGCGCCTCTGCGCATGAGCCTGGGGCCTTCTGGGACCCCTTGAAACCTCCTGGGGCTTTCTGGGGCCTCCTGGAACCTCTTGGGGCCTCCTGGGGTCTCTTGGGGCGTCCTGTGGCCTCCTGGGGCATTGTGTGGCCTCGTGTGGCCTCCAGGAGCATCGTGGAGCCTCCTGGGGCCTCCTGAGGAGGATTCGTGCCCCAGGAGAGGCCCAATCTATAGGAACATAGTTAAAACACTGCGGATAGGAGTCACAGGAGAGGGGCACTATATATAAGAACGCAATTGGACCACTAAGGACTCGTGCCCCAAGGTAGGCCCAATGTATAGGAGCATACGCAAAACACTGAGGAATGTATACGTAGGAACATATCTAACACACCAGGGATTTGAACTACTCCTGTTGCCTTCTGAGGCCTCCTGCTCCTGGGGCATCGTGGAAGCTTCTGGGGCCTTCCCGGGGCCTCCTGGTGCCTCCTGGCGCTTCCTGCTGCCTCCTGTGACCTCCTGTTGCCTGCTGGGGCCTCCTGGTGCTTCCTGTGGCCTCCTGGACCCTCTTGGGGCCTCCAGGAGCCTCCTGGGGCCTCTTGTGGCCTCCTGTGGCGTCCTGGTACCTCTTGGTACGTCATGTGGTTTCCTGGAACCTCCTCGAGCCCGCTGGAGGCTCCTGTGGCACCCTGAAGAGTTTCAGTGCCCATGAGTCTGGCCAGCAAAATCAGCAAACCGCTCGAGACATCCTCAAAAGATGTGCCCACCCTGGGGGCGACAATGAGCGCCTCGCTCGAGACAGCCTCCAAATCTGCTCCGAAAGCGGATGATGTCGGGTCTTGAGAAAGGCAAACCGCTCGAGACATCCTCGCCATTTTGGCGCGAACGGAGGAATGCGATACCCCCTGGCGGCTCCCCCTTGGGGGTGCTGAAGCCCGAGCTTCGCTCGAGACATCCTCAGAAGTTGCTCCGCCATCATCATCATCATCATCATCATCATCATCATCATCATCATCATCATCATCATCATCATCATCATCATCATTATCATCATCATCATCATCGTCATCGCCATCGTCATCGTCATCATCATCATCATCATCTTCTTCATCATCATCACCATCATCAGCATCATCATCATCATCAGCATCATCCCCCCGATCCCCATCATCATCATCATCATCACCATCACCATCGTCATCATCATCATCATGATCATCATCAGCATCATCATCATCATCAGCAGCAGCAGCACCATCATCAACATCAACATCATCATCATCATCATCAACATCATCATCATCATCATCATCATCGTCATCGTCATCATCATCATCATCTTCTTCTTCATCATCATCACCATCATCATCATCATCAGCATCATCCCCCCGATCCCCATCATCATCATCATCACCATCACCATCGTCATCATCATCATCATGATCATCATCAGCATCATCATCATCAGCAGCAGCAGTACCATCATCAACATCAACATCAACATCATCATCATCATCATCATCAACATCATCATCAGCAGCATCGTCATCGTCGGCATCATCACCACCACCATCAGCATCATACCACTATTCGCTGCGTGGAACTTCCCATATGTGCGTCTATTCGCATGGACCTGCCCGCCGTGAGCGTCTAGGCGCCAGAGTTTTTGCGAATATAAGCGAGTTTGAGTCTCGACGGTCTGGGAATCGATCTAACTGCGATTGAAATTGAGTGTGAATGAGTCTCAGTAGTACGAGCGCGTCTCTGCGCATGAGCCTGGGGACTTCTGGGGCTTCCTGGAACCTCATGCCTCCTGGGACCCTTTGGGGTTTCCTGCGGCCTCCTGATGCCTCCCGGGGCATCGTGTGGCCTCGTGCGGCCGCCTGTTGCCTCCTGAAACCTCCTGTGGCCTCCTGGAGCCTCCGGCTGCCTGCTGGGACCTCATGTGGCATCCTGAAGGGGATTCGTGCCAACGAGTCTGGCCAGCACAATAAGCAAACCGCCCGAGGCATCCTCAACATCTGCCCCCCCTCCCCCCCCACTCGAGGGGGGGGCGAAACTGAGCGCCTCGCTCGAGACATCCCCCAAATCTGTTCCGACAGCGGATGATGTTGGGCACCGAAGCAGGCAAACCGCTTGAGAACTCCCAGCCATTTTGGCGCGAACTGAGGAATGCAACAGCCCTTGCCGGCCTCTCACTGGGGGTGCTGGGACCCGCGCCTCGCTCGAGACATCATCTAAAGCTGCTCCGAAAGCGGATGGTGTTGGGCACCGAAGGAGGCAGACCACCCGATACATCTTCACCATTTTGGCGCGAACGGAAGAATGCACTACCCCATGCCCCCCCCCCTTGTGGGTGCTCTGAAACCGCGCCTCGCTCGAGCAATCCTCAAAAGTTGCTCCGTCATCAGCGTCACCACCACCAGCATCATCATCAGCAATATCACCATCAGCACCATCATCACCACCAGCATCACCACCAACATCATCACACCATCACGTAGCATACCAAACTAATTCACACCATAGCTTAACATAACATAATAGCGCACACCATACTTTATCGTCGTGCAGCACACCAGAACGTACCATAACAAAAAACCATCATAGCATGGCATTGCATACAATAGCGCATGATCTCATACCATAACATACCATGACAACATTACATCATTTGCCATACCATAACATGAGACGGACGAGGGATGACGCGATGCGTGAGTGAGGAAGTTGGCGCGGTCGCATTGATAACAATAGCCCAAATATGTGGATAGAGGGGGAACAACGCACACCATAACTTAATATGCCATCGCATAACGCAAAACAATGTCATGCCATAACTTACCATCACATAACAAACCATACCATCAAAAACATTATCATGCCATAGCACAACCCAATATATCATATCATAGCAACAAAAAGCACACCACATCATACCATCACGCGCAACGTGCCACACCATGAAATGATAAGGAAGAGGGAGGGGGGGAGGTGAGGGTGAGGAAGTTGGCGCGGTGGGAATACTAACAACATCCAGCCTCTGCAGATGGGGAATTACTCACTGCGTGGAGCCCTCAATATGTGCGTCTCACACTCCTGTCGCTTCTCGCTGACGAACTCTATCTGTGAGCATCTGGGTGTGAGGGCGAGCCGGCGTGGACGATGGGCGCGACACCGACACCGACACCGACGACTTCAATGACTTCAGAGGGCAAATTCCAGGAGATATGGGGGAAGCACAAGTAACAGATCGAGGGGGTTTTGGACCACCGAAGGGGAGAAGACTGAACGAATCTGAGCATGAGCGATCCGAGTGTGTGTGTGTGTGAGTGAATCTGGGTATGACTGACCCCGTGTATGGTTGAGTGCGCGTGCCAGGTGTCTAGATATGGGGGAGTCTGAATACGAGTGGGTCTAGGAATGCGTAAATCTGACTATGAGTGAATCTGAATGAGAGTGAGTCTGAGTGTGAGTAGGTATGGGTGTGAGCGAATAGGAATACAACGGGTACGAATCTGAGTCTACATGGGTCTGCGTACGAGTGAGTCTGACTACGAATATGAGGGTGGGTGGGTCTGAGTGCGAGTGATCCTGAGTGTGAGTAAATCTGGATGCGAGTGTTTCTGAGTATGGGTATGATGACTACGATACCGAACATGGGTGGGTTTGAGTACGAACGAATCTGACTACGAGTGAGCCTGAGGGTGAGTGGATCTAACCGTGAGTGAGTCTGAATATGCGCAGGTCTGGGTGTGAGTGGGTCTTGGTATGCGTATGATGAGTACGAGTTTCAGTATGAGTGTCTGAGAACGAGTGAGCTTGAACATAACTGAATCTGGGACGTCCTCGCAATCTGGGTCCCCGTGGGGTGCGAAACCCAGCGCTTCGCCAGAGACATCCTCATAATCTGCGTAGAGCCCAGACGAGCCTGGCTAGCAAAATAAGCAAGCCGCTCGAGACATCCTCCAAATCTGTTTCGAAAGCGCAGGATGTTGCGGCCTAAGACAGGCACCCCGCTCGAGACATCCCCGCCATTTTGGCGCGAACGGAAGACTGCAATACCCCCTGGCGGCCCCCTCTTGGGGGCGAAAACCAGCGCCTCGCTCTGGACATCCTCAACATCTGCTCCGAAAGAGGAGGATGTTGCGGCCACAAAACAAGCAAACCGCTCGAGACATCCCCGCCATTTTGGCGGGAACCGAGGAATGCAATATCCCCTGGCGGCCCCCCCCTTCGGTGGTACTGAAACCCGCGCCTCGCTCGAAGCATCCTCAGAGAATTTGCTACGGCATCATCATCATCATCATCATCATCATCATCATCATCATCAACATCATCATGATCGTCATAATTGCCCTAATCATCACCCTAATCATCACCATCGTCATCATCATCATCACCTTCATCATCGCCGCCACCATCATAGGATAACATGGCATGCAATAGCACATATATATATATATATATTCAACACCATACAATAGCACAACACATCATATCATAACATACCATAGCATGCCATACCCTAAAAAAAAAGGGCGCGCCGCTGGATGACCCCAAAGGGGGGGGGTTGGGACCCCCCCCCCCTTTCCCCGATCCGTCGTCGGGAACCCCCCCCCTCCCCCCCTTGCCATCCGTCGTCGGGGAACCCCCTCCTCCCCGCATTTCCCGGTCCGCCGTCGGGGACTCCCCCCCCGCCTCCCCCCCTTTCAAAGTGGGTGGGGGGGGGCGACCCCTCCCCCCTCCCCCTTTGGCCGCCAAATTCGAGCACCCCCCCCCCCCCCCCCCCCCCTTTCGCCACGGCGCCCCCGGTCTCCGGAACCCGACCCTTACCACCCCGATCACTAATCCTCACCCTTACCCTGGCCCCTACCCCTAACCCAAAGTACTCACTACTCACTACGCGCTACTCAGTGCCCACACTTCACTACTCGCTTCTCACTACTCACTTCCCACTACTCACTTCTCACGTCTCACTACTCACTACCCACGACTCACTACCCACAACTCACTACTCACTACTCCCTACTCCCTACTCACTCCTCACTCCCCACTACTCACTACTCAATACCCACTACACACTACTCACTAGTCACTAAACACAACTCACGACCCACGAATCACAAATCACTACCCACTAACCACTATCCATTACTCACTACTCACACTTCACTACTCACTACTCCCTGCCCACAATTCACTACTCACTATCCACTACTCGATACTCGCTACTCCCTACTCCATACACAGTGCTCACTACTCACTGCTCACTAGTCGCTGCTCCCTACGCCCTACTCGCTACCCAATACGCACCATTCACTGCCCACTACTCACCACTCACTACGCTCCCACCACTCACTACTCACTACTACCTACTCCCCACTTACTTTACTCACTACTCACTCCTCCCTTCTCACTACTCACAACTCATGTATCACTACTCGCTACTCCCTACTCGCTACGCACTACACCCTACTCACTAGTGACTCCTGACTACTCCCTCCTCACTACTCACTACTCACAACGCCCTACTCGCTACTCGCTACTACACGGTACTCCCTACTCGCTAGCCGCTACTCGCTACTCACCACCCACTACTCACTTATCCCTGCTCACTGCGCACCACTCACTACGCACTACTCCTTCCCCGCTATTCGCTACTGCCTACCCCCTCATCCCTACTCCCTGCTTACTACTCACTATACACTACTCACTACACACTACTCACTCCTCCCTACTCACAACTCCTTATTCACTACTTCCTTCCCGCCACTCACTACCAACTACTCACTACTCACTACTCTCTAATCTCTACGCGCTACCGGCTACTACCACTACCCATTACTCATTACTCACTACTCACCACTCACGACTCACTGCGCACTACTCACTATCAAATACCCAATGCTCACCAATCGTGACTCAAAACACTCTACTCCCTACTCACTACCCGAAAAGGCCCCCACCCCAGCCCCCTGTTCGGCGCAAAAAAGGGGGAGGGGGGAGGGGGGTCTCGAACCCCCCCCCCACTTTCCAGCGCCACGAGGGGGAGGAGGGGGGGATCTGGAACACCCCCCCCCCTTCAAGGGGAGGAGGGGGGGCGGGTTCGGACCCTTCCCCTTAAGGGGGGGCGGGGGGGGAGAGTTCGAACATCTCACCCCCCCTTTGAAAGGGGGCAGGGCGGTGGGGTTCTGCGAGCACCCCCTCCTTTTGTGTATTCAGGGCCATCCACTGGCGCGCTTTCCTGAAATAGCATAACAGAGCAGAAACATCCTCATAAACTGCTGGAGGTGTCCTCGGCGCGGTCGGTAAGAACAAGAACCCCACCCTTTGCATATAAGAAACAATATCCCCTTCCTTTGGATATGGGAAATAACAAGAAAACATCCTTTGGATACGGGGAACAAAAATGACTTTCAACAGCGAGGTGGACAAACACAATTGATGAATTGACGCGCTCGCGCTTGTCTACCCAGGGGGGAACAAAAACGAGGGCGACCAGAACCATGCTCTTCACACAAGCTGTATCATCCAAAAGCATGTTCGCCCCGGCCTCCCGCGCCAGAGCAATTTCTTGTTAGAAATCGCGGCAACGCCCGTGACCGGCCCCGCCCCCCTCCAACCCCTCCCCGTTCACGTCACGATTCGCGCCGGCCCCGTGTGGGAATTAACCAGTCTTATGCGTTCCCAGTCGGCGCTGGCGCGAATCGTGACGTGACTGGCCCTGTCCCACCCCTGGTCATGCCCCTTACCGCCAAGGGATACAGAATGATATAGAAGCCTCCAAGATGGGGTCCGAGCACATGGAGTCGGAGGATCGCGCCGCATCGCCGATACATCGGCGATGCATCGCAGATGCATGGGCGACGCCTGTGATGCATCGGCGCCGTCGGCGTGGAGAGACTCGGGCTCCACATCGAGCCGCATCGCCGACGCATCGGCAATGCAGCGCGATCCTTCCACCCAATCTGGGGGAGGCCTGGAGGATACAAGCGCGGTCCCAAACTTCTTGGCGACACGCACGTCCCTACCCGCTGCCGCAGGCCGATCTTCACCTCGAGGCTATGCCCTGACGGTCCCGGGGCCTGGCGGGGGCCCCCACAGCAGGAGGAGGAGGAGGAGGAGGAAGGAGGAGGAGGAAGGAGGAGGAGCAGGAGGAGGAGGAGGAGGAGGAGGAGGAGCAGGAGGAGAAGGAGGAGGAGGAGGAGGAGGAGGACAGACAGCCTCCCGCCTTGGTTCTCCCGCGGCGCCGCGGGGCGCAGCAGCCGGGACGCCGGAGGTCCGCGTGCGCTCTCTCTCGCTGCCGGAAGCGCCCGAGGAGCGAGGGAGGCAGACGCGGAGGAGGACGACCGAGGGCCGAGGACGAGGATCTCCAGAGGATCCCGGATCGACGACGAGGAGGAGCCAGGAGGATCGAGGAGGAGGAGGAGGATCGGATCGGTCCCGACCATCTTGGCGACCTCCGGGCCTGGTAGAAGCTCGGCGCGGTCCAGCCCCGCCGCCGGCACAGCTCGCAGGCGCGCTCCACCTCTCGAGGGCACGCCGCTCTTCGCCGCCCTTCGCCACCGTCGCGCCCGCCTCCGCCCTCTCGACCGTGGGAAGGCGACAGGTTCTCTTCGGGTCGTCCAAGGAGGGAGGGGGGCGCCCAAGAGGGGGGCTCGCACATCATGGCCCCGGGCATGTGTGTGCGCGGACGAGGGGGGGCCAGGCGACGTATTGAAACAAAGAAGACGAGGAGACTACAGTGGAGGCTATGTCCACAAGAAACCTGTCACAAGAAACCCAACCCTGAACCCCCAGGACGTCCTTTGGTTTTTGTTGTGGGAACGTCGCGCTGTCCAGCGCAAACACCATCGAAACCCAAGAAACCCAGCGCACCCTGGAGGCAAGCAGGGTGTTCCTTGGCATGGGTCTCCACTGTATGAGATCTGGGGAGGCATCATGGCCCCCCATCATGGCATCGCCCCCCCCTACGGCAGGTTCGTGTCGTGTCGACCCCGGCGTTGGTTTTTGACACCGCAGGGATCGTTCAACCTTGAACGATCGGCCATTTCCGCGACGTCCAATCGTTCAACATCGACCGATTCTGGGCCGCCGCCGGCGTTCAACCTTGAACGCCCGCGCTGGGGTCGCCGCCGGTCGACACGACGCAAACCTACCGTATTCAGCACCCCTCGCTT
Organism: Prorocentrum cordatum; assembly: GCA_963575745.1. Taxonomy (NCBI): domain Eukaryota; class Dinophyceae; order Prorocentrales; family Prorocentraceae; genus Prorocentrum; species Prorocentrum cordatum. Next base: position 235,661 of record CAUYUJ010014331.1, on the reverse strand, counting down.
GGCAGTTTTCGTTGGTATGTTTGTCTACTATTCTATCAGGATATACTCTTTGAATGTTGTCCAATAATGTCAATATGAGTTCTTTATAACTCGTGGATTTATCCCAGTAGGGTTTCAATCTCTCGGCGATACCATAATGAGAGAAAGTGCATCATGGCCCCCCATCATGGCATCGCCCCCCCCTATTCAGCACCCCTCGCTTGGGCGCCCCCGATTTTTCTGGTCTGCGGCGGGCTGGATCCAGCAGGCGGGTCGGCTGTCGGCGGGTCTGCGTCGGGAGCAAAACGGGGCACAGCGGGGGGGGGGGCAGAGGGGGAGGAAGGCAAGCTACACCCTGCGGAATGCTTGAGAAATCATGGGTTAAGAGATTCATAGTCTCGGAACTTGAATTAAAGCCCAACATTTCTATTAAAATCTTGGGGTTTACAGTGAAACATTAAGAATAATCGAGACGCTGGTCGAAAACTTAAGTTTTCTTAAGCATCGCCTAAGGTGTAGGTGCGCTCGGGTCATATCTGACGTCCTACCCTTCCCTCCCATCCCTTACCATGGCGTCGATATCCTTCATAGTCGCACAGTCGGATGTCGAGCCAGGCAGTGATCGCGAGAAGGTGCACGATGCATGGTAGAGCACGGCATGGTATGGCGTAGAAGAGCACGGCAGAGCGTAGCATTCCATAGCATGGCGTGGCACTGCGCAGTGAAGCATTGCATCACAAAGCATTGCAACGTAAAGCATGGCATCGCACAGCGGCGCAGAGCACAACACCGTACAGCATGTCATGGCATGGCGCCAGGTTCTTTGGAGGGTACGTGGATCGTCTTCGAGGTCTGGGCCGGTCTGGAGTCGTGGCTCCTAGCTCCTCAGGCTCCCCGAAAAGCTCCACAGAAGGCGGGGCTGATGGATAGCACCCGCTGGCTCTGCTTTCAACATCGCCTTCTCAAAGCAGAAACGGGGCTCCCGCATGATACTTCCTGAGAGCGACGACGCCCCAAAGTAGTGGAGGGGAAAACGGCCCAAAAAATCAACGAATCGACACCGAATGTGGAATCATTTCCGATGGTTTTTTCGGGGGGCCATTTTCTAGATTCTGGGGCCTATTTGGAAGGAAAGCCAACGCTGCAGCGGGAGCACGATTCGGAACGAGCGGAAGCGCGGAAATGAGGCCAACGCCGCAGCGGGAGTACGGTTCGGAACGAACGGAAGCCCGAAAATGATGTCAGCGAGTCAGCGGGAACAACATTTTGAAACAAAAACAACAAAAACCCAATTCCCGGGAATCCTGAGAAAAAAATGTACGCGGAGGGGGGCCGGATAGGGATATCTCCCGTCACCTGAAAAACACCAGCTACGGCAAACCTATGGTGTTGGGATTCCGGCCAATCTGGGGGCTCCAGGGCCCTACTGCTCACCGGGTCCCCTTGACTGGGGTCCTGGCTATACCCGCGAAGCAGGGGAGGAGGAGGAGGAGGAGGAGGAGGAGGAGGAGGAGGAGGAGGAGGAGGAGGAGGAGACCAGCCTCCACAGCGTGCAGCCGTGGAGGGCCGCGAGGCGGCCGCGAGCGCCCTCGGAGAGGGGAGCTCTCTCTTCGGAGGCGCCAGGTGTCGGGCGCACGTGCTCGACGCTGTCCGTACGGGCGCAGGCACACTGCAGGTCCAGGGGGTGGGGCCCGCCAGGGGCGGAAGATATTGGAGGGGCCCTATGACACACAAATAATCCTGATCGGGCAAGAACGGGAAGCGCCGCTTTGGTCTAATGGGCGCATTGGGCGAAGAAGAAAAGGAAGGCGAGGGCAAGGAGGAATCGATGACGAGGACGACGTGGCGAACTTGAGGATAGCGAGGAGGAGCATGAGGACAACGAGGAGGAAGAGAAGCACAAGGACGAGGACGAAGAGAACGAGTGCGAGTACGAGAAGGAATGCGGGTGGGGACGCGAGAATCGGAAGATATTGGAGGGGCCCTGGGACACACAAACAAATCCGCCGGCCCCTCGTGGGGCCGCCAAGCTGTAGGCCAGAGGTTCGCAGCTTCCAGTGCCGGTTGCAGCTTCCAGTTTCCGCTGTTACAGTTCTGCTTCTTGCTGCTTACTGTTCCTTGCTGATTTCTTGCTGCTTACTGTTCCTTGTTGATGGACCGCGCGAGGGGGGGAGGCCCAAAAACGGACATTTTTACAATGGAGAAATCGTATTGTCTGAATTCCTGGGGCGGGTAAAAATTAACACCCCTCACGCAGGTCGGCGGGGTCAGGGTCCAAAAACATTTGGGATATGCCACATTTCTGAAATTCGGTGGCACCCCTCACGCAGATCGGCGGGGTCAGTGTCCAAAAACACATGGGATTTGCCACATTTCTGAAATTCGGTGGCAACCCTCACACAGATCCGTAGGGTCAGGGTCCAAAAACACATGGGATTTGCTACATTTCTGACATTCGGTGGCACCCCTCACGAAGATCGGCGGGGTCAGGGTGCAAAAACACATGGGATTTGCCACATTGCTGACATTCGGTGGCACTCCTCATGCAGATCGGCGGGGTCAGTGTCCAAAAACACAAAAGGGATTTGCCACATTTCTGATATTCGGTGGCACCCCTCACGCAGATCGGCGGGGTCTGGGTGCAAAAACAAATGGGATTTGCCACATTTCTGACTGACATTCGGTGGTACCCCTCACGCAGATCGGCGGGGTCAGGGTCCAAAAACATGGGATTTGCCACATTCCTGGAATTCGGTGGCACCCCTCACGCAGATCGGCAGGGTCAGGGTCCAAGACACATAGGGGATTTGCCACATTTCTGAAATTCGGTGGCACCCCTCACACAGATCCGTAGGGTCAGGGTCCAAAAACCCAGGGAATGTTGCCACATTTCTGAAATCCATACAGCGGCGAGTACAATAATAGACTTGCAATCTCAATTTGTCTTGCCAATTACCCATCGTCTTCGCATGAAGTTCCGACGCTGCTTCACGGTGAAGCCAAAGCCTCCTGACTTCGCTCTTCCATGGCCCATTCTCCGAGAGAGGGGGCCGGCGGCAGGGGGCGAAGCCCTTACGGATACACACAAATAACAGGATTCCGCATATTTTCCTATATTCTCTGGGTTTCTGTCTTCCCCCCCACTTCCCACCATATTTTTCCACATTGTCCGGGGGAATCGAGGATTCATTGTGTCTGTGTGTATTTTCCGTCCTGGAAACTGCAGATCCAGGGGGTGGGGATGATGAGTCGCGCGAGAGTGGAAACACATGCCATTGGGGAGAGCGACGCCACGTCGCAAGGGCGCAATTCCGGGATCGGAACCAAAGCAAGGAAGGGCAGCGGGTGGCACCGGTCAGGTAAGTCATGCTTTGCGGCGGCTGAGGTCAACGCCGGCGGACGACGGCGAGCCCCTGCAGGAACAAGATCCGTCTCCAGACACGCGGATGCTCTAGGGGCCAACTTGCAAACCACAGATTCAGGGCCACCACCCCTGCCCCACTTTCCAACGTGGTGTGTAAACTACGGCGAATGATCGATCCAATGAGTGTGAACCATGGCGTGACAGGTTTTGCTCTCCGTCCCCACTCGGGCCGGACGAAAGGGGGGGGGAGGAGGAGGAGGAGGAGGAGGAGGAGGAGGAGGAGGAGGAGGAGGAGGAGGAGGAGGAGGAGGAGGAGGCGGAGGGGGGAAGGGAGCCTGCGACTCAGCTCGCGCAGCGGGCCGCCCCGCCGCCGCCGATGCGTGTCGGGGAAAGGCGCCCTGCGGCGGGGGCCGAAGCCAGCTGTGTGCGGCAGAACCCCGCCTTGCCGCCCCCCCGTTCCGTCTGGCCCGCACCGCGCGAGCACGGGTGCAGGTGCAGAAGCCATGTTTGGACGCCCGAGTCATCCGGGGTAACTCGGGTCCGGGGTAACTCGGGTTTGGGTTCCCGAAGAACGAACCCGAATTAGCCCTGACCCGAGTTACCCCTGATGATTCGGGGCTCTGACATGTGACAGCCTTTGGCGTGGCGCAGAAAACAGCGCGCATCACGACTGCGAAGCAGGGAACCGACGCGCCCCACGTGAGCCCCGCAGTCTTCAAATCTTGAAGTATCTGCTGTCGAGGGTCGCCCCGCGCCGATGTGACGCCGAGACGGTAGGTTTTTGAGGGACCTGCGCATTTCTTCCTTTTCGGCCTTCCGACGGCCCGAGACAGCCCAAGAGCCCCCAAAGATCGCCCCAAGATCACCCAAGAGGCCTCCAAGATGGCCCCAAAATGGCACAAGAGGCCCCCAAGGCAGCCCACGAGGCCTCCAAGACGCCCAAGATTGCCTCCCAAGACGGCTTTCCGACGGCGTCAGACGGGCCAGGAACGCCCTACGACGGCCAAAGTAGCCCCCGAGAAGCTGAGAAGCCCTCAAAAGGCCCCCAACAGGCCCAAGGAGGCCCCCGAGATGCCTCCAAGAAGCTCCCAGGAAGCTCCCTGGAGGCCCCAAGCGTGCCCCCAGAGGCTCCAAGATGCCTCCTTCTCATCCTCCTCCTCCTCCTCCTCCTCCTCCTCCTGATCTCCCTCGCTATCCTATCCCAAGTGTTCCGGCTTGGAGATCACATGGTGCGATAGCTTGGCCGAGCTCTTGTCACAACGCTCGGTCACATGACATCATGGGCCATTCCCGAAGGCAGGGGGCGACGGTGATTCGCCGTAGGCGTCTTCGATTGATCACCACCGACGAGAAGGTCCGAGAGACCTCCAAAGATCGCTCCTGGAGCGCTCAAGAGACCTCCAAGATGGCCCCTGGACGGCCCAAGAGGCCCCCAAGACGGCCCAGAGGGGGGCCCGAGACGGCACAGGAGGACTCCATGACGCCCAAGATGGCCTCCAAGACGGCCCTGAAGCGCCCCAAGAGGGCCCCACGACGGTCCAGAAAGGACCCCAAGACGGCTCCCCACGGCGTCGGACGGGCCCGGGAAGCCCAGACGACCAAAGAGGTCCCCCTAGCAAGCACCCAAAGTCCCCCAAGAGGCTACAAAGGAGACCCCCAGAAGGCCTCCGAGAGGCTCCCAGGAAGCTCCCAGGAGACCCCAAGAGTGCTCCAAGAGGCTCCAAGAGGTCTACCCCTCCTTCCTCTCCTTCTCCTCTTCCTCCTAGTCCTCCTCCTCCTCCTCCTCCTCCTCCTCCTACTCCCTTTCCTCCTTCTCCTTCTTCCCCTCTTCCTCATGTGTTCCCCGAAGGGTTCGAACGACGGTTGGGGAAACGCATGGTGTGATAGCGTGGGCAAGCTCTAGCCCAAAGTTCGGCCACATAGGGGCTTCCGAAATGACAGGGGGCGTGGCAGAGGGTGATTCGCCGTATGCGTCTTCGATCACCAACGGCACAACGAACAGCAGGTGCCACCACAGGCGCTCGCAGCTCGCGAACGCAAGTGCGCAACTGTCTGAATTGGACACTTCCGTCGGGGGACACCTGGAACCCAAGGCGAAACTGTCTGGCCGCTGCGCGCATGCCGTGTGAGCGCTCTCGGAGATCAATCAAAACCTTGACCATCGACCGCACCCAGCGAGTCCCTGCTATGCCTATGCAGCTTCTGAGCCTTCCGAGTGCGTCAAAACACGCATACGGCGGCCCCGAGGGGCTGTCGTTGCGGCGGGGAGGAGGCAGGAGGATCGGGAAGGAAGGAGGGTGGGGGGACACCAATGTACTGATATTTGTTCTATTATATGGACTTCTCCAGGGGTGCGGTCTGACAAGAGTATTGAGGCGAAGCCAACCGTGTGGCGGTGAGGGCGGTATCGGTATATTATCCTCTTCTGCGAGGGAGGGGACGGAGGACCTCAAGGGCGCGGTAGTTGCTCATTCCGAGCTGCTTTACCTTGCCCTCCAGGATCAGCTCGTGTACGCAGCTCAGCGACTCCGACAGGTCATGCTCGGGGTCTGGCTGGTGCAGGTAGAGGACGTCAACCTTTTCCACGCCGAGAGCGTCCATCGAGTCCTCACAAAACGAACACCGTGATCGGGACAAAATCGGACCGGGATAAATCGGGGATTTCTGAGACCTGGCGGTTCCGGAGGATGTAGCGGGCGCCGCAGCCGTTTCAGAGCGCTGTGGGCGCTGGAATGATTTATCCCAGTCCTGCTCCCCTCCCTGGTGCGCGGAGAGCGCTAGGGGCGGCGCTGGAGGCGCTGCCAAGGACGCCCAACGCCTAACCGAGAAATCTGCGCGGAGCTCCAGAAGGTTATGTTTGTGCAGATTTACTGTTCCTAGGCTCCAAGGAACAACACAAACTTTCTCCCCCTCTCCGACCACGAGGGGCGACTCTACTGGGTGCCAGCTCAGCGGGGGAAGCATCAATCTGGAATCGCCGATACGTCGTCGACAGATCGGCGATAGGCCCCTGATAGCGAATCCGCACGTTCCTGTGGTGATTCTCGTCGTCCGGTTTGGGGGACATAGCTCGGGTCTCCAGTGGCCTTTTAGGACGATCCGGGCACCCCTGGGATGCTCTTGGCGAGGCACAGCCGCGCTGGGGGTCGAAAACCGTCGAGGACCTGCGGGTTCGTCTGACAAGCTGCGTCCCCGAAGCCAAAGAAGGCGAGTCCAAGGGAGGGGTTCGCAAACCATGGCTCGAGGTGCGTGCGCGGCCCAGGGGGGGCGCCAGGGAATGCACTAAAACAGAAGGGGCCGTGGACTCCGAGGAGATGTCGTGGCCCCGGGACCCACCCCTCTAGTCATCACCCCCCGCGTGGCTGCCCCCGATCAACCTATCCCCTCCAACTGGTAACGCTGCCCCTGAGAGCTCTGTTTGGTCTCCGGCGAGCTGGGCCCAACAAGCGGCCCAGCAGATGGCGGGACGCATCCGTTGCGAACTGAAGCACGACAGTACAGGCGGACGACAGGCGAGAAGCAGCAAGGCCCTGGGAACGCTGAGAACCCTCAGATCGGGTGGACCTCCATGATGTGCCTGGGAGGAGGCTCGCACTCACGACACAGCCAGTCGAGGAAGGCAAAATTTCGTAAACGTAGACTGTTGGAGGTCCGCGAAGATTTCTTGGGTCTGCGCTGAAACCCCGTGCGGCGCTGGAGGCGCGGCCAGAAAAGGCCCCATCGCACATCCAAGAAATCCAAGCGGGGCGTCGAAAATCTATGCTCATGCAGTGTTTTGTCCTTCGACTTCAGGATGTCCCTGTTGGCGGCGCGCACAAGGGGGTAGGGGGAGATGGAAGGCTTCTTGGATGGAGGCTGCTTCTAAGAAGCCCTCCCCCCTCCCCCCCCCCTCCCCCTCCTGCGCGTGGCCGAGCCTGGGACCAAGCTCGCACTCGACAGACGGAACGGCCAGAGATCAACGCTGCCCCCGAGAATGCCCGGGGCAAGGGACTGGCCATCGCTCGGACGTCCGTTTCCTGTGATTATCTCATTCTCTCGGCTTCGCGCGTGGTTTTTTCGCCAGATGGTCGAGGAGGCTCCTCGATTGTCCTAGCCGAAGAAAGAAGGCACACGTCCGAGCGATGCCAAGAGGGAGGGGCGAGTCCTGCAGCTGCCCGCGGATGCCCGCCGCGGAGAGGCCCCCGGGCTGCGAGGGGTGCGCCTTGGTCGCGAGGCGGCAGCCGGCGGCCGCAACCTCCAACGGGGGGGTCATGGCGACCCTAAGTCTCCAAGCAGCCCTGCTTGCCAGCCTCGAACGTATCCCTATCCCTAAGATTGACACGCCGAAAGGCGATGACATTCTTAGGGTTCCGCCCTCAAAAAATTCGCCGGCCCAACGGGCCAGGGCGTGCTAAGATCTCCGGTACCTGGTTAACAGTATTTCTAGTTCGCGCGCGCGGGGCGGCCCCTGGGGGTCCCCGGACGAAAAGTACCCCGGCAAGGTCGGGCCAGAGATGCCGGAGTTCTGTTTCGGAGTCCAAGAGGGCTCCAGATCGGTCCAAGAGGGCCCCGAGAAGCTTTCTAGACGGTCCAAGAGAAGCCCGAGACGGCCAAAGATCGCCCGAAGACGCCCCAGATGGCCCCAAGACAGCCCAAGAGGCCTCCAAGACGCTCCAAGGGCCTTCCAAGAGGCCTCCGAAGAGGGCCCCAAGTTGCCAAAATCGTTGATTTTCATTTGTTTTTTCTATGTTTTTTTGCGTTCTGGCCTTTTCGCTTCCGGACGCTCCAAGAGGGCCCAAGAGGCCTTCAAGACTGCTCCAAGACGGCCCACGAGGCTCCCAAGACGGCCCCGGAGCGGCCCAAGAGCGCCCCCCAGACGGCCCAAGTGCTGCCCAAGGCGGACCAAGAGGCCCCAAGACGGGCCCAAGAGGGGCTCAAGAAGGGAACCGAGAACTGAAAAATCGAGCCCTCCGCCCCAGAAGGCGCCCAGGACCCCGAAAGAGGCCCCAAGAGACTCTCCAAGACACCCCCAAGACGCCCCAATAAGCTCCCGTGAGGCCCCAAGAGGACCAACAACGTCAGGCCCCAGGCCCCAAGAGGACCAACAAATACCGCCAAGAGCCCGCCGAAAGCCCCCCAAGAGACCGTCACGAGAGCTCAGGAGGCCCCCTGGAGGCCTCCCGAGTTCTCCAAGAGGCCTAAAAAGAGGCGCCAAGAGGCCCCAAACGGCCCCACCGAGGCTCCAAGAGGCCACGAACGCGCAAGCAAACGCCTGCGATGGCACAATACGGGCCGGCGGAATGAGCGAAGCGATTAAATAAGGGAATCCCTAAGATTGGCATCGTGATGAGGAGATGCCCAGCATAGGGATAGGGATATGTTCCAGGCTGGCAACTTGCCTCTATCAAGGGAGCGGCTCACCGAAACCGTGCCCGAAGGTCCGACAAAAAAAGTGGCCGGAACTGGCGCCCGATTCTGGCCGGACGCGCCTGAGTGTGACCAGGAAGTCGTGGTTCGAGCCCACAGCGGTGTTGAGTGTCGGTCACAATGCTGGTCACAATACGCTATCGGTTACATGCTGTTTCGGCTGACAGGGGCTGGGCGCCATGACCATCCCAGTGGACTTCCCAATGGATCAAACATTTGAGGCCAAGCTCTAGTGAAACTCGGGGATTGGGGGCGACGAATCGCCTGCGAACCTCGGGCTCGCGGAGCACGCCGCCCAGGATCTTCTCGGTGTCCCCCCCCGAGTAGATGCGCGCGGTGTCCACCTCCTCGGGAGAAGGTGTAGGAGGCTGAGACTAGGCCAGGACAGGGACAACATCGGACAAAGATGCATCGTGAACCTCTGAGATCTGGCGATTCTGGAGGATGTTTTGGGCGCCGCGGCCTCCTCAGAGCGTTCTGGAAAGCTCTGAGAGCGTTCCGGAGCGTCATGGAACGATTTATCCTTGTCCTAGGCCCGCCCGAAGGAAGCAATTCCTGGAGGTCTTCGTAGAAACGATTAGCGGCTGTTGAGGCTGACCAAGGGGAAACTAAGCCACACCAGCCCAGATTAAGCACAGGATGGAGCCTGATTAAGCATGAGAAAGCGGGATTCAACCATATTCGCGGGATGATGCCAGATGACGCCTGTTTGAGGCCACGGATATGCCAGCGCCGATGCTAAATTTGGCCTCCCAGGAGTTGCATCCTAAGTAGATGCGCGCGGTGTCTACCTCCTTGTGCGAATAGATGGGCAAAACACCTGCTCTCCGAAGATGTATCTGTATGCTGCTTTTCTTTTTCGAGCGATGTGCCACGGTGCCTTCAGCACGCAGTGGAATGCCCCAGAGGCGTACACACAATGTGCTGTAGGTGCTTAAGGGACTGTAAGATGTTCGAATAACCAAAGGCTGCAATTTGGCATAATAAGCCGGGCGCTTCCAGCGTCTGCCAGGAGGGCCACTGGGAAACCAAGCTGGTGCCGTATCGAACTCGAAAGAGAATGGGCACTACTCAACGAAAGCATGCCTCCCTGACGCCAATACCATACCTTCACCATCACTCCACAAGGACCTATCGCGAAGACCAACAGACCACTACCACCACCACAACGGCCCATCACCACCAACGGTGTGTTTGGAAGGATCGACATTTTTCAATCCTGGGGGTGTCGAAACCTCACCTTCTCGGGGCCTGCGTGTGGCTCCACGACCTTCTAAAACTGACCTCGGATAAGCAATAGCGTAAACGTAAATGCTCCGAGGTCCGCGCGAACTTCTTGCATCGGCGCTGGACCCCCTCCTTCCCTGGCACGCGAAGCGCCACAGGCGGCGCCGAAGGCGCCGCCAGGGGGCCCAACGCCGATCCAAGAATATCCGCGTGGCGCTCCGAAAATTCATTATCCTGCAACTTGTCTTATCGGGGATGGGCAGACCTCCCTTTAGTAAAACGTGGTTTAGTGAAAACGACCTGAGGCCCAAACCTGGCGGGCGCAAGCCTGAAAAATAACGGCCGCGGCGCCCTCTCGAGAACCGAAAACGGACAATTCACTAATCGACGTGTCACTGCTGGGGGTTCTGTCCCGATCCTAAAGAAGAACTCGCCCTGGCGCCCCCGGGCAAGCGGTCGGGACCTAAGCGGACTGGCGGATTGAAAAAACAATCCGTCGGAAGTCTGGATACATATTGTGCCCACCCATCGGTGGCTGTGGCTTCCAGCCCTTGCTGGAGCCGATCTACCCCCGAGACTCTGGGCCCAAGATTCGCCTGGGTAGGCCTGGTGGCGGATACGCTCCCTCTCCGAAATGTTCGGGCGAAGTGCCTGCGAGGCACGAGTTGGAGTGACCCCAGGTCCC